>CAWUFW010013666.1:0-461341 GCA_963921515.1 Calotriton arnoldi | reverse complement strand
GATTCGTCAAACGATGCCAAAGTTATTAGCAAATCAAAAATGCTTTTCGTATGGAAACTAGGTTCTAACTAGAACTACCTGTGTAATACACACATTATATATATATCTCTCTCTCTCTCTCTCTCTCTCTCTCTCTCTCTCTCTCTCTCTCTCTCTCTCTCTCTCTCTCTCTCTCTCTCTCTCTCTCTCTCTCTCTCTCTCTCTCTCTCTCTCTCTCTCTCTCTCTCTCTCTCTCTCTCTCTCTCTCTCTCTCTCTCTCCCACACACACACACACACACACACACACACACACACACACACACACAAGAACATCTCCACCTTTTCCCAGCTGATACAGAGGCCCGCTTGCTCTCCAAGCTTAATGACATTCCGGATAATTGGGCCTATGTTCTGACCTGGTTTCCAACATATAGAAGGATGTCATTAGCATGAAGGGACACTGGTGTGTGGCGAACTACAAACCGCAGTCTGCTTCCTGAGTGGTTTTCCCTAAGGGTGCAATGCATGCTAAAGGCTCCAGAGCTGCAGTGAACAGCCTGTCCACCATTTCCTGTCATTATTTAATGCGCAGAAGTAGTGTGACCTAACTTTTTGTTTTTTTTTTTTACATGGGAGATATCTGCTCGCATCATCTGGTATCAGCTACATCAGTGTACAGGAATGCAGGCCTTTCTCTACAAGATTCCACATCTGAATCCTCTGGACAAAGGTGCAAGGCTCCCCTTTCTCTTTAAACAATACCAATGCCAAACACAGGATGCTGAGCCGACGCCGGGATTCGAACCCGGTTCCCCAGTTTCAAAGTCGGCAACTCTTGTCTCGTTTACTTGCAAACCAAATATAAATAAACAAACAGATCAAACTGCGGCGATTTTAGTTCTTTCACTGTGTAGGTAAAAAGCAACAAACTGAACTGGGCAGAAAAACATACTTTTCAACTGTATGTGCTGTGCACTAGAGGCCATTTTCCTACATTCCTTTGCGGCCCCTCCTTGGGACACAGCTGTGACTAATTAGCAGCTTCCTTCAAGTGCACACATTTCAGTAACCCAGAGACGAACGTCATCAGTAATCTAGCAGAACTAAATTGGCTGTGTTCTTTCAAGTGGGCTCTGTAGCTACATTTTTTTTTTACACACATTGCAAACTGCACTAGACCGAGTCGTGGCTGGAGCTTTCAGAGTCTGCACCATAAGAACGGCAAAGCTTGCTCACTCGCCTAATGGGCATTCCTGCTGCATGATCGTGCAGCAGGAATGCACAAAAGAGGCATCGGGGGAAAGGAAAACCCTTTCCTTTCCCTCGATGCCTCTTTTGATTCAAACCCCCCCTCCCCGAGCCAAAACTCACCTGATTTCCTCAACGCGCTGGAAGCAAATGGCTTCCAGCGCATCGGGAAGAAAGGAAACCCTCAATGATGTCAGCGCGCTGACGTCATTGATGGCGGGGGGAGGCAGGGAAGCCCTTCCCCTGCCTCCCCCAAAAAAAACTAACGATCGGATTCCCACAGGGGAGCGCCAGCGCTTCCCCGTGGGTGGTCTTATGACGAGCTGGACTCGGTCATGAGCACACGAGCACTGTGTGCCATGACGAGTCCAGCTCATCATGAGCACCGAAGGGTTAAAGGAAAACGGGATGCATTAAAAATAAAAAATGAAAAGTTTTCGTTTCATTTTTTGAGGGCAGGCAGTGGTCCCTGGGACCACTGCCTGCCCTTAAAAAATAATTTTGCATGCATTTGCAAAGGGGAAGGGGTCCCCTCGGGACCCCTTCTCATTTGCGAATGCATTACCACCTAGTTGAAGTAGGTGGTAATTTGCGAGTGTTTTGCGACCGCAATTGCAGTCACAAAACATTCGTACAGGGCTATGGAGTTGCTATTTGGAAGGGAACGCCCCTTCCGAATAACGAGTCGAGTCGCAATTTATTTGCGACTTGCAAAATACTGTTTGCGCATGCTAAAAACCAAGGGCCCATGCACAAACGGGTCTAAGACCTGTTTGTGCACGCTAAAAACCGTCGTACATCTGGCCCTCAGTTGTTACTTTTATACTTTTTTCACTATTTTCTCCTTTTCTCACTGGGGACACACTACACACTCTTCTTCCTGAACCAAGATGACACCTGCATTATTACTATTATTATAACAATGTTTATTGTATCGTGCATTAAAAAGTTTCTGTACTAAGAACATAAGGTTGTTTTCGCCATAATGTATAAATGACAATTAAATGCCCAAAGTTATATCCATGTAAAAATTAGGCCTTATACTCCTCTGGATAACTGCCTGGCTGCTGTGCAATTTGCCTTGGGGGAAAAAGCGGTCATTGGAGAATAGAGAAAGCCTAGGGCTAGAGGAGATTGCTGACCATCTCATATGATCTCAGTTTAGTGATGTGCTGCTTGGGAAACTGTGGAAGAGCTGCACCGTTGTAAGGATCCCGTTATCACTGACATCAAGAGTCGTTAGATCTCTAAAACCAGTCCTAGAGAACCCTCGAAAACAAACAAAAGGAAATTCTTTTGGTGCAACTAGCCAGAAGACTGACACTCCATCAGCAGGGACAGTGTTTGTCTGGTTATTTGAAAACCAACCGCATCAGGCGGCACACTGACAGTGTGCTACCTACAAGGTGGCGCACTGTCAGTGTGCCCCCTGATAGCAGCACTCGGGAATGGAGATACGTTGGACCCTCCATTCTCCAGACATTCCCTTACAGGTGGGTGCAGTCACTCACTGCACCTGCCTGCAAGGGGACCTCTAATCCGCTTTGATAGTGCATGCGGCAACCGGCCTGCACTTTGAAGCCGCTCCGTGTTTAAAAGCAGCCACTCTGTTTTTCACATGAATGCGCTGGGCAGTGCGAGTTCGCGGCTGCCCTGGGGCAGTTTATTCATCCTAATACAGTGCATTTTCCTTGAATGTGCCGGGCACACCTTTTAAAAGGTGCGTCCAGTGCAATCAAGGAAAATGTGCCAAATGTATAATGCGGCCCATGATATACATTTCTGATATGTTGCTTCTCAGTGCATACATTTGATGCAAGATATTTTTTTGATTGATGCTTTTGTAACAGGGAAGTTTTCTTCTAGATTTGATAACATTTTACCCACTGATTTTTAAAAAAAATAAAAATGTATTGCGATATAAAGGCTGTTTCCGAATATTTGGTAATGTGGCTGAAGCTGCCAAGTTCCTACAGTCAATGCTTTAATTTGGACAAGCAGTATGTCTGATGTATATTTGAGGGCGTAGTCCAAAGGGGGAAGGGGAAGAGTAAGGGGATCTTAGCAGTGAGACATGACTGTTTTGCACGAAGTGTGAGGGGGTATTGTAGAAAGTTCTGCAATGTTATAGAGGATAAAGAAGTTGTGTGGACCCAATGTTCCTACTGTCCATATTCAGTACGAGAAAGTAGGTTGTTGCGCACTTGACTGAGGGGGGCTGGAGGGGAATAGTAGGGGGACTCTGGCAATCTGTCATGGTGCCAATAGCCCTGAGGTTTGGGTGGTGTGCAAGGAGTGGGTGGAAGGGCGGGACTCCCACCGTGGCATGGGGGAGGGAGGGGGTGGGAATGATGGAGGCTTGGGGCAGAGGGGGGGGATTGGGGTGTTGCATAAAATGAGATCCAGAATGGTGAACACAGGGGAAGTACACCAGTGTGGAGTGGAAAACTCAGAGAAGGTGAAATTAGGGAGGTGCTCACCGAGGAGGTGCCGGGTTTGCCGATCCTTATGGAGAAGTTTGGATTTAAATTGATGGAGGGGTGGGTATCCCCGTTTGAAGTTCAGCGGCCAGGCCAAACCCCTTTAAAGGAAAAGAGGCTTGCAGTACTTCTTAGTTAAGCACTTTAGTAAGGGTTTTAAAGCTCTTACTGGGGAGGCAGGGAGTTTTAGGGTGGCTGCTAGTAGTATGGGATGCACTTTAGTGATTGGAAGCACTTTGAGTGTTATGCCGGCACTTTGGCACTTGACACTTTAATTAAAGTGTGTAGCGTGCCTAATCATGTCTAGCCCCAGGGAGTGGAAGGAGGCTGCGGATCAAAGAAGCGTCCTGAGGGTGGTTTTGTTTAATGATAACAGGCTTAACAATAAAAAGAGGCTGCAAGCTATAGAAGCCTGGGTGGAGGACGACAGTCCATCTGCAGTGCTGTTATATAAGGAGAACCAGGTCAAGAACATCCCACTGATTTTCACGGATGATCCAGAGTATAAAAAAGGCTTTAGCAGAATTAGCACCAAATGCAGTCGTGACTTGATGGTACACTCGATCGAAACTGCTCAACGTATCTGTAAGAAACAGGCCTCTGAAATTGATGGATTGAATTTGTTCCTCTAAGACAACCACACGGCCGCAGAGGCCAAGGTGTTACTGGAAAAAATAAAGGTGACATGTTCTTTCTCTAAAGATAATACCATCAATTTTAAATCATCCAAATTGGAGAAAGACATCAAAGCCTTCAGTCTTGAAACAATTTCCCCATATTTGAAGGATGACTTCTACAACAAAACGGACTCTCGTAGAGTGTTGTCCGAATATCGAGGAAGATCCAGGAATAAATTCCTGACATTTTCGGAGACTTCATCAGACTCTACAGGTGACTCGGACGCCGCTTACTCAGAGGAGACCATTTGATAGGCTCTGGAAACTCCGTCAATTCAATCCAATTTGTATGCGTGCCGAGGTCTGTGGTGCTTGAAAAATATCTAGAAAAGCGAAAGGAGGCCCGTTTTGTAACTCTCACATTGTCAAAAAGAGTAGCTTAACTTTCACTTCGGTCGAATGTGCTGTCGCAAGCTGCTGACATCCGCGTTTAAGGCATTGCCGTAATATAGACAATGTGCGCTGTGTTAGCATAATAATTCACTGCCTTGCCGGAGATTCTATTGAAGTAAAATACTATTGCAGTGTGTGCACGCTACAAAGTATCACCGTTGCATCTCTTTTTACCCACAGGCGTTCACTCAATTCACCTTGTGCTTTAAACAATGCGGCCGCTGATGCTGGTGCGCAGTTGTGTATTTCATTTCAATTTGACATAGTTTAAAAGCATTCATGTGTGGCTGAGCGGCAATGCGTGGTGTATTGGCTGTGACTAATTGTTGTGTGGAAGTTCTATCGGACGCGTTTCTATGTCTGGCTACTCACTTTTTGGGGCTTTTTGCTGCCGTGTTCAAAGTCAGGGATCTTCAATTGACTCCTGGCCTCCAGGCTGGAAGGACGCCTCGTTTCCTGTTTGGTTGTTTTTTATGACTTCCTTTAGCCCCGCTAAGGATTCTGGTATATGTAGACTTTTTGCAGAACTTAGATCATACACAGTTCGACTTTGCAGATCATCGTTAACTCTCTTAACTCAGTACCTTAGACTTGTGACACATATCTAGTACTGGAATAATGAGCAGCCATGTGGTCAATAATTCGTGTAACGTGGGCATCCCATAGTCTCTTTGATCTAAACTACCTCGAAGTGGTGATTTCTGACAAATGGGTCATCTTTTGTGCCATACACTATAAGGGCATTGTGTAGTGAATTAAGTTTTCCCAATTTCGGACATTTTGTTTAAACTAAACGTTGTGCTGTTAAATTTTAAAATCAGATAAGCCTCTTTTTTGAGTAACTCCGCTTCAATGTCACCACCTCTGGGATTAGGTTTTATTACCCACAAAACGGTCCATTTGAAGTCCCTTTCGCTGTGATTCATTTCGATGAAATGATTTACCATGGGAACAGTGATAACTTTGTTCTTTATTCTTGATCGGTGTTGCACAAGTCTGTGGCGTATTTCCTGGTTTGTCTTCCCTACATACAGTTTTGAGCAGGGGCATGTAACTGTGTATATGACATTCTTTGTCTTACAGGGTGAAAATTCTCTCTGTGTCCATTTGGTGTTCTGATGGATAAATTTGGTTACTTCAATGGTTGTTTTGCACATGGAACAGTTGCCACACTTGTGGTGTCCTACTATGGGTTTGAGATTCTATTGTGAGATGAGGTCTTTTTTCTTTGTGACTGGGAGCACATCTGCTCTCACTATTTGTTGTCCTATGCTCGAGTTCTTCTTCATGGCAAATAATGGTTGTTCAAATGGTTGTACCAGATTGGATAAATGGTGCCAATTCTTGTGTATTATTTGGCGGAATTGATGTGTGTGCGGTCCAAACGTGGAGACACAAACCAGTCTATCTTCTGTAGGTTTTCTTTTTTTCATTAAAAGGCTTTCCCTTGGGGTGTACTGTGCACGTTTTATGGCGTGTCTGAGCAGTTTTCTAGGGTAGCCACGGTCTTTCAATTGATCATGGAATGTCTCTGCATGTATTTTGTAATCCTCCTTGCGTGTGCAATTCTGTCTGATTCTTAAAAGCTGTCCATAGGGTAAGTTATCTTTCAGACTCCGCGGGTGGAAGCTTTTGTAATGCAACAATGTATTACGATTGGTGGGTTTTCTGTGTAACGTTATCAATTCGTTCTCAACATGTCTGACTTCTACATCCAAAAAAGTTTGATTTTCTTGACTTTTGGAAAGGGTGAATTTTATGTCTGGATGCCTTCCGTTGAGCCATTGGAAAAAGCCATCCAAGTCCTTTTCAGGTCCATTCCATAGGCACCAGATATCATCGATGTAACAATACCATTGTTTCAAGTAGTCAGAGTAAGGGTTATCGTTGTAAACGTACTTGTGCTCAAAACGTGCCATGTACAATACTGCCATCTCTGGAGCGAAGGGGCATTTAAAGTAATTCTTCCTCAGTGATATGGAGGCCAACTGTAAGATAAACTCCGTAGGGACCTGGTACAAGCGGGTACGTGTTTCCAAGTAGTGTTCCATGGCCTCGAGTGCCTCATCTTGCGGGATTTGGGTGTAAAGGTACACCACATCAAAGGAGACCAGCCATTGCTGAGTGGGATCAAAAGGTACTCCTTCAACTTTATTAATAAAGTCCATAGTGTCTCGGAGGTATGGCGGCACCTCATGAAGGAATGATTTTAGGAACGTGTCCACGTATGTGGATATTGGTTCCAGCAACGAGTCACATCCGGAGACAATGGGTCTCCCTGGTGGCTCTCGAAGGTCTTTATGAATTTTGGGCAAAAAATAAATCACGGGCACTCTGAATTTTTGACCCAAAAATACCCCAAACTCCTTTTTCTTCAGGATTCCTGTTTCAAAGCCTCTTTTTATGATTTCATCAATTTGTCCCTTGAACTCACGTGTAGGTTCTTCTTTAATTTGCCTGTACCAGATGGGGTTAAGTATCTGTTTTCTGCCCTCCTTTAGAAGCATTTCTCTTGGCCAAATCACTATTGCTCCACCCTTATCGGCCACCTTTATGACGGAATCATCGTGTTTGAGCTGTTGGATGGCCGCCTGTTGCCCAGATGTTAAATTTGGCTTGGTGAATGATTTCTTCTTCTCCAATTGTTGGATGGAGGATAGGACGACTTGTTCAAAGGCTAGAATTTCCTTAGGGATCATGTGTGTTGGAGGGATAAATCGAGATTTATTACTTAATCCTGTTGGTTTTTTAGGCATGTTTAACTCCCTGGAAGCGAAAAACGAAGTCAATCTGATTTTCCGAAAAAATTCAATGGCCTCTATCTTTAACTTGGCAAAATCCGTAGGTCGATTTGGGACAAATTTCAAACCCAATTCAAGAACTGATATTTCCTCTCTTGTCAAGATTTTGTTGGATAAATTCACAATAAGACCTAGGTTTTGTATACTTGGCGTCTCGTGCGCATCTCCCAGGGTTGTGGCTTGAATCGCACCTTGTTCTTCTGCTGGCCTCTCTCTAAAAAAGAGTCGCCTCTTTGTTGGTTCCTTCTCCAGTGTCCAGGGCCGGACTGGCCCTAGCGGGCACCGGGCGTTTCCCCGGTGGGCCGCCAGGGTGGGGGCCCGTTTTGGGCCCCTTGGGGGCCGTTTTTGTTACCGGGGGCCTGCAATATCGGCCCCCGATAACAAAATCGTCCGAAACCGGCCCTTTCAAACAGCTCAGCCGCAACCCCTCAACCCCCCCAGGGGGGCCGGCCGAGCAGTTTGCCAGGGCCGGTTTCGATTCCCAGTCCGGCCCTGAAGTCAAGAATAGAAACATGCCGTTTACAAACCGAAAATGAATTGGACGCCTCTTTCAACCTAGAGTAAACATCAATGGTTTATTTCTCTGTCTAAATTACAGCTCCTCGTCTTGACTAAGCTCAAGGTCCCAAGGTTCAGGCTAATATTAAGGACAATAGCGGCACCACCTTGATCGGTGTAACTGAAAAACTCAAAAATAGTAAGTCCAGTTGAAAGAAAACTCATGATGAATACAAATGAGTAGGTGACCTAAAAATGGAAAATCAGAGTCGTTTTTGTAATATGTTTTTTCTTTTAAAATTTAATAGGAAAATGACAGATTGACGAAATTGAGTCCACACAAGATTTTAAACATAGGAAGGTTCCACGAACAAGGTCCTACAGATACTTCCTGGATGTTAGTCAAAAGTATTGTAAATAAGAGAGGTTAATAGTTTAGTTGTTAATCAGCTCTTTTAATTTTATTTTTTGAGTTCATCCAGTCTCAATGCCCTGAGGAGAACCCCTTAATTAAGATGGGGCTCGAAACGCGTCGGCGTTAAATGCTACTGGGATATAATTAGAACCAAGTTTTTCTTTAGTGTTGGGAGTGAGTTAGCATAAAAGATCTTGCCCCACCAGCCCTCTAAAAAAAGTGTACCCAGTTGGCAACAGCCACACAAACAAAAAATCGTTGTCAGAAATTTACATTTACATGGCTGTTGAACATCTGACTGGACTTCATTTGAATGTCATTGTCCATGTTGTGTTTCTTTTGAAATATTGTTTGTTAGTTTAATTTGTTGTACTTCTGTTTATTTATGTAAATAATTTGTGAAGGTGGTGTGTCGTTTCGAATGACGTACTAAATAATGAAAAGAATGAAATCATAAAAATATTGAACACACAAGTTAATAAATACTTGAGACTATTTGAATTTACGGTAGTTCCCAGTCTGTTGAAAGTAGGACAGCATTCTGAAATGTGACGACCAGGTACTTCTCTTTATAGTATAATTGTTGGCCCTACCTGGCCGTCCTTGGGCCCAACCCCCCTTTTTCAGTTATATAAGGAGCAGCAGCACATTAAGGTATGTCCTTAAATTGAATTGGCACTCAGTTATACAACACACTAGTGAATTGCAATAGAATGTTGAGTGCAATACTGGGGCAATTCTTATATTCCCCGTTTTATTTTGTATCCTAGAGTCAGGACCAAAATTTTGGAAACTTGATTTTATAGCATCTAAAGAACTACTTTATTAAATCGGAGCATACCTCAAAGCAAAGGCTATTAGGTGAGCTGACTTTGCTTGAAATTGTCTGAGTGAGAGTGGTTGTTGTGAGATCCTGCACCCTAGGTTTTGATTGGACCTTCAGGATAATTATCTTCCATAATATATGTTTTTATTGTGAATCTTGTCTTAGTGTATATAATGAATGTTGCAATATATAAACAAGAAAGTTAAGCATGTGGCTATTTTTGATAAAAGATGAGAATATACTCCTTGTTAGTTATAATAAAAACATGGATATACATTTATTTTATAAACAAGTCACATGTGTCAAATATTATCTCATTTCATTATCTCCCGTTTTGTGTTTTTTATGCAGGCTAATGCTGCATTTTTGTTAGAATATAACCACTTTCTTCAGGACAACAAGAAATATTTTTATCCCTCCTGTCAACCCACCGAAACGCATCGATACCCACTTGTGTTAAATTTGAGGAACAAAGGGTTATATGTGGAAAAGACCTCAAATAACAGAGTTATTCCATTGATTCCTTCAAATTAACGAATGTTTTATGACAAAGGTACATATTTTGTGTTGTCTCTCTTGTTACTATTTGTGTGACCATGTGCAATAACTTTTAGAATGTGGCTTTTAATCGTTTTTTGTATGAATTTTATTAAATTGTGTATATTGATTAATGTGGTTTTATATTAAAAATTGGTTATCAAGCGTTACCTTGTTGGTTCTTTTTAAAGAGGGGTGTAGAGGTTTGTATGATTCAGACATAGTGAAGTACGCAAGTGGTGAGTTTTCCAAGAGCAATTATTATTGAAAATAAAGTCTTCTATGGAACCCTGTTCTCTTGGAGTAGCGGGGTCCCTCTCTTTCAGTTGGAGGTGCTGTTGCAGGAGACTCCTATACCAGCAGGAAAACTATTAAAGTTCATGTTTAAGAAATGGGCAGGTATTAGAACTGAGATTCCTGCTTGGCTGAGGTATGCACCAAGCCAGGCAGGAACCACTGCTCTAGTCAGGGTAAGCTAAATAAACACTAAAAGATAGCTCTGTGCCAAGTTACCATAGGGTGAGCACACACTATCTGGCTTTTCTAAAGAGGCAATGTGTAAAGTATTTGTGTAACATACACACAGTAACACATTGAAAACACCCCATAAGATTCAACACAGGTTTAAACACTAGATTATATTCTGAACAAAACAAGACCACAATGACATAAATCCAATTTATAGAAGTTGAAGTTGAGATATTCACTTATTCTTTTGAAATTCAATAAGGGAAAAATAGCACTTAGAAGCAAATAGCACTTTAGGGGTTACTTGAAGTCGCACTGGACCGGGGCAAAATCAAAGTTCGGGCCAACCGTGATGGAGCACCAGCCAGCTAGAGGACCCACGCAGGCACCAGTGAACAAAGTGCCTTTCCTGGTTGCAACTATGAGATGCGTCAGAAGATGTGTCTATGTGGATCCTGCAGGTCGAGGATGCACTGATTCTTCTCCACGCAGTTATGCCGATGTGTTGGTTCCAAAAGCGAGATGCCGGGCCGAGATGTGTTGGTTCCGTAGAGAGATGCACCAGGTTACTCCACGCATTTGAGGGATGCGTCAATCCCTCCGAGCTGATGTGAGGGGCGAGGCACGCTTCCGATTCATTGGGTTCTTGAGGCGCTGCATTGGTTCTGAGAATGGAGCACCGATTTTACTCCCGCAACTGGGTCAATGCGCCGGTTCTGCTACACACAGACAGGAGATGAGTCGAAGTCTGTGTTGCAAGTATCTGGGTCCACTTCCAGTGAATCAGGCACAGGAGCAGGGGTAGAGACTTTGATATTCCTGAGTCACAGGCAACAGGAGACAAGCAACAAGTCATTGGAGCCCACTTGGAGAAGAAAAGGCAGAGTCCAGCTCTTCTTCAGCAAAGTCAGAGAACAGCAGGCAACAGGGCAATAAACAGAAAAGCAGGCCTTCCAGATCAGCAGTCCAGTTGAGTCCTTTAAGCAGCACAGCAGTTCCTCCAGGCAGAGCTACAGTTACACGTCCAATAGTGTCCAACTACTGGGTCTCTGACCCCCTAAAATCATACTCAAAAGTCCCTCTGAAGTGGGGTTGACTTCAAAGAGTGGTCTTTGAAGTGCCCAAGCATCTTTTCAATCCAGCCTGGTCTGCCATGCTATCTACGGGTGGTAAATCAGCCCTTTGTGTGTGGACAGGACACTACCTATTCAGTGAAGTGTTAGCCCCTCCCTTCCAACCTGCCCAGGGAGGGCCATCAGAATGCAGATGTATGTAGATGGGTACCCAGACACACCTAGCCTTCCTGTGTTTGTGGTTGTCTAGAGTGAATGCACAAAGTGTAGCTGTCACCCACCCCAGATGTGTATTGGAAACAGGCTGCAAGGTACACAAAGCGGTAAGTGCAGAGAAATGCCCATTTCTAAAAGTGGCATTTTTAAAGTAGTAATGTTAAATCCAACTTCACCAGTAAGGAGAATTTATCATTAACATTCCAAAGATATCAAACCTGAACTAACTATCCTCTCTAATCAGAACTACAGCTTAAAAGTGCATTAAGGAATTCCCAATGTTAACCTATGAGAGGGGTGTGCCTTACAGTCGTGAAAAACAAATTTAGCTGTTTGGCACTACCAGGACATGTAAAACATAAAAGTACATGTCCAACCTTTTACTTACTTACATAGCACCCTGCCCTTAGGGCTACCAATGGCCTACTTTATGCAAGGCTTATGTGTAAGAAAAGGGGAGTTTAAGTCTTGGCAAGTAGTTTTAAATGCAAGTCGAATTGGCAATAAACTGCATACACAGGAACTGCAGTGCAGGCCTGAGACAGGTTTGAAAGGCTACTTCTGTGGGTGGAACATTCAGTGCTGCAAACCCACTAGTAGCATTTAGCTTACAGGCCCTGGGTATACGGTATACCACTTTACAAGTGACTTACAGGTAAATTAAATATGCCATTCAGGTATACACCAAATACACACATATTTAGGAAAGAAGCACATGCACTTTTAGAACTTTAGCACTGGTCAGCAGTGGTAAAGTCCTAAGGCCAACAAAAAGATTCAGCAAAACTTGAAGGCAAAAAGCAAAAATGTTTGGGGGAAGATGACCCTAAGGATGACAGTTCTAACAGCAGGGTATAGCGGTTTCTCGACTGCCCAGGCAGCCCACCGGGTACTGCAATTTTCCTTGCCCATAGACTGAAAAACAAAGTGGTTGACTGGGCCAGCGACATGCATGGCCACTGGTGCTGGTTTAATAGCTTGTTTTTTTCTAGACGGTTCAGATTTGTTCGTTTTTATGCCCCAGTGGAAGATAACAGTAGGTCATATGAGGAGCTATTTCAATCATTAATGCTAGTACCAGGAGAGATAATTATGAGCGGGGATTTTAACTTTTTGCAAAATACCAGAAAAGATTCCTCTTGAAATCTCAAAAGACGGGTAAAGCCCAGTGTTGGGAATATTATGCAGAGCTGTCAAAAAACTCTTTTGTTAATCAATCCCTGGAGGTATGCCTTTCCAGTAAAAAAATAATTTACATGCTTTTCAGGAAGGTTTCATAGCTCGTCACAGAGGGATTTTTTTAAATCTCGAAAACCCTTATTTTTAAAGGTCAGCGAACCCTCCCTAATGGATTTTCAGACCATGCAATCCTTGAGCTGGAGAGTTTTGTGGAAAGGGGAATAGGTGGGTTTTTAATCCATACTTACAGGAGGAGGGATGGGTCAGGATATGCAAAGAAGAGATTAAAGAATTTTTGACAAGGAACCATGGGTCGGCCCCACCAAATATGGTGTGGGAAACAGTAAAAGCATATATAAGAGCCTGGTGATAGCGAAGGATGTGGTCAACAATAGAAATGTCAAAGAGCAAAAGTAGACCTTGGAGAAGGGTACTTAGGAAGTGCATGAAAACATTTTATGCAGCCTTCTGAGATGAGTTAAAAAAAAGAGCTTGAGAAGGCTAAACAGGCATTAAGTGACTTCTGCTATGCTAAGTACTGCACAATAAATCAGGCCTACATGCAGATAATGTATGAGGAGAGCAATTTTACTGGAAGGTTTCTAGCATGGCAGGCCTGAGAACAAGCCACGAGTAATATGGTCCATATTGTATAGTGCCCAATTTCCAGAACAGGTCGAGCTGGTTGACATTTTGCTTGAAATTTTGCTTGAACACTATAGGTGAATTTATATCAATAATGAAGTGATCGATAAGGGAGCCTTGGGGGATTTTCTGGCAGGGTTGGATATTCCCACTTTTATTGAGAAAGATGTGGAAAGTATAGCTTGCCTTTTTTCAAAAGAAGAGCTGGTCGAGGTGGTTAGAAGCCTTCCAAGTTGCAAAGGATGTGACCCAAAGGGTTTCCTGGCTTGGTTTTATAAGTCGTTCCTGGAGGTTTTAGTGGAATATTTGCTATTGGTTGCTAATTCTATGCTGGACGGCGGCCCCATACCGGCTTTGTTTAATATGGGGTATGTGGTCAGCTTTTTAAAAAGATGGGGAAGATCCAAACTCATGTCGCCCATTTATATGACTAGCAATTTTAAAATGATCTTTTACCCTTAATTTAGTCAATCGATTTAATGGCATAGCGGTGAAATTAATACACCAGAATGATTTTATTGCTGGACGACAGTTCGGGACCAATACGCATTAATTAGCCGAGGTGCTGGATTATCTCTCTGTTAATTATATCCCTGCTGCAGTTTTTGTATTAGATGTGGAGAAGGCCTTCCAATTCATGGTCTGCGAGATGCTTTTTCTGTATTCTAGAGAAGTTCGGGGTACCCCCCCCCCGATCACAAGGTTGATATACAAGATGTATGAGACTGCTGAAGCAAAGATTAGTTAATGCAGTGTAGGTGGGTAAAGTGCAAGTCTGACATGGCACTCGGCAGGGCTGTCCCGTCACTAGTATTTGCCTTTTTCATTGAGCCATTAGTGATTGCAATCAGGAAGACTAGAGACAGCCCTGCCAAGTGCCATGGCAGACTTGCACTTTAGTTAATGCAGTGTGGGTGGGTAATCTTTGCTTCAGCGCTCTCATACATCTTATATCTGGCAGGATAAAACTGCTGAACTAGAACTTTGGCACATTATATAAAGGTTATGGGCTTGAATTTAACAGAATATGATATCAGGGATGTTCTAAAATTGACAAAATCACCTAAGAAAGTCTGCGTATCGCCTGTGCTTCAAGAGCTTGATGTGGTCCTTTTAAAAACGCAGGCATCTTCAATCCCTTACATCAATGCGGCTACAGCCCTGACAGAACTGAATTGGGATGCAGCGGTTAGGATGGACCAAAACACAGTTCGGAAATGGGAGGTAGTGGGGTTTCATGAGGTGGCCGTTTTTATGGCTAGAGAAAGGTGGAAGAGTTAGCAGCCAAAAATTACCTTTCACAGGCTCTTTGATTTCCAGCTAAGCTCCTTTAGAGTTCTGGCTATTAAGTTTAGGGCTTTGAAGTGTTTTTTTTTTTTTTTAAATCTTTTTATTAAAGACAGTAAGAATGTTACAGTCAAAATATTATCGTTTCTGATTACATAACATTTTTCCAAACAGTTTTCGGGATGGCATAAGTGTTGCACAATTATCTACAATTAGGTATCGCAGTGTTCAGCAGGTACAGCTTCATCAAGGAGGGGAAGGGTAGGAAGAAGGGGGGGGGAGCACAAATGTTTTCACAATACTCGTTCCATTGCGACCATATGTGAATCCATTTTTTGGGACATCCTCTGGAAACGTAGACAGTCTTTTCCCTAAACGTACACCAATCCATGTTTTGCTTCCATAATTGCATGCTAGGGGTCTCCCTCGCTCCCCACAGTCTAGCAATGTTACGCTTGGCTATCATGTGTCCCAGGGCTACCCATGTTCTCTCTTTACTTCTCAAGTCTGTCAGCCCCCATATATTAAGCAGACACTGTTTAGCATCTCGGTTCAAGTCCTGACCCAGCACCTCTGACATAAATTTGAGCACATCCGTCCAATACGTACGAATCTTGGTGCATTCCCACAGGATGTGCATGAAAGTTCCCTCCCTCCCACAGTTTCTTCTACACCCAGAGTCTTCCCCATAGCCCATCCGGGCCAAGGCAGTTCTGGAATAATATGTCCAGTGTAGGATTTTTAGTTGCACTAATTTCAGTCTCGACGAGATTGCAACCTCCCTGGGAGAAGCCAGCGCCTCTATCCAGTCTTCGTCATCTAGTTCTAATAGGTCGTAGGTCCATTTCTCCCAAAGTTTTATAAGGGGATCAGTTGCGTGATTGATGAGCTTACGGTATGTAAGGGATATTGACTTACGGGCATGTATCCGTCAAGAAGCCTGTCTTCAAGCGGCGTTGCCTCAGGTAACGTCTCCCCTACAGTGAGGCATGCATACAGGGCGTGCCTGACTTAGTAATATCTACTAATTCCGAATCTGCTAGGTCATATTCTTGCTGTAATACAGAGAACTCGATCACTTTACTGTCTCACTACATGTCGCCCAGCTTAGAGCGCCCAATTAGATCCCATTTATCAAAGCCCTTAGTAGTCCGAAGTGTTCCCAACAAGTATGAGTCCCATAGGGGGGTAGATTGCGTAAGTTTCTTGTCCTATCCTAGGCTTTTGTGTGCTATGTGCCAGATCCGGACCAGTGTGATGTGGGTCCCGTCAGCCGCAACCGAGCTGGTCTGGAGTAGAGCCCCCTAGCGTAGGACCCCCCCGGTAAAAGCCATCTATCCATTCGGTATCCCAGGTCATTCTGTGGCCTGTACATGCCCTGGTTAATGGCTGCCAATTGTGCAGCCCAGTAATATCTTAACATCTGGGAGTCCGATTCCTCCATCATACCATCCTCGCACCAATCTCGGGAATGATATTCGTGGCGTTCCACCAACCCAGAGGAGGGCTCTCTGTTCACCCTCAATTGACGAAAAGTAGGACTTGGGGACCGGATTTGGTGAGTTGTGTAGAACGTACAGGAAGCGGGGCAGCGCCATCATTTTAAATAGCGCCGCCCTTTCCAATAGGGACAGCAGGAGTCTTCCAGTGCGCCACGTCGCTTTGGAGTCGCCGCAGAGGTGGCCTAAGGTTGCGATCATAGGCATATATATTACCAGAGACCTTAAATTGTACTAAGTATTGGAAACCATCCTTTGCCTCCGTGATCCTGTAACCCCTGGGCAGCTTTGGGAACCTCCCCCGGATCACGTAGATTGATGATTTTGACCAATTGATAGTATATCCGGAATATCTGCCGAAGGTGTTAAAGATAGAGGATTCTGTTTATCGAGGCACTTGGGGATGCCAGGTATAATAGTGATGGAGCAAGGACTCACAAATGAGACTTGCTCGGAAGCAATCCTGTCACAGTATTAATTTATAATCTTTGTAATGTTCGTACTAACCAATGCACACACCAATACAAGTAGAAGGAAGCTTGCCTATGTGTTTATACTAACAAATAACGCTTGTCTAAATCTAGATGGCCGCTAAAGCGCGGGAATTTCTTTGCGCATGTGTCAACCATATCACATGGTGTGACGTCTTTCTTTGCTTGGAGGGAAATCCTTGCTTCTGCGCAGTGTGTATTAAAATGGCTGCTTAATGTTTTCACGTGCTACAGCTTGCTTACATGTTGCAATTAAACTGTGGTATCCTAATGCTATTAATGCGGGATAGAATTTATAATTAAAGGGGAATAGAGTAGAAAGAGTGGGTATACAGTGAAACACTTTATTTGTGATTTTAATATTTTCTTCTTTGACTTTTATTAGTTCGTAAATGGGCCCGGGGTTTGTTGAACTGAAAACTCGAGAGACAATGGTTCTGCACATGCGCCTTGCGAGGCTACCCAGAAGAGAGGATGAAGTCAACCTGGACGTCGTCCAAGGCCATGACCTGATGGCCAACATTATTGTACCCACGATGTCCCTACCGGAAAGAAACAATTTCATATAAACATTGTAATAAACTTTGTCGTGAGACGGGTGGGAAATAAAGCAAATGTATTAATTGTGATGGGCGGTATTTTAAAACAATGGGCTTAAAGAAATTGAATTAAATCAATATGGTGTGAGGATCAACCCCCTGTCCCCGTCCAATCAGAAGTAGTGGAACCATAATTCTGCAACATTAAGGGGAGGTACATGGGCGTAGAAGGGTATAATAGATATAGTATTAGCTAATTAGTTAGCATTAGGACGCACAAGCGGAGTGGAATTCGAGGTTCGAGATCCATGCAGACTGAACCGCTGTCCAGAGAGGTCCTGAGGTGGGGGCGGCGGAATCCATTAGAAGGAAGACACGGGAGAAGTCGAGGAGAAGTGAAGTATCAGAGAGGGGAACGACGCAGGCGTCGTTGATAGAGAGGTCACCGGTCCTGTCCTGAACCTGGAGGAGGTCTTTTGCTCTTCATCCTTCCTGGGTCCTATCTTTCCAACTCCTGGCCAAGGGGTTTGGTTCTCGCACTTGTAGGTAAATATAAATGCAAACCTTAGTTGCGCTGCTGTCTCTATCTTCTTTCTGAGGAACTGTCATTGATCGATAATTGATTATTATGCTTCATCCTTGATATACGATTAAGTATCATGTGATTCTGTATTTTACTCTGCTAAATCTTTAGATAAACATTTTTAAACTTCCTGACTCAGTGATTATTTCAGGATTATGATTTGCAAGGAATGTCACTCATTTTAAACTTCCCAATTAATAAGGGGTCCATTGGTAAGTCATTACTCTTCAATCAGAAAAGTAATTGGTAGCAGGGATTTGATAAAAAGAGTACAACTGACCCACCAGCGGCAATTGCTAGCGTAGTATGAATTTATGGGCCCAAGTGAGTATTTGGTGTATGAATGCTTGTTGCTAGTAACCCGCTGGATCAATAGGATGTCATCGGCATATAGGGAGATACGATCCTCCCATTCCTCTGACCAGTTAAAACCTCTCACAACTGGGTCTCTTCAGATCCAACCCGCCAGGGGCTCCAGTGCCAGGGCAAAAAGCAATGGGGACAGGGGGCATCCCTGTCGCGTACCTCTTCCGAGGGCAAATGTCTCAGACTTTTTATTGTTCGCCACCACTTGCGCCAATGGTTCACTATACAGCAGTTTCACCCATTCGATAAAGCCCTGCCTGAACCCCATTTTCTCCAGCACCGCGAAAAGATAGACGCTACCATGGCATTCGGCAAGATCGAATGGCCCTAAGGACATCACCACCACATCCTCCCTCAAAGTGTGTTCTCTCCCAAGTGCCCCATGAAGTCGGCGAAGGTTCAGGGAGGTATTTCTAGCCGGCATAAAGCCAGACTGGTCCAGATGTACCAGTCCAGAGTCTACCCCGACCAGACGCGTTGCCAGCAATTTGGCTAAAATCTTCGCCTCGGCATTCAATAATGAGATAGGTCTATAGGAAGAGCACTGGTTTCTGGGTTTGCTATCTTTATGGATGACCACTACTGTAGCGAGTCGCTGGTCCTGGGGAAGTTGGCCGATCTCTCGGCTTTCTTCATACATAGCTTTGAGACAAGAGACTATTTTATCAGGTTCTCATTTATAGAGTTCAATTGGGAGGCCATTGGGGCCCATTGCCTTTCCAGACTGCAGGTCTCTGATGGCCCATGCTACTTCGTTGTTCGTCAGCTTGCCATCTAGTGAACTGCAGTCGTCCTCCGACAAAATAGGGAGCCCTATGTCAACCAACAATGCCCTTGAATCCTCGATCGAACTATTAGAGTGAGAGTTGTATAATCGGATGTAATATTTGGCAGATTCGTCCTCTATCTTCTGCGGGTGTGTGATCGTTTCCCCCGCCTCGGCCGTAAGCTCTGCGACCAGGCCTTCGGCGCGGTCACGGCGGTCCAGCCATGCTAGTAATTTCCCTGCTCGGTCTCCAAGCTCGTATATCCTACTGAGTTTATCTCTGTGCAGTGATTTTGCCCTGTCTGCAGCTACGCTTTTATATTCGTCCTGTTTGAGGTTGAGTGTATGTACTATATCAGGGTCCCCGGACCCTGATAGATCCCCTTCTAACGCCAAGATCTCTCCTTCCAGTTTCTCTAGCTTGGCGTTTTTCTCTTTTTTGGCCCCAGCTATTTGACGGATGGCCTGCCCACGAACCACAGTTTTGAACGCCTCCCAGAGCGTGGTCGCCGACTCCACGGACCCCTCGTTCTCTTGAAAGTAGTGTTAAATGGCCTGTACAATATTTTGCCTTATAGTGGGATTGCGAAAATACCACAGGTTTATGGGTGACACTCTACCCACCTGGCCCCTTCCCACTCCCACCTGCGCCCATATTGGAGAGTGGTCAGATATTCCTCGTGCCATATGTCTAATTTCTGTGATGTACCCCACTTGGTCTGCCGGCGTAAGGATATAATCAATGCGGGAGAGGCTATTGTGAACCCCGGAGTGGAATGTAAACTAGGGGTGTCGGTGGGATGGCGAATCCGCCATGCATCCACCAGTCCGAAAGCATCAAGAAAGGTGGGAAGAACCATCTGCGCGGTCCCCAGATCCCTGGGTGAACGACGATCACTCCTTCCACACACTACCGAATTAAAATCTCCACCGATTAGTAGTCTCCCCGTGGGGAACTCCATCACAGTGTGCCCCAGATCCCGCAACGCCACAGCTTGTAGCCCCGGAGGGGCATAAACTGACACCAGCGTTAGTGGCCCACCCTCCCACCTCCCCGAAAATGCTGCAAATCTGCCCTGCTCAACGGTCCAGGTGTGATCTATTAACATGGGAAAGGATTTGCGTACCATTATACCAACACCTCGTGAGCCCGAGGTGAACCCTGAGTACACAGACAGTCGGTAGCCCCACCTATCTAGAACTTTACAAGGGTTTCCTTTCAGGTGCGTCCCCTGGAGCAACACCACTTCTGGGGCGTGTCTTTTTTTATAAATTGTAGTACAAGTCCCCTCTTCAGCTTATCTCCCAGTTCGTTAACATTCCAGGATAGAAGCCTAAATTGTTTCTCACTCATCAGGTCAATGTTTCCCCCCCGCACCCACCCTTCACCATCGTTGCTCCTGTGTATGAACCCAGATATATATACACACCGCCGACCATCTGCGTCCCCAAAACAACATGTATTGCTGCACCTGTACCATCCTGCCCATTTTCACAATGAAATGGACTTGATTGTCCCTTAACTGAACTAGTGTAACTCTTGGTCCCAAACTTCTTCCCTCCCTGCTTCCCCACACTCGGGCAGTTTTAGGCCCAATGTCGCCATTAGTGCAGAGTGCCTGTCGCCCTTATCTACTAAACTAACTAGGAAATCGGGGGGTTGGCTACTCTCTCCCATTGGTCCTCAGCCTGCCACTGTTTATCCCCAATTGACTTATTCAAACATTATTTTGTAAAAACAGTCACTTAGCGCGTAAATTGTCCACTTGTCCTGCCCAATGTGCGTTTTCAGTGCTGCAGCTGAAGAGAGAAGGATTCAGTTCAGGGCAGTCTCAGTTGGTACTCAATGTAGGTCCAGGACGATTTTCTTGTAGGTGTAGGAGCCTTTTCTTCATCGTGCGTTGTGTTCTTTCGCAGGTCTCCAGCCCTCCATCCACTCCTGTGCTGCTTCCGGGGTGTCAAAGAACCACGATCTGCCGTCCACTTCAACTCTCAGTTTTGCAGGGAACAACATTGCGTATCGAATACCTTTGTCTCTTAATAGCTTTTTAATGCCTAAAAAGGTTCTTTGTTGTCGATGGACCGCAATGGTAAAGTCCGGAAAGAAAGACAGTTCACTATTCTCAAATTTGAGAGGAGGATTAGCACAAGCCGTTTGCAATAATATATGTCTCGGTCCCTGAATTTGAGTTTTGCCAGTATCGGCCGGGGCGGGGGGGAGGGCAGTGGGGGAAAGGGGGTATCCTGGCTTCGGCCTCCCTCCCAGTACCCGGTGTGCTCTTTCAACTGTGAAGAACTTCAATAAATTTGTGGGCCCTAGGTGATTCATAATTAGGTCTTCTACAAAGAGGTCAACTGCCGGCCCCTCGGCTCTCTCAGGAACCCCAATAATTCTGACATTGTTGCGTCTCGCACGCCCTTCATAATCATCCAGTTGAGGGTCTGTTTTTTTCTGAGCGGCTTGAGTTCTTTGATCTCTTTTTGCATCTGTTGGGTTTCATTACTGAGCTCCGCAGTTACCACTTCCATGGTTTTCACTTTCTCACTCGTCTTTTGTAAATCGGCTCTGAGCAGTGTCATTTCAATAGAGATAGTGTCCATTCTATGTTCAAGTGAAGTACGCACCCCCGCTATGGCTGCCATTACATCTGCGAGTGTCGGCTCTTCCTTAGTTGTGCTCGTCTTGTCAGCCTCCCCTTTGTTTGATCCATCCACATCTCCTACTTTTTGGGTGGTGTATTTATCTAATTTAGACTGGAGCGTTCATTTTTGCCCCTTTGCCCCAGACATGGTGTCATGTCCAAAGAGGAGTCCCACAGGATGCCTCCAACCACTTGTCTTTCCAATATTCCTCCCACTCTGGTCAGAATAGGATCGCCCGGGAGGTTCCGAGGTTGTATACTTTGTAGGGCAACCGGTAGTCTTCCACACGGTCTGGCACACTGCAGGCGTAGCACGTGTATTGGAACTGCTGACTCCTCCAAATGGTGAATCAGTTTCCTCCAGTTGCCACGTTCGGAGGCCCAATTGCTGTACCTGACGCATGGCGCGCCGCGGGGTCGGTGTACTGCAAGGCTCCGCAACACCTTCCCGGGTCGTAATCCAGGTCTCTCTGCCCCTGGGGCTCCTCACCTCAGCTTTATCGGGAGCTAGAGTGGACCCCAAAGTCGGTCCTGCTACTCTTTAACTCTTCGCAGACCGGGCCACTCCCAGCAACACTGCAGTGCCCAGACACCATCGCCCGGGGCCCTCCAGGCCAGGCGCGGTAGCCCCCACTCGGCGCTGTTATCTTCATCCCTTGGCGACTCCAGTCATCCATCAGCTGGTAAGCCGCATCAGATGTGCGCCGGGTCGGTATGTTTGGATGCTGCGTCACGGACCCGATCGGGCTCAGCTGTTCCCCCCAGTCACTTTGCAGGAGGAGGGGGGGAGAAAAGAACTCGCCCTTGATAGAATACCTCGTGGGGGTCCAGCCACGCAGTGCCGCTTGCGATGTTCGGGGCACCGCAAAATGATGAGACCCGTGGCCGCCTGTCTCGGAAGTCCCCCACGGCAGCTTCGAACTCGAGCCCAGGGATTCCAAGGCCCAGATGGCACGCGGCTCCTTCCGTTGACTCCGTCGCCGATAATTTCTGCAGTTAATTGGCTACAGCGGGTGTTGAGCTAACAGTCCGCCGTATTTTTGGGGTGTAAAACAGATCTATGGTCGGATTCATAGGCAGGCTGAAGCCACGGGAGCTTCATCGAGGTGCAGCCATTGCGCTCGGCGATCAAGCCACGCCCTCAGGGCTTTGGAGATTAGACAGATTAATATGATAGTCAAAACTTTGTTTAAAATCTGGGGCCTCAAGCAGGTTCATAACTAACAGGAGAATGGAAAAGATTACTTGCTGCAAACAGGAGCCCTGACATGTATCAAAAGGCAATTAGTAAGTGGGAGAAATATGAGGGGCTCAAATTAATGAGGAAGATATGGAATGAAATTAATAACTTAGATTTCAAGGTCTTGAGAGGGGCCAATTGGTGGAGAATGCCATTCTACACAAAATGGTTGCTCTATAGCCCACATTGTTTTGGGCCAAATCAACCCTGCATGATCAAGCAGTTGTTTTAGGCGCGATTCCGGTGCAGTTGCAAATTGGTCCCATGTAATTAGTCAGTGGTCCGCCATTCAAGAACTTTGGGGAGAGATGTTCCGGTTCCTGGAAGCAGCTTAGCAGATACAACCACTAATAGGAACTAGATGTTAACAAGGGGCCGTGGGCAAGGGTCCACATTATCCTTGCGTGAAACCGTCTCTGTAACCTAACTTTCAGGGGGCCCCTCATAGAGCCTGGACTGTTCTGCAGAGTCTCTTGCCCTGATGACCTTAAATAATTCTAATACATTGTTATAAATATCATTTTCCTTTCATTTATTTTTAATGCAGGCAATGTATGGAAGTCTATCACAGACATTTTGCATATAAAGGTTTGTTTTTCAACACCATAAAAAGGTTTCTTTTAGATCCAAACTGGACCTCACAAACAAGAAATGGTAGAGGGGGTCAAAGATTATTAGCAATAATATTAGTGAGCTGCTGCTGAATTATAATATTGAAAACACGTCACTATCCCGGAATATGAGTTATAGTACATTTATGGTTTGGGCCAGTGCACCTGTGCACTGGCCTCACCAAAGAGAGCACGAAAGAGCTATAATTAGATTATAAATTCAAACAAGGTCCCGCAAAATGGAACATGTATTATGGTGCTGTTGTATAGTATATGTTTATTCTGTGTTTTTTTGCTATGATGGAGCTCAATAAAAAATAAACAATACTTTTTGGCGCTATTTTTATATTTAAACTCATATCCTGTTGCCTTTATTGGATTTTTTTTTTGTTTTAAGCGCCAACCACTGTTATCAGGCTGTGCTTGACCGGTGCCTGGGTGCAAATTAAGGCCAACCACAATGCAGCACGGGGCGGATACAGAATCAAAATTTGCTCCAGTCAAAGTTTTACCTTTTGACTTAGCCTCTGAAATGGAAGTTCACAATCTTCAGCATAGCAAGGAGCAGGATGTGGCCGAGATGGGCTCCACGAGGCTGGATAGCCATCGGACAAGGTACCGGAGAAGCAGTTGACATTTCACAGGAAAGCTCCAGGCAGGAGAAATTCAAAATGTATGCTCAAGGAAGTTTCTCATCGGCACGATACTTTTGGTGCTTTTGCCCAGTGAATATTTCAAACTTCTGACTTACTAATTTTTTTAAAGCTCTGATTCCTCCATCTGGGTAAGGCTGAAAGCTGTAGCTGAACCGAGCTCCACGAGGCCGGATAGCCCCTCTGTGATGTCCCACTGGAATGGATTTGCTGCTGTGGAAGAGCTCTGAGCTGGAGCAATCTAAATCTTTGGCCCAGCAACAACACAGATTGATCTGGCAGATTTGTTCCAGTCCTCCAGAGGTCTTTGTAGCCATAATTTTGCTAAGTCCCAATGTTTTCGTGATGTTAGGAGGAGTACACCTTGACACAGTCAAAGGTCCTAGGACCTCAGGAATAGCACATAGTAGTGAAGAATAGCTCCAGCAGAAGACACCTGCATGGTTCAGGGCATGACCAGTTGGAACCAGTCAGCTGGGCTCTTCAGGAAAATGGCATCTAGCAGCTTAACAGACTGTACCTGCTCACAGTTGTACCCAGGACAAAGAAGTGTAATCCAAGGGCCAGTTGGCTGATGTCCTTTCAGGTGTCCCCACCAGTCTCAACAGCAAGTATAGTCCTTCGCCTGTCTTTCACACCTGGGCACACTGTTCAGATCACTACTTGACCTGTGGGACATTTATGCCTGACACATGGCGGTGGGTGAGGGTGACTCCTGATCCCTCCCTAACCAATTAGGAATTTCTGCAAAAGTGGGTAGGAGTACCCCTAGTAACTTTTTCCTATGTGCTTTACAGAAAAGAATCTGACAATGCCCCTCTCTATATAAATCCATCCTGGCAGAATCTTTTATCAGCTGTGCTGGGCTCCTGTGCCTACTCCAGAGGTGTGGCCAGGGAAATGAGCAACCCCTCCTGTGTGGTCGCTCAAAACCGGTTCTGGGGACCACTCCTCTCCCACTGGGATTGGTACCTGCCTGACTAGAGGGACAAAGGAGGGGTTAGATGCATCTGCCTGTGACAGGGTAGGCTTCTTTGAAGTTAATTAATTTCCTGGGCACAGTCCTGATGGTCATCCTGTCAGACAAACAGAACCCCTCCCCACACCCAATGCCTTTGGCTCAGCTATAAGATCAAGTTTACATCTCATAAAAGGGGTTATTCATCTCTTGGGTGACAGTTGAAAGCTTATTCAAATGGAGTTCTAGAGGCTTTAGGCAGGTAAAAGGTTTCTTTTTAAAAGTACCATTTGAAAAATATTTAATACAAATTTGACTTTACGAGTGAATCAAGTTTGTAATAAAACTTTTAAAAAGTCTAAAAAAGAACTATTTTAGCTGTTTCCTAGGCGGAGATAACATTATATAATTTTAATATTATATCCCAATGATTCCCTTGAGAACATCTAACCCTGCTACAGTGAAAATAGCTTTTAGGGGCTTGTCACTGTAAGGACATGTTCAATAGTAAACCTTTACACGTCCTACTTTTAAATACCATGCATTCTGCATTATGGCCATTTAGGCCTTTTTAGGGGTGACTTATTTATAAGTAAAAAGACAGTTAGGGCTGCCAAAAGGGGCTATATTTTGACGGGTCAAAATTGCAGTTTTAGAGGTGCATAAACAGGCTACAGGGATAGGCCTACAGTCATGTTTTTGCACTGTCACACTAGTGGTGGCACAATTTGTGCTGCAGTATACTAGTGACGAACAAGTTACTTACCTTCGGTAACGATATATCTATAAGAAACATAGGTTAGTTATAGATTCCTTACCTTAGAATTACCCCCAGGTGTCAGACTGGATCCGGAAAGTTTTTCGTCAGCAGTACCCCTGCGCGTCGGAAGGTGGCGTCGGTCGACTCCGCGTTCGTCGTCCGCGTCGTGGTCGCCGGGATGACGTTGCGGTAACTACTTAGACGCCGCCCTCGCGCGCTGATATCAGTTCTGTACACGACTTTCCATGCCAGAAGCGCAAAACCATGCAAGACACTGACCACTGGTGCACAAAACTAGGGCCCTGAAAGGATGTCCTTAACCCTAGAAGTCAGTTCACAGAGCAGGGAGGATGGGTGGGGCGGTAAGGAATCTATAACTAACCTATGTTTCTTACAGATATATCGTTACCGAAGGTAAGTAACTTGTTCATCTGAAAGAAACAGTTAGTTATAGATTCCTTACCTTAGAATAGATACCCCAGCAATACCAACCCCGGTGGTGGGTCTGCGAACTAAGTTCACACCAGAAAGTCCTGGAGAACAGAACGGCCAAAGAAGCCATCTCTCCGGACTTGGCTGTCCAGGCAGTAGTGTTTTGTGAACGTGTGCAACGATGCCCACGTAGCTGCCTGACAGATGTCATTTAGGTGGACTCCGCGTCCCAAAGCAGTGGTAGCTGCCGTCGCCCTGGTGGAATGGGCACGCAGCCCAACTGGAGACTCTTCTTTGCCAAAGAGTAGCAGGCTTTGATGCACAGAATGACCCACCTGGAGATTTATTTATTTAATGCGATTTTATATAGCCCGAACATTACCCGAAGGTGTCAGTGCGCTTTATAAAAGAACCAGTTGCGTTACATAAGGACTTTGCATCTCTTATGTAACTCATGTAATCCAAACAGAAAAAAAATTGCAAATATACAAGTGGAGTGAAAGGAGGGAAAAATTGCAAATGTACAAGTTGTAAAGTCACTCAAGGAAGAGATACAAACAGATAAACTCTAAAAACACATAGGAATGGTAGTAAGTACAAAGGTCTACTACATATACTAGTGGTTAGAGTTATATATAAATACAAATAGCAAATTCACTCAGGATTACATTTTAACAGCGATTAGGCTTAGACAATTATATATTACATATTTACAGAGCAGGAAATTCTTGCCATCGTTTGGCCAGGTGTTCAGGTGGTGTTGCACTCAAGGGTGGTGGTCTTGGGTCTGGAGGGATCCCCGAGTTGGAGATGTCCGTAGCGGTGCGCCGGAGCCAATCTCCTCTATAGCTGCCGGTGCAGCTCCACCGGGAATCGGCCATGTGGTTCGGGTTCCACCGGATTTAGAATGAAGATCCCGAAGTGACCGAAAAGTCTTGAGTCCAGAGACGGGGGGTGGGGGGGGTGGAGATGATGAGGATGGTATGATAGGCAAGGGTATGTAGCTTGGTTGCCATCTTACAGTTGCTTTACTCCTGCATGTTGCTCATCTACTGTACGGCAGGCGCCAAGTCCAGGTCAGGCATGTCTCGTCTTGGGCGCCATGTTGAAGTCAGGCAGGGCTTATCTAGATGTCAGCGATGTCATCTAAGCCCCCCAAGCCCCTACGATTCGATTGAACAAGAATTTGCCCCACAGGCTGATCTCTCCCTTGCAGGGGGACCGTTCGCAATGGCAGTCTGAGGTCCACGCAGGCCATGGTCACGAGGACGGACAGATTCAGGTCAGTCCGACCGCCATCTTGAGGTCAGGCAGTGCTCAGGGCACCCACGAGGGTCATCGCCCCTGGAATCCGTTGCTGTCATTCTGACCGTAGGCTGCCGGTTGCCTTTTGTAATTAAAGGCCTGCGGCGGGGTGGCTGGTCGGGTACCGGGAGGTTCCACGGCCTGCTTCATCTCGAGGGGGGGCAGGGGAGAGGAAGCGATGTACAGGTTGCTGATCCCCCGCTAGTTCGGCACCCCCGCCCTGCCTCCTCACTACCGCCCGCACACTCACTGGGTCTGCTGATCTCTGGTCGTACCCCGCTCACCCGTGAGCAACTGGATCGTGTCTGCCTGCTCATCTTGTTGAGAGTAGTCCGTCGCCATCTTGCTTCCAGGCCAGCATTTACACGGGAGAAAGCATCGGTCCCATTTTTATCAGGAATCTCAAGTCTGCAGGCGGGAGATTAGGGCATTGAGGACCACAGCCCAGTAGGACATCAGGTGAGACATTGGGTCCAAGGATGGAGGAGGGCATCTGGGGATTTGATCCGATAAGGCAGTCCCTGGCCGGGAGCTCCCTGCCGGAGGTCCTCACCTGTCGGCCATTTTGGCAAGATGGTTTGTTTGTGCATGGCCCAACCTTTCTTAGCGCCCACGTAACCAACAAAGAGCTAGTCATCCACCCGGAATTGTTTGGTGCGATCCAAGTAGAAGGAAAGCGCACGTTTTGGATTCAGACGTTGGAGCCTCTCTTCCTCTTTTGAAGGAGGCGGAAAGAAGGTGGGCAAAGTGATGGTTTGGCCAATGTGGAAAGAAGTAATCACCTTGGGAAGAAAGGAAGGTCTAGTTCTGAGGACGACCTTGTCCGGATGAACAGCCAGAAAGGGAGGCTTGGAAGAAAGAGCTTGGAGCTCACTCACCCTGAGAGCAGAGGTGATGGCCACCAGAAAGGCAGTTTTCAAAGTGAGAAGCCTGAGAGGACAGTTATGTAGTGGCTCAAAGGGAGCGCACATAAGATGGGTAAGAACCAAGTTCAGCTCCCACTGGGGCATTACGAAGGGAATAGGAGGAAAAAGATGAGTAATGCCCTTAAGGAATCTATTTACAACAGGGGACTTGAAAAGAGAAGGCTGATCAGGAAACCTAAGAAAGGCTGAGATGGCCGAGAGATAGCCCTTTAGAGTGAACATAAGGAGATGATGGACCGAGTGCTGAAACTTTTCAAACACTCACCCCCAGTCACAGATCTGGGTTGAATCCATCATCATTCTTTAGCTCACTTTGCCACCCCTGTTCAGACATAGCTATATGCAAATCAGTCTTGACCCTGTGCCTCATGGGAACAGTCCAGACCGAACTGCCAAGCCATGTCTTCCCTGGACCGGAATCAAGCATCCTGGGACCGGTTTCGGGCTAACAGCCCTCATCAGCCAGGCTAGCTTGAATCCAGTGGCAAAGTGAGCAAGGGACCCACGTCTGGGCATACCCTGCCAACTTAGGGCGAACAAAGCAAACACAAGGAGATGATGGATGGAGTGCTGAAACTTTTCAAACACTCACCCCCAGTCACAGATCTGGGTTGAATCCATCATCATTCTTTAGCTCACTTTGCCACCCCTGGCTGATGACGGCTGTAAGCCAGAAACTGGCCCCAGGATGCTTGTTTCCGGTCCAGGGAAGACCTGGCTTGGCAGTTCGGGCTGGACTGTTCCCATGAGGCACAGGGTCAGACTGATTTGCATATGGCCATGTCTGAACTGGGGTGGCGGAGTGAGCTAAAGAATGATGATGGATTAAACCCAGATCAGTTGACTGGGGGGGGGAGTGCTTGCAATGTTCAACACTCCGTCCATCATCCCCTTTGGTTTTGCTATGTTAGCCCTTTAGAGTGCCCAGAGCAAAGCCCTGCTGGGCCGGAGAAAGGAGGAACAAGAGGACCTCAGAAAGAGGGGCGGAAAGGGGATCCACAGCCTTTGCTGTGCACCATGCCACAAATTTGTTCCATCGACAGGCATATGCTGTCTTAGGGGAGGGATGCCTGGCTGCCAAGATAACATCGCAGACTTCGGGAGGCAGGTCAAACGACGTCCACTGCCACCGCTCAATCGCCACGCAAGGAGGTGGAGGCTGGACAGGTTCGGGTGGAGGACAGTCCCCTGCTGCTGCGACAGAAGATCCTCCCGAAGAGGCAGTCGGATCGGAGGATCGATGGCCATGTTGAGCAGCTCGGGATACCAGACTCTTCGTGCCCAATCCGGAGCCACAAGAATGACTTGGGCCCGGTTGCACTTGATCTTCAGCACTCTGGGCAGAAGTGGTATAGGCGGTAAGGCGTATAGAAGACCGCAACTCCTCTCGCGACGAAAAGCGTCGCCTAGCGAGTGCCACCTTGGAAATTCTAATGCGCAGAACTGCTGACATTGCGCGTTCTCTTCGGTGGCGCAGAGATCTAACCAAGGCTCTCCCCACTGCTGAAAGAGACCTTGCACTATCTCCGAGTGAAGACGCCATTCGTGATCCATCATGCACCTGCGGTTGAGTTTGGCCGCCCTGGCGTTCAGGGAACCTGCCAGGTGTTGAACCACCAGGGATATGCCCTGTTGTTCCAGCCATGTCCAGAGGCGGAGGGCCTCCTGACATAGGGTGCACGACCCCACCCCGCCTTGTTTGTTGCAGTACCACATGGTGGTGGTGTTGTCCGTGAACACCTGCACTACTCTTCCCCGGACAGAGGGAAGGAATGCTTTGAGTGCAAGACAAATCTCCCGAAGCTCCAGAAGGTTGATATGGAGCCTGGACTCCGCCGGAGACCAGAGGCCTCTGATCTCCACCTCCCCCATGTGGCCGCCCCATCCCAGAAGTGATGCATCGGTCACCACTGTGAACTCTGGTTAGGGAAGGGAGAGGGATCTGTCGCCGACCCAATTCTGATTCGTGAGCCACCACTGCAATTGGTTTGCCCTCCGAGATCTGGACACAATCGGACAGGTTTCCCTGATGTTGCGCCCACTGGAACTTCAGGTCCCACTGCAGAGCCCGCATATGCCATCTGGCATGGTCCACCAGCAGGATGCAGGAGGCCATCAGACCCAGCAGCCCGAGGGTCATTCTGACCGAAACCAGAGATAGAGGCTGAAAGATCGGAATCGTAGCCCGAATATCCCGGATTCGCTGTTCGGGAGGATAAACCCGAAACTGCGTCGTGCCCAGAACCGCTCCGATGAAGTGGAGCTTCTGAGAGGGGGTCAGGTGTGACTTCAGCACGTTGATGGAGAACCCCAGCGAATGCAGGAGGTTGGCCGTAGTCTGGAGGTGGGAGACGACTGGCTGTTGAAGGCGGGCTCGCCCCAGGCTGTCGTCGAGATATGGGAAGACTGGAACCCTTGATCTGCGCAGATGAGCTGCGACCACCGCCATCACTTTCGTGAACACCCAAGGGGCACTGGTAAGGCCAAAGGGGAGCACGGTAAACTGAAAATGCTTGTGGCTTACCGTGAACCGTAGGTAACACCTGTGGGCCGGCAGGACGGGGATATGGAAATAGGCGCCCTGCAAGTCCAACGCTACCATCCAGTCTCCAGGGTCGAGGGCAGACAAGACCTGAGCGAGCGTCAACATTTTGAACTTCTCCTTCCGGAGGAAGCAGTTGACGTTCCTGAGATCCAAGATAGGACGCAGGCCTTTGTCCTTCTTGGGCACCAGAAAGTAGTGGGAACCACAACCTACTTCTGGGGCAGGAACGCACTCGATGACTCCCTTGGCCAAGAGTGCCGAAACTTCCTGTTGGAGAAGGGCCTGGTGATCCTCTGACATGCGATGGTACTGAGGTGGCATGGATGGAGGGGTAGTCTCGAAGGGGAGGGAGTAGCCCATTCGGACTATTTGCAAAACCCACCTATCCGATGTGATGGTGCGCCAGTGGGGGAGGTGATGGCGGATCCTGCCGCCCACTGGCGTTTGGTGGCCCTGAAAGGTCAGACTAGGAGGGTTTGGAGGCTGCTGCAGAGGGGCTGTGGTGGACTTGCCTGCCCGCTGGCCCCCAGAACCACGGCGGTGGTTCCCATGTCCCCGGCCGCACTGGGGCTGAACAGCTTGCACCGGCCTGTGGCTCTGGGCGGGATGTAGCGGGGCACCCCTTCCGTAGCCACGAAAGGGGCAAAAGGCAGACTGCGCAGGGTGGGTGGTGGAGAGGCCCAAGGATCTGACCGTAGCCCGAGAGTCCTTTTAGCGCTCTAGCGCATTGTCTGCCTTGTCGCCGAAAAGGCGACGGCCATCAAAGGGCATGTCCATAAGTGTGGATTGGACATCCCCGGAAAAACCAGTCGAACGCACCAGTCGTAGCGTCGAAGGGCTACTGACGTGGAAATCGTCCTACCAAGTGCGTCGGCGGTATCCAGCCCACAGCGGATGGGAAACTTCGCTGCGTTTCTCCCTTCGGCAACCACTCGAGAGAGTACAGCCCGGGCCTCCTCCAGGCACTGAGGCAGCACTTGCGCAACCGTGTCCCACACGGAGTGGGTGTAACGGCCCAATAGACATGCAGTGTTTACCGACCGCAGTCCCAAGCTGGAGGAAGAAAACATCTTCTTCCCAAGATGGTCCAGCTTTTTGGATTTCCTATCCGGGGGAGCGGTAGGGAATGCGCCCTTGAGCGTGGTCGTTTGGACTACCAAGCTCTCAGGGGTGGGGTGTTGGGAGAGGAAAGTGGGGTTGCCCGGGGCCAGGCTGTGGCATCGGGCATTCATCCTGTCCACAGGAGCCCCTGTGTTGGGCCTGGACCAGGTGCCCAAAAGGATGTCTGTCAGGGCTTCATTAAACGGCAGCAGGGGCTCCGAAGAGCTCGCCGCCGGTTGAAGCACCTCTGTCAGGAGGTTGGTCCTGACTGCCACCGTAGGTAGCTCGAGGTGGAGAGCCTCGGCCGCCCTACGCAACACCACTGCGTATGACGCTCCCTCCTCCGTAGCCACGGTAGGAGGAGACAACATGCCAAGGTCTGGTGAGGTATCCAAACCACTGGCTTCCCCCAGTTCCTCTCTCCAGTCCTGCTCATACACCAACTGGTCTGTTAAAGGGTCTCCAGACCCCTCCCAGTCCTCCTCACCCTCCTCTGGCTGCCAATATGATCTCAAAGAGCCAGGGTAGACACAGAGTCGTTTGACGCCGGTCCAACTCAGCGTCTACCTCGAGGTGGAGGCCGGGGTCGACGTCGGCTGGGGACACAGCCGCCGCCGGATGTGGTGCCGGTGGAATCGGCGCCTGGGGAGGCGTAACGAGGTCGACCGGCGCCGATCCGGATCCAGGCCTGGAGCCAAGGGGACCCTGCGGCACTGAGGCCGAAGCTGCCGACGCCGAAGGCCCAGGGCCCCCAACCGAGTCCGCGGGGCCCGAAGGCGCGCCGGTGGAGTCGGGCTGCCCAAAGATGGCATGCATCGCTTCGTAGAAACTCCGAAGCTGGGCAACCCGCACCAGGTCCCAGGAAGGGAGGAAAACCTGAAGTCGACCCAGCAGGCTCCGCACGTGGAGCTGCGGGAGGGGCACCTCCCACATCCCTCGTCGCATTGGCCAACGGACGGGGAGAAGTCGAAGAGCGACGATGCTTCTTCGACTTCTTTTTGTGCTTCGACTTACCTGACCCCGAGTGCGAAGACTTAGACGAAAAATGGTGTTGGCTCCGCGACCGGTCCCTCGACCTCCTCCGCGACCGGGACCTTGAGCGGCGCGGAGCAGACTACCGGGCCTCGCATGAGTCGGTTACAGGAACCGCAAGCCTTAAAGCCGGGCATCCCTCATGCACCAGGAGTCGATGGACTCAGACAACGAAGTCAACAAAAGTCGAGAAAAAGTTCAGTCAAAAATTGACTGGGAGACCGCTCTCTCCGGATCTGCGCTTGCTGGCGCAGAAAAAGAAAGAACTGACGTCAGCGCGCGAGGGCGGTGTCTAAGTAGCTACCGCAATGTCATCCCGGCAACCACGACACCGACGACAAACGCGGAGTCGACCGACGCCACCTTCCGATGCGCAGGGGTACTGCTGATGAAAATCTTTCTGGATCCAGTCTGACGCCAGGGGGTAATTCTAAGTTAAGGAATCTATAACTAACTGTTTCTTTCAGATATTTATTTTACAGGCCCTGGGTATACTTTGCACCAAATACCAGGGACGTAAAGGTAAATTAAATATGCCAAGTAGGAGAGGGTCACAGCACATGAACTGGAGCCTGGTTAGCAGAGTTCCAGTACACAGAGTCAAATAATCAGCAGCATCAGTCCAAACGAAATGGAGGTGATCATGCGAAAAGAGCCATTTTACCACCCCTATACACTACTGTAGGAAAGGTTTTTTAGGGTTCAGGTGTGGGTGGTTTGTAGAGGTTATATGGAGTTTTTAGAGCTCAGAAATGTAGTTTATAGGAGTGTTATGGAGGTTCTAGGGTTTGAGGATGGGTAGTAAGAGGGGTGATATGGAGTTTTTAGGGCTTAGAATCTCAAGAAAAAGAGAGGGGTCCTACTCACCAACGGGACAGGACACCACAATGACACTAACTCTAAAATAAATTCCCTTTGGGATTCCTCAAAGGCATACAATAATGTTCACACACCACATTCAATCAAAACAATCAATCACCAACAGAGTGTAGCAGTAGCCAAGAACCCAATATGAAAATGTTTATTTGATTTATCTATACAATAAAGTTTAAAAAAAATTAAAATATGATTTTATACTCAATGTGGTGTTTTTGCATAAGTTCATCAAAGATTTCATCTTGCTAAACAATATAAAACAATATATGTGGAGAGATAACAGTGCAAATCACTTAATACAACTGCCAAACCAACAATTATGAATAGTTCAACATTTGGTAGGATTATTCTATTATTATATCCAAAGGAAACCTTGTGGTTCAGTATCTTTTAAAGACCAAGAAGCGACGCGTTTCGGTGGTATAAACAGGTCCAACCACCTTCTTCAGGCTTAATCGAGAAGTGTCTCCCAGCACTTTAGGCTATATAAAAGATACATAAAACAATCACATTTCAAAACTTATTTTAAAAAAAAAAACTACATATTGTCTTTAAAAATAATCATATAGCAAGCATTATATATATTTTTTATGATACATTTCATCAAATACAAGTACCCTCACCACTGGCATAGGGCACCCAGCTAGAGGGGTGACTGAGGTATGCCAGGGCAGTGGTTTGTGGGCATGGCACACAGGGATGTGTGCCACGTCGACTCTGTTTTGTTCTGCACCAAGACACTCAGCCTGCAAAGGCAGTGTGTGAGTCTCAGGGTACAGGACCTCTAAGGGTGGCACAATAAGTGCTGCAGCCCTTAGAGGCCTTCTCTGGTCACAGTGCCCTGGGTACCTGTGGTACCATTTACCAGGGGCTGACATGTGGCCAGAGATGCCAATTGGGTTTAGGCTTCAATCCAGTTTTAGGGAAGGAACATAGGCCCTGGGCACCTGATTAGCAGGAGCCCAGGGCACACTCAGTCAAAAAACATCAGCAATTCAGCAAAAAGTGGGGGCATACCATGCAGAAAGAGGGCACTTTCTCACACAACCCCCCAAACGAAAGATGATGAGACTAACCTTTCCCTAGAGAGTCTTCATTGTCTAAGTGGAAGAACCTGGAAAGTCCATCTGCATTGGCATGGGCAGTCCCAGGTCTGTGTACCACTTCATCTCCCTACAGGGAATGGACTTTGGACCACCTCAACAGTTTAGGATTTTTCCCTTTCATTTGCATTAGCCATCTGAGAGGTCTGTGATCAGTTTGAACTAGGAAGTGAGTACCAAACAAGTATGGTCTCAACTTCTTCAGGGACAAAACCACAGCAAAGGCCTCCCTCTCAATGGCACTCCAACGCTGCTCCCTGGGGAGAAGCCTTCTGCTTATAAAAGCAACAGGTTGGTCTTGGCCTTCATCATTGGTCTGGGATAGGACCGCTCCTATCCCTAGCTCAGAGGCATCAGTCTGCACTATGAACTGCTTGGCATAATCTGGAGCCTTCAGAATTGGTGCTGAGCACATTGCTTCTTTCAGGGTGTCAAAAGCCTTTTGGCAACTAACTGTCCAGTTTACCTTCTTGGGCATTTTCTTGGAGGTGAGTTCTGTGAGGGGAGTCACAATGGACCCATATCCCTTCACAAACCTCCTGTAGTACCCAGTCAAGCCAAGGAATGCCCTGACTTGGGTCTGGGTGGTTGGAGCTGACCAGTCCAGGATGGCCTGGATCTTGGGCTGTAAGGGCTGTACCTGGCCTCCACCAACAAGGTGGCCCAAGTACACCACAGTGCCCTGCCCTATCTGGCATTTGGATGCCTTGATAGTTAGGCCTGCAGTTTGCAGGGCTTTTAAAACCTTCCCAAGGTGGATCAGGTGATCCTGCCAGGTGGAACTAAAGACAGCAATATCATCAAGATAAGCTGCACTAAAGGACTCCAACCCAGCAAGGACTTGATTCACCAACCTCTGGAAGGTGGCAGGGGCATTCTTTAAACCAAAGGGCATAACAGTGAACTGATAGTGCCCATCAGGTGTGGAGAATGCGGTTTTCTCTTTTGCTCCTGGGGCCATGCCAATCTGCCAGTACCTTGCAGTCAAGTCAAAGGTACTTAAGAATTTTGCTGCACCCAACTTATCTATCAACTCATCTGCTCTTGGGATAGGGTGAGCCTCTGTCTTGGTGACAGAGTTGAGCCCTCTGTAATCCACACAAAACCTCATTTCTCTCTTTACACCCTGTGGGTGAGGTTTGGGGACCAGAACCACTGGGCTAGCCCAGGGGCTCTCAGAGGGTTCAATAACCCCTAACTCCAGCATCTTGCTGACCTCAGCTCTGATGCTTTCCTTGACTTGGTCTGACTGTCGATAGTGCACCTGTCAAAAACAAAATCTGTCACCAGTGTCCACATCATGGGTACACCAGTTTGTCAGACAAGGAGAAGAGCTTAGCATACTGCTGCAAGACTTGCTTGCAGTCAGCCTGCTGTTGGGCAGAGAGGGTGTCTGAAAAGACCTCCTCTCATACAGCCCAAAAGATGGGTCAGTAGATGGAGTGGTCAGGGAGAGGTTCACTCTCTGCTTCCTGCTCCTCATCAGTCACCATCAGCATGGTGATGTCAGCACTGTCATTGTAGAGCTTTAGGCGGTTCACATGGATAACCCTTTTGGGTGTCCTGCTTGTGCCCAGGTCAACTAAGTAGGTGACCTCACTCTTTTTCTCTAGGCTAGGGTAAGGGCCACTCCATCTGTCCTGGAGTGCCCTTGTTGCCACTGGCTCCAAAACCCACACCTGTTGCCCAGGTTGAAATTCAACCAGTGCAGCTTTTTGGTCATACCAGTGCTTCTGAAGCTCCTGGCTGGCCTCAAGATTTTTGGACGACTTTTCCATGTACTCAGCCATTCTGGACCTTAGGCCAAGCACATAGTCCACAATATCTTGTTTGGGTTCTTGGAGAGGCTTCTCCCAACCCTCTTTTACAAGACAGAGTGGTCCCCTCACAGGATGGCCAAACAGAAGTTCAAAGGGGGAAAAACCTACTCCCTTCTGTGGCACTTCTCTGTAAGCGAAAAGCAGACATGGTAAGAGGACATCCCATCTCCTTTTGAGTTTCTCAGGGAGCCCCATAATCATGCCTTTCAATGTCTTGTTAAATCTCTCAACAAGGTCATTAGTTTGTGGGTGATAGGGTGTAATAAACTTGTACTGCACTCCACACTCTTTCCACATGTGTTTCAGGTAAGCAGACATGAAGTTAGAACCTCGGTCTGAAACCACCTCCTTAGGAAACCCTACCCTGGTGAAGACACCAATGAGGGCCTTGGCTACTGCAGGAGCTGTAGTAGTCCTAAGTGGAATTGCCTCAGGGTACCTAGTGGCATGATCCACTACCACTAGTATGAATTTGTTCCCTGAGGCTGTGGGAGGTTCAAGTGGACCCACTATGTCCACACCTACCCTTTCAAAGGGAACCCCCACCACAGGCAGTGGTATCAGGGGGGCCTTTGGGTGGCCACCTGTCTTGCCACTGGCTTGACAGAACACAGGAGCTGACAAACTCCTTCACCTTTTGGTGCATCTGGGCCAGTAAAAGTGGCTAACTAGCCTTTCCCAAGTCTTGATTTGGCCCAGATGTCCAGCTAGGGGGATGTCATGAGCTAAAGTTAGGAGGAACTCCCTGTACCTCTGTGGCACTACCACTCTCCTGGTGGCTCCAGGATTGGGGTCTCTTGCCTCAGTGTACAGTAATCCTTCTTCCCAATAAACTCTGTGGGTACCACTGACATCTCCCTTTGTCCCACTCTTGAAAGCCTGAGGCAGCAAGCTGTTTCAGAAGCAGTATGGCTGCCCCTGGCACAGATCTTCCCTAGAGGGTCCCCCTGGGCCCAAGAGTTCAACCTGGTAAGGGTCAAGCTCCATAGGCTCAGTTCCCCCTGGGGTATCCAAGTCCTCTCCCTGAGGAGAGGGGTCCTGATCCTTTTGCTGAACAGAAGCTGGTCCCCAGTCTTCTTGCCTTTTCTCTTGGTAGGTTGGGCCATACTTTCAGGCTCAAACACTTTTTCACCCTGCCTTTTGCTCTGTGCTCTTGTTTTTACACACCAATTCAGGGATATCCAGCATTGCTGCATGGGTTTTTAGTTCAACCTCAGCCCAGGCTGAGGTTTCCAGGTCATTTCCAAGCAGACATGCAGCTGGTAGCTTTGGAGAGACCACTACCTGTTTCAGGCCAGTAACCCCCCCCCCTCCCCCAGTCTAATGTCACCATAGCCATTGCATGGTTAGTGGTAACACTATCAGCATTGGTGACTGGGTAAGTACGCCCAATCAAATATTGCTCAGGGGAAACCAGTGTGTCTCTCACCATAGTGACATTGGCACCTGTATCCCTCAGAGCCTCTATCCTAGTTCCATTAATCCAAGGGTATTGCAAGTATTTCTTTAAGTTGGGTGGCCACACAGCTACAGTGGCAAACTCAACTTCCCCCTCTGAAACTAGAACTGCTTCAGTGTGCAACCTGATTTGCTCTGGGCACACTGTTGATCCCATCTGGAGACTGGCTACACCAGGAGTAGCTGTAGGACTAGGGGCCTTCTTGATAGGGCAAGCCTTGTCTCCAGTTAAGTGTCCCAACTTTTTACAGTGGTTACACCAGGCCTTTGCAGGATCAACGTTCTTCCCCCTATAGGGCTGTGGAGTATAGGGAATGTTTTGGGACCCACCCCCCTGTGCAGGTTTTTGGGGCCCTTTAGAAGACTCAGACTTTTTATCTTGGGGATTCTCACCACCTTTCCCCTGGGGAGGTTTTGTAACCCCTTTCTTTTGGTCACCCCCAGTGGTTGTCTTAGTCACCCTAGTCTTGACCCAGTGGTCTGCCTTCTTTCCCAATTCTTGGGGAGAAATTAGACCTAGGTCTACCAAATGCTGATGTAACTTTTCATTCGTGCAATTACTTAAAATATGTTCCTTCATAAACAAGTTGTAAAGTCCGGTAAAGTCATGCACATTGTGTCCAGTTAACCAACCATCTAGTGTCTTTACTGAGTAGTCTAAAAAATCAATCCAGGACTGGTTTTGTGAGCCCCCCTGAATCTAATTCTGTACTCCTCAGTTGTGAGCCCAAATCCCTCAATCAGAGTTCTCTTCATGTTATGTTATGTTATAATATTTGTAAAGCGCGACAGCTGCCCCAGCAAAGGGGCGTCCCGGCGCTGACAGCAGTGAGAGACCAACGGGGGTGAGGCAGGACGGACTACAGCAGAGGGAAAAGGTGTGTTTTGACTGTCTTCCTGAAAACTAGGTAATTGTTCAGGCTGCGGATCTGAGTAGGGAGCGAGTTCCAGAGTTGAGCCGCCAGAGTGCGAAACGCGCGTCCCCCAGCGCGTGCCCTCCTTACCCGGGGGACCACAACCAGGGTTTGCCCCGAGGAACGGAGTTGCCGTGTCGGTACATATGGCAGCAACAGATCAGCCAGGATTCCTGGAGTGGCAAATTTCAGGATCTTAAAGGCCAGGCAGAGAGCCTTGAACTCAATCCGCCTGGCCACCGGCAACCAGTGAAGTCGGTGAATCGCATCCGTCGCATGGCAGGCTCTACGGAGGCCAAGGCGGGTTCTGGCGGCCGCATTCTGGACCCTCTGAAGTCTTACAATTTCAGGCTTGTTAGACCCTAGATATAGCGAGTTGGCATAATCCAGCCTCGATAGAATCGAGGCCTGGATGATGATTTGCCGTGTAGGTGCGTAAAAAAAACCCAGTAAGGGTTTGAGCCCCCGCAGAAGCCCGAAGCATGTCCCAGCCACCTTCTTTGTTTGAATTTGGAAATTGAGGGCTGAGTCCAACCATACCCCCACATTCTTTACCACCTGCTGGGGGGGGGCGTCACCAAGGGTTTCGGGCCACCAGTGCTCGCTCCAAAGCCCGGGGTCGTGCCCTAACAGCAACACCTCCGACTTGTTGGCATTGAGCTGGAGGCAGTTGGCGGTCATCCACCTGGCGACGGCCGCGAGATCGCTCCGAAACTTGGGAGCGCCCCGCGTGGGTTCGTCCGAGAGAGCCACTACCAACTGTGTATCGTCGGCGTAGGAGACCATAGTCAGCCCTCTACTCTTGGCTACCAATGCCAGGGGTTGGACGTACAGGTTGAACAGCAGTGGGCTCAAGGAGGAGCCCTGGGGCACCCCTTGTTTGATGGTATGCACACCGGAGCAAAAGGGGGGGCCGTCACCTGAAACGTCCTCCCTGCGAGAAACGAAGAGAGACAATCAATAGCGGGGACCACAATGCCTGCCTCCCCCAGACGTTGCAACAAGATGGAATGAGAAACTGTGTCAAATGCCGCACTAAGGTCCAGTAATATCAATACCGAAGTGCACCCGGCATCTAGTGCAGTCCGAAGATGTTCGGTCACAGCCAGCAGCGCTGACTCCGTGCTGTGGCCAGGACGGAAACCATTCTGGGAGGGGTCTAAGATGTTGTTAGTGTTCAGGAAATCTGTTAATAAGGAATTAATGTAGGCCTCGGTGATCTTAGATGCCCATGGCAGGAGGGAGATAGGGTGGAAATTCTCTGGTTTAGATGCGTCCAGGGTGGGTTTTTTGAGCCAAGGTACCACCTTGGCGTGCTTCCATGCCCTGGGAACAACCACCGTGGCGAGAGACCTATTAATCACCTGGCCCAGAGGTGCCAGAAGTGCCAGCAGGATTTTCCTGAATTGATCGGGCTTGAGAGGGTCAGCCGGAGAGCCCGATTTGATTTTGCTGCACAGTAAAAGCAGTTGCTCTTGAGAGATTGGGGGAAAGGCTGCTAGGGTGCGGGTAGTGCAAGGACTAGGTCCAGCAAATATGCCCGTTTGGACCGGCGGAAAAGATTTATAGATATTTTCCACCTTTCTAATGAAGAAGGTAGCCAGGTCTTCACACTGCTGATCCGACATCATTTGGGGTGCTGTAGAGGAATTTGGGGATTTAAGGTCTTTGAGTATTGAAAAGATACTTTTTGCCGGATTGCAGCTCTCTCGGATTTTCTGAGCATAGAAAGCTGCCCGTTCAGATTGAATGGCCCTATGGTAGCTTTTAATAGCAGCCCCTATAATTCCCCTTGGCGACAGAGTCAAAGTCCCGCCTCCAGATTCGCTCTAGCCTTTTGCAAGCCTTGCGGATGGTCCCCAGTTTGTCATTGTACCACGCGCTAGATTTAGATTTGTGGTTCTTGGACCACTTGGCAGGGATCAGCGCGTCCAGGGGCTGGAGAATCCAGTCACAGAGCATTGTATTGGCAGCCTCCGGATCAGCCGGCAAACTGGGAGTGTTAGTGGAGAGAAAGACACCAAGTTGGTCCCAGTTTAATTTGTGCCAAGGGCGCTTGAGAGAGGATTTCTGGCCCATTTTCCGGAGGGGTGTGACACCCTGGAGAGACATGGAGACGAGGTAGTGGTCGGTCCAACACATTGGGATGGGGGTGTGAACTGTGAGAGGATAGGTTAGTAAAGACCGGGTCCAGCAGATGGCCAGCGGAGTGGGTGGGTCCTGCAACCAGTTGAGTTAACTGGCAGGCCGAGAGGTCTGCACCAAAATTAGCCGTATCCGTGTCCAAAGTATTGTCTAGGTGTAGATTAAGATCCCCAATGATGCTGAAATTAGCAGCACTCACAGCCAGGGAGCTAACTACCTCAATGAGTGCAGTCCTGAAGTTTTTGGACGGCCCAGGTGGCCGATATACTAGAAGCCCTGACATGGTGTAATTGGGGCTGAAGGAGACCCTGAAACGCGCGCACTCACAATCAACCACCTTCTCCTTCTCCAGTATGCAAGGATAGCAGGATTTGAAGATGACTGCAATGCCTCCACCTCTAGTCACTCTGTTAAGGGTCAGAATGCTATAGCCCTCAGGGAGCGCCAGACCTGGCTCGGCAACCATGACATCCGAGAGCCATGTCTCAGTTAGAAAAAGGACGTCAGGCAAGTAATCTTGCAACAGATCATAGATATCTGCTGAGTGTTTGACTAGGGAGCGGCAGTTGAGGCTAAGGATTTTAATCATCTCCCTGAGTGGGGGAGGGGGCGAGCATACTGGCGTCGTTGCCCACGAGTCAAAACCACAAGTTTTACAGCAAAAAGGGCCCTCAGGCACACCGCCTGAAGTTTGCTCGCAAGAGCTTACCGACTTCCTGACCACCAGCAGGTCACTACGGGTATATGTCTGCAAACCCACCATGGATTTGACAGCATCTCTGGCGTCAATCGAGCGCAAACGGGCTTGCCTTTGGCGCGCCTTCAGCACGCCGCCGGCGCGTCCGCTGCGCTTCCGCGCCATCGCCTCCTTTTGAATCGGCCAACTGGCCTGATTCCGGGCGACTAGACCGCCTCTTTCCAAGATGGCGGAAGAAGCACGGCCCGCCGGAAGTGAGTATTTGGCGTGGTGAAACTCCCTCCACTCAATCAGCCCGCTAATGGCTGTGGTGGACCGGGGAGAAGTTGCCGAAGAGGTCACAGAATGAAGGTAAATTAAAAAACCCTCAGTGTATCAGCCGGATTTGTGCAAAATATGCTTGATTTCATGAGGTCATAAGACCCAGCATCTGGCCCAGAAAGGGTCAGGAGTCTGTCTCTGCAGTTACCAGAGAACAGTTCCCACAGGAGTGCCCCCCAGAGAGGTTTCTTCACCTTTCTCATGTCACAAGCCCTCTCAAAGGTTGTGAACCATTTAGTGAGGTCATCACCCTCCTCAAATTTAGGGACAATCCCTTTGGGGATTTTAGGATCATAAGATTGCTCTTTATCCTTATTAAGATTGCTGCCACCATTGATGGGTGCTAAACCCATCTCCTTTCTTTCTTTCTCTAGAGCCAGGAGTCTGGACTCCAGATCCAGACTTTTGGCCAGCCTTGCTAAAAGGCTGTCCTCCTCATTGAGGCTGTCCTCAATGTCCTCACCAGAGCCTGAGCCACCTGTGTGGCCTCTAGGTCCCCAGAGGTTAACTCTTGGAAGTAAGGGAACAGGGTTCCTTTCTTCCCTAGGAAGTGGTGGAGGTGGGCACCTTTCTCCATCCTTCTCGCCTCCTTCTCCCTCTGACTGGTCATCACCATTTTCAGAGGGGTGGGCCTTTGAATACTCAGCCAACAGCTCCTGGAGCTTTTGTTTGGTTGGGTAAGGGCCCATTGGTATATTTTTGAGTTTACATAAGGACCTTACTTCCTTGAAAGACAAGTGAAGGTAAGGGGTGAGGTCAAGCTCCTCAACCATGTCCTGTATGTCATTATTATCTTCACTAATAGCTGGGTTCTGTTTTTGAGATTTTCTAACAAAAGTGCTAACCCCTCTACCCTTGACTACAGTGACTTTTTATTTTCTAAAATTCTAAAGGGACTTAAGTAAGGCCCTAACAAGACTTTTAGTAGTTTGGTAAAAATGCCAATTTGAAAAAATCAGACTTCTAAAGCCAATTTAAGAGTTTTGTCGTGTGATCAGGTGGTAACCAAGTAGTCCAACAAATGCAAGTTGTATATCCCACCGCTGATCCACCAATGTAAGAAACTGGCTCTATATATACTACACCAAAATGAGGTATAGTGTGTATAGGGTCCAGGTGACTCCAAAGGTAGGCAGAGGTTAAAGTTAGATAGAACCTTACTCTCTACTTGTGGGAGCTTGGTCGAGCAGTAAGGCAGTATCAGAGGGCAGTGTTAAGCATTTGATGTACACACTCAGTCAGCAAATGAATTCACACACTCGAACTGAACTCTAGGCCAATTGTTTTTGTATAAAAATATATTGTTTTATTTTAGAACCAAGCAAGCCTGGCACAGGTAAGCATAAAATACTTCACAGTAATAAGTTACTGAATGTCGAACAGTTTCAAAATGCAATAGAAATTGTACTTTGTTTGATTCACAGGGGAGCAGTAGTATGCAACACTTAGCAAATACAGTACATTGAAATGAATAGGCTTTTCCAGTAAATTGCAGGTAAGTTACTTTTCACGTTACTTTTCTAACTCAGTGCTGGATACCTAGATTCAGCACTGGGACATTTCCTGAAAACAGGTAAGTAAACACGTTTTGGTTATTTGTGCGATTTTTAAAGAATATTTTTAGATTTCAAAACTCCACACTTAGAAACTTTTTGGAGAAAAAGTGTCAATGTTATCCTATGGAGGAAAAACAGGTTATCGGTTTGTAGGTAAGTAATCGACTGTGGGAGTTAAGGTTCTGGGGTTAGACTTAGGGGTCCCCCAGGGTCTGTGATGCACTTTTGTTTCACCCTCAGCGGCACTAGGGCGGCTGGGTGCAGGGTGCTGTTTTGAGGTCGGATGCCCTGTTGTTTTCAATGGAGCACCTCCGGTTAGAAGAAACGCTGCAGGCTCGGGGGCGAGGATCTTCTGGGTGCGACCACCCCTTCGAGGGGTAAGTTGGGATGTCTTGGGTTGGTTAGGCACCATTGGTTTGGGCACACAAGACTGTGGGGCGTCGGGTGCAGGGGTGCCTTGGGACGTCGGAAAGTCTTACCCGCTCTGGTCGCGGTAGAGGGGATCCTCTGGATTGAGGCTGCAGGGGTCGACTGGAGGCTTGAGGCAGGTCAGGAGTCACCGGATCTCGGGTCAGGATCGCCGGGGTGACCGCCTCGTGGTGTTTTTCCACTCTAGCTCGGGCCGGGTTCGGCGGGTGCAGTGTGGGCTGGATTCGCGGTGTCCGGCCGGAGCCAGAAGCTGCAGTTTGAACAAGTCCAGTGTTCACGGGAGAAGCAGGCTTGGAAGTGAAGGCAGGCAGGTCCTCCGGGGTTTTTGAGGTTGCTGACTGCAGGACACACCGGGATTTCGCAGGAGCAGGTTCGAGGGGAGACAGGCCTGTAGGGCTGGGGCCAAGTCAGTGGGCGTCGTCCTCTTGTTAGCTCTGCAAGGCTCTTCGTCCTTCTTCTTGTTTCTTGTCTGGATCTGAGGAAGAAAGGTTCAGGGTGCCCCCTAAATACTAGATTTAGGGGCGTTACAGGTAGGTAGAGGGCAGGGACCAATTGGTCCCTTCCTTAGGGTGGGTACACCCCCTATCGTGCCACCCTCCAGTGGGAGGGGGGCAGGAGCCTGTCCCTGGTTGGCTAAGTCCCCCCATCCTCAAGATGGCAGGGGACTCAGGTGGGGGAGGCGAGGCGAAGCACAACTCTGAGGGGTGGAGTTGGCAGAGGTGGGCACACCTCTCTCCCTCACTTGTTTTTCCAGCCGGCTCTCCCGCCCAAAGTGGGGGGTAGAACCAGTGGGGACCAGTTGCTGAAAGCAGCAATTGGTCTGGAGAGGCTCACAAAGGTGGCATGCCTTTGAAACTTCTCCTTCGTGAACTCTGCCCATCCTGGGGAGGAGGCTTGGCACCTCGTCCCAGGATGTGCATTGTTTCAGGCCCCCCCGAGAGCAGCAGGCTCTCGACCCAGGGGTCCAGAAACATGTCTGTTGGTGGCAGCCTAAGCAGCCACTCAGTCAGGTCACTAGAAGTTGGTCGAGTTTCAGGGGGCATCTCTAAGATGCCCTCTGTTGTGCATTTTACATTAAATCCCATACTGGCATCAGTGTGGGTTTAATGTGCTGAGAAGTTTGATACCAAACGTCCCAGTCTTCAGTGTAGCCATTATGGTGTTGTGGAGTTCGTGATGACAATTTCCCAGCACCATATACTCTTAATGGCAGCACTGCACTTCCAGTGCCCAGGAATGGACTTGGGCACTGTAGGGGTACAGGGCTCATGCACCTGTACCCTCACCACTGGCATAGGGCACCCAGCTAGAGGGGTGACTGATGTATGCCAGGGCAGTGGTTTGTGGGCATGGCACACAGGGATGTGTGCCATGTCGACTCTTCACTTTGTTCTGCACCAAGACACGCAGCCTGCAAAGGCAGTGTGTGAGTGTCAGGATACAGGACCTCTAAGGGTGGCACAATAAGTGCTGCAGCCCTTAGAGGCCTAGTCTGGTCACAGTGCCCTGGGTACCTGTGGTACCATTTACCAGGGGCTGACATGATGGCCAGAGATGCCAATTGGGTTTAGGCTTCAATGCAGTTTTAGGGAAGGAACATAGGCCCTGGGCACCTGATTAGCAGGAGCCCAGGGCACACTCAGTCAAAGAACATCAGCAATTCAGCAAAAAGTGGGGGCATACCATGGAGAAAGAGGGCACTTTCTCACAGTTATTTTATTTTTCGTGTGGGGCGACGCTCCTCCACCTCAGCGGAGGAGCCGCCCCTGGTACTTTTGTTTTATACAATTTTGATAAAACATTGTGCAAAACCTGGCATAACAAATAAGGAGGAACTTTCTGGTTCATTTGCGCGGGAAGGGAATTTATTTGTAGATCATCTTCTGTGAAGAAAGAAATCATGCCAGCTTTAGGGTGATCAAAGTAAAAATATTTTCTGGAAAAAAAATCGCCATCAAGGCAAAAGATGTTACTGTCTTCAAGAGCAGCGCTAAATGGTACACTGCGAATAAATCATCCCCTACATATGAACAGTTTATGGGTGAGCGGTTTGGTTAATATAATCCAGATATCCTAAAAAAAAAAAAGAAAGAAAATCAGTTGGAGGCAAAAATACTGAAATAGTTATATTGAAAACTAAAACGTGCTTCTAAAATCATAGCTTCTAAGTTGACAGGGCAGTGGGAAAATATGTGTTTACCAGCTAGGTCCAAAATTAGTTTACATAGCCTACACACATAAATAAATTAGAAGCAATTTATATTTCTACATAAAAGAGCCAGACGAAGATCATATTCGTAAAGCTGTTATAATGAACTGCACAGACTTGCAGGCATAAAAGGAAAGCAGCAGGCAAATATGTCACAAGTAATGTTGACTGATTTTTTAACATGCTTTCTTGTAAAAAGCAACACGAGAAAACGATTCCTCACATTTATTAGCAAAGTAACATAGTGAAGAAATACATGTACTCATCAATATAATATACCATGTTGCAGAAAATATGAATGCAATTTCCTTACTATTTCTTCACCCTGCTTAAACAAAAATATTAATTTTGGCTCAGGGTGGCAATAATGCACTTAGGTTGCTGAGTTATTGTTCCTTAGACTCTACTGCAAGCACAATCTAGAGAGACCTAATATGTATATCTGTGCGCTAGAGAGTGCCGGCTTTAGGGCAGTGCAAGCGGTGCAGCCGCACTGGACGCTAACCTGTGGAGGGGGGCGCTGTGTTTAGCACTAGCGTATGATTGTAAATTGAGGGGCACTTTTGCCTGGTGGCATTCAAAGAATCCGAGGAGGCGGTCATGTGGCGTGGGGGCGCCAAAAATGACTGTCGCACCAGGTGCCAACAACGCTAAGGCTGGCCCTGGAGCTAGAACAAAGGGTCTGACTTAGAATTGGTGGACAGGGTACTCCGTCGCAAACACGCTGGAGTACACTATCCACCAAATTCTCAGTCAGTCCGTGTAATGCAAAGACAGGCAGACCATAAGCTATACATCGGTGGATCCCGTGTTGGCTCCATCGACGGAAAGCTTACTCTGATGACCCAACAATGCAGGCATAGGACCACTTGCCCTACTTGGAGCAGTTGGTGTGATGTTTTTTTTCCTGCCCGTCACCGCATGGAAAAGCCGGACAGTAAGGGGCAAAAGAAATAATAATGACCTCTACACCATGGGAGAAAACTTCCAGGGTGTAGGAGGTCATTAGTTTTTTTGTTTTTCAGAAAAACTGCCAGTTTGGAAGTTTGTTTCTGAAAAACAAAAAAAGTTAAAAGGTTGGTGAACGCTGTCAAAATGGACGGCAGCTATCAACCAAACTTTATGTAACTTGAAGGAAACTGCTGACCCAGTGACCATCTCTGCAAAACAGCAATCATCTGTAAATTTGACAGGCGGAGTATCATTAGGATGGCAGACTTGGGCCCAGATTCTCAAAGGTTTAGCTTCGGGTTAGCGTTACTCTTCCAATGCAAACGAGACGCTAAACCTGTTTTAATATTTACAAACCAACGCTAATTGGTATTGGCGTTGGTTTGTATGTAAAAGTAACACAAAGCAGTGTGAAATGCTGCTTTGCATTACTTTGCATCAAGGGGGTGTTACATGGGTGTACATGGGCGTTCCCGTGCAGCCACCCATGCTTTTTGACACTAAACCCTATTCACTTACATTTGTAGAAAGGGATTAGCACCAAAAATTAACGCCACTGAAAAGCAGACGTTAAACGGAGAAATGTTTTCATTTCCCCGTGCTTTTCTGACTTTGTTCCTACTTTGCATGCATGCTGCACTGTACAGCACACATGCAGCTTTTAAACTTGCCTAGGCATAGTATTTTGTAAAGGAAGGCTACCCTTCCTGTACAAAACCTATGCTAGACTCAAGCACACACCCTAGCACTAGGGTGCGAGGGTGTGTGCCTGGCACACAGCAGCTAAAATCAGCGCTCGTGCTAGGGAGAGAGCAGGAGATCGCCATATTCACAGAGATATGGCTCTCGCCTGCCGTCATGCACAGTGGTGTAACACAGGCCCCCGCGGTGCAGGGTGCTCCAGGGGGCCCCCTCAGCACAGAACTCTGGCCAGAGAGCTCCCGATTGAGTCCGGAGGGGGCACCTCCACGTACCTTGCAAGGGGACCCCCTCACGTTTTGCTACGCCAGTGGTCATGCAGCGCAGCATCTTTGGGTGCTGCACTGCATTGCCTGACACCTTCCAGAATCTGGGTCCTGTTGTGCTTTGTCATCCAGACAGATGCACTCCATTTATCAAAGTCTAAATCAGGCCTTAAATCTCCAACTTAGCTACTCATTTTGTAATTTGACTCAGTAGCATTTCAAAACTTGGCCTGCTGCTGATTCTTCACCAGTTGTGACTTCGAAAAGAGTAAAGAAACATAGCTAACCTGGACTTCCAGATTCAAGAGAGTCTTGAGATTGTGTTGAACCAGGAACCATGAGTATCATTACCAAAGCTTCCTTAGCTTAAGACCAGACTTGGCGTGTCCATAGGACGAGGTAATGCAGGAAAATGACTATTTTGCCTGTGGTGCTGAAAGCCCTCTCACCATTCCAGCGTAATGCGGGAAAACCTTTTAGAAAAATGGGCTGCATGAGGTTCATTTACTCCAGCGATCAGTGACATAGCTTGAACGTGATGGGCCCTAATGAAAGCACAGAAAGTAGGCCCACCTTCCTCTAGGACAGTAATAAAAAAAGAAAAATACAGACAGAACTGCGGTGCTGTGAGGCCCTCTAACCACGGACTCTGCTGCCACTGCACCTGCTTCACCAATGATACTTGTGTCCCTGTTTACATGTCTCCAAGTTCTACCTGCCTTTATTTCTCTCTGCACTCTCCGTCCCTTCCTCCACTGATCTCCCTTCTTTTCACCAAAACGTGCGTTGGCCTGAGTTTTTCCAGCAGGCTGTATAACCATGGACATTTAAGAAGATTTATTCACCATGAGTTTCTAATCGCAAGCCAATCCTTAGCTGGGAAATGATGAATGTATTGTGAAGTGTGCATGAGTTTGGTTGGTATGTGTTGACTGTATGTGAGGTTTGTATGAATGTGTTTTTGGTGTGGGGATATTTTTGAATTGTTTGTTTAGTAAATATTTATTGCATTAACTATCTTAGATTTGTAGTCCTAATAGAGGTGTAACAATGCCTTTTTGAATTATTGTATACACAGACATCAAAAGAAAAAAATGATGTCTCCACTATTTAAGAAATGTCATTGAAAAAATAATTGAAAAAAGAAATAAAAGAAATAAAATAATTTTTATAAAAAATGAAATGTATATATTTTTTGTAAGAGAATTCTTTGCAGACTGTATAAGTGAGGGATAGCCCATTAGAGCTAATTGTAGCCTATTTTGAATTAATGATTGGTCGAGTGGGAGGCGCATATACCTGTATACTTTTGATTTCCCCTTTTCTCCCAGACCACTTAATTGAAACTAAGGGGTACCTTTGTTCCTGCATATGTCTGGTTTGTGCCTTGAGAGCTTAGAAGAGCTTGCCCAACACATGCACAATTGAACCCCAGGACTTAAACATAGCAGTCACGACCAAGAGTACACAACCAACAACCATCCAGCCCTTTGTTGAGCTGCTGCTGGGTGTGTTCCTTCTTCTCCTCCTTCCCTATACTGGGAGGACGACACCTTTCATGCCCATTAATACGAGCCGCCCATGTTCCCATGACCTTTCGAGGTCTAGTAGTCCAAAAGCTTTCCAAGTCACAGGTTTTCAGGAGTGGTAGGAGAAGTCCAGTTGCTCACAATGAAAGGTTCCAGGAACAGCACTTTTGGGGAGGGGGGGTTGTCAAGACAAACTCAAGCAGAAGCCACCAGCAGGGTTCAGGTCAGGTCCAGTTAAGACTAATCAGCTGGCAATTGCAGGAAAAGGCCTCTTGGCAGCTTGTTATGTTGCTGTAGCCACACAGGAGGTCAGCCAACTGTCCCTTCGAGTCCACCTCTTGTCTTGGGTACAAGTGGGAGCAGATCCAGACCTTCACATCTCACAGATCTCAAACAGCAGGTGAAGTACTTCTATTCTTCCACAGGTCCAGAGTGTTCTGAAGAAAGTGTCTTGTGGTGCCACATTAATGCCTGGTACTAGCTTGTGAGTAGGGGTGACTCCTGCCCCCTCCCTAACCAATAGGGTAGAAGTTCTCAGGGGTAACCCTACCTACTTTGCAGCAGTTTCGGTGGGCCCTAAAGCAAATAATCCCACAGTGCCCCTCATTCACTAAATCCAAGATGGAGAAACCCTTCCCCACTTGTGCAGAGCGTGTGTGCCCACCTATTAGTGAGGCCAGAGTAATGAGATGCCCCCTGCAAACTAATGGCCTCCTACATGATTCACAATCGGGCTTCAGAGCCGGTTACAGCACGGAGACCACTCTCGTACTGATTAGTAAACTTCTAGAAGAGTCTGTGGACTGAGGCGCTTCTGCTATGCTGGTACTACTAGATCTGTCAGCAGCATTTGATACAGTTGCACACCCAATCCTGCTCAGGAGACTGAACCAAGCGGGCGTGCATTGAATGGCATTGTCCTGGCTGCGATTGTTCCTGGAGAATCATTCCCAACAGGTGTTTCTTCATCCTTTTCTTTTTTCAGAGAAACCTCTGGCGTGCGGGGTGCCTCAGGGATCAGCACTGAGCCCGCTGCTTTTCAATATCTACCTCGCCCCATTGGCCACTAATTAAATCTTGGGGTGTGAAGGTAGTCTCCTATGCAGATGACACGCAGCTGGTGTTCTCTTTTAAAGACCATTCAGTAGCAGCCTTTCATAATTTCAAGAAATGCCTGAAAAACATTTCGGTCTGGATGAACGGGAATTGCCTGAAACTGAATGCAGATAAGACAGAAGTTTTGTTCTTCAGTCAGGCTTCACCCCCTCCATCAAACCTCTGGGTGCCTACAGAGCTGAATCCGCCCCCAATTCTGGTGGATTCAGCTAGAAACCTGGGAATAAGACTGGATAAGGACCTTTCTTATAAGACGCAGGTGCGTCACGTCTCCTCTACATGCTTCCTGAAGCTGAGATCCATTAGGAAATTCATATGCTTTCTGCCGGAGGAATGCCGTAAGATTACGGTCTATGCTCTGGTGATCTCACAGCTGGACTACGACAATAGCCTCCATCTGGGGTTACCTGCATACCGGACTTGCAGGCTACAGAATTCAAAACTCTGCGGCAAGATTGATTCAGTAGGTACCCCTTCGGCATCATGTCTCCCCTCATCTGAGACAGCTCCACTGGCTCCCGGTGTCCAGGAGGATAGAGTTCAAATCATTGACCTTGGCTTTTAGAGCCACCAGAGATTCGGGCCCTAGGTACCTCAGGCAGAGGTTGCATTTATATCATCAGGAACGGGTGCTGAGATCCAACTGCCTGTGACTCCTTCAGGTTCCACACTTCTCCAAAGCCCGGCAAGGTGGCAGGTCCTTTTCAGTAAAAACAGCGAAACTGTCGAACTCTTTGCCTGTCCACCTTCGCCTGATTGAAACGGAACTAGAATTCAGGAAAGGGTTAAAAACCTCTCTTTAATCAGTTGTAATGGCTGGCTTGACCCTCTCGCTAGTCTGCTGTTAGTGCCGGGACACCTCTTGTGAGGCATCCGTGCGCTCTAGAAATGTCCATTGCTTACTTACTCTAGATTCTCTCCAAGCCAGATTTGGGGACAGCTTTCCCTTCACTTGGTTCCTACCTGACTAGGAGGAAAAAGGAAAGGGTATATTCGGGTGTCATCTGAAATATGCTTGTGACAGGGGAGTCCCCTTTAAAGCAAATTAGGTTCCTAGGCACAGCCCAATTGGTCTTCCTGCTAGGAGAACAAAACCACCTCCTCACACCAATTCTTTTGTCTTTGCTCTGGGAGCAGTTTTCCCACCTCATCAGGGCTATTCGTCAGCTAGGTTACAGCTGGAGGTTAATTAAATTATCCAAAAAGGAGGGGAAATGAAAAGGTGGAAGGTATCTGAGATTGGCAAGTCCATGCACCCAGGTAAATCGGTGCTCACCTTACATTTTCTCTGATTTTTAGTATTGTCTGTTTGTTAGGAATATTGTTACAAAAGGTAACTGTGTGTCTAAATATATTTATACCCATGGCTTGCTTCATCATTGGACCCTCATCCAAACACTGAATGTGTATGGGTGGACTCAACGTGTTTGTAAGCTGAGTTCTTGGAGTGGTAGAAATAGGTGAAGGCAGGGGGTGTAGGTGAATTAAAATAACCTCTGAATCCTAATCATGAAATATTAATAATATAGGATTAAGGGCTAGGTTAAAAAATTAGATGTGACGCTCTTTGGATATAATGTTCCCAGGTGTCAATTTAGGTCGACATGTTTCAGCCAATGTATTGCCCCAAAGGGTCATTTGACTTTCTTCAGGACCTTGTGTTACCCTGTGTGATATCAAATTATAACCATTTGCTTATGCAGATTAATCGTGTAGAAAGCATGCATGATATCATACAGACCATACTCGAGGGACCTTTTCCTTATATGGACATAGAGGTCTAGTTAATTTTACTGACATCATAGGAAATTTCAGGGGTGGACCGTCCCTGTAATCAAACATTCATCAAGAGTACATGTCCGCTCTCACTCCAGCAGTGCGCAGAGCAAAGACAATTCAAACAAAAGAACTTGTGAGAGAGATGTAGATTGAGGGTCAACATTGTGGGAAGCACACCATGACACAAACTTCTCCCAACAGCAGGTGTATACTGACTTAATCTGAGATCCGGGCATCCCTCAACTAACATCAAAGTCTTCTGGAGGAAGGTCAAAAGCAGTCAACTGTCATGGCTCAATTTCCATGCATGTAGGTGGAGGGTGCACAAGTTCGGGTGAAGAAACCTGCCCTGTTGCTGCGACAGTAGATCCTCCCGAGACAAACCTGACTGGAGGACCAATGGTCATGCTCAACAGCTCGGGATACCAGGCTCTGTGTCCAATCCAGAGCTACAAGAATTACTTGGGCCCAGTTGTTCCTGATCTGTCCAGAGTTCTCAAGAAGGAGTGGTATTGGTAGAAAGGTGTGCAGGAGGCAAAAGCTCCACTTGAGATGAAAAGCCTCTCTGAGCAAGTCACCTTGAAAACTCCAGCACACAAAACTGCTGACATTGCACGTTCTTGGGGGCAGTGAACAGATCTAACCAAGGTTCTCCTCACTGCTGAAAGAAACCTTGGATCACCTCCGGATTGAGAAGCTTTTCAGAAAAAGAAATAAAGCAATTGTTTCTACCAAACTTAAGTATTGAGAGGTTTGAAAATATGATGCTACCTACTTTAAATATATAGAAGTATCTATGGTATGAGGGGTATTCTTTTTTAGTCATTTGTGATCCGCTAGGCACCTTCAGCTGAGTTGGGCTCTCTGAATGAAAGAGCAGACCACCAGGTGTTGATCCACCAGGGAAATGCCCTGACATTCCAGATATGTCCAGAGATGGATGGCCTCTTGACAAAGTGACCACAACTACACCCGGCCCGGTTTGTTGCAGTACCACATGGTGGTGGAGTTGTCCATGAACACCTGTACCAGTCGTGCCTTGAGTGAAGGAAGAAAGTCTTTCAGTGCCAAGGGAATCGGCCAGAACTCCACCAGGTTGATGTAGAGCTCATACTCTCCTGGGGACCAGAAGCCTCTGATCTCCGCCTCTCCCAGGCCAGAAGTGATGTATCACTCACTACAGTCAACTCCGGTTGGGGAAGGGAGAGGAGTCTAACGAACTGCGAATGGGTCAGCGTCAGTCACCTTTGCAGGACTGTGCAGTTCCCTTCGAGATCAGGACCATGTCAGAGAGATTTCCCCGATGCTGCACCCACTGAGCCTTCAGGTCACAGTGCAGAACCTGCATATGCCGGGTTCATGAGGAACCAGCAGGATGTAGGAGGTTATGATGTCCATCAGCCTTTGAGCAGTCTCACCGAAATCCAGGACAGAGGCTGAAACATCAGCATCAGATCCCGAATATCCTGGACTGGCTGCTCGGGACGATAGGCCTGAAACTACACCGTGCCCATAACAGCTCAGACGAGAGGGAGCATCTGAGTCATGTGTAACTTTGACATGTTGATAGTGAACCCCAGCAAGTGCAGGTGGTTTGCCCTCATCTGAAGGTGGGTGACGACCCTCAGTGGTGAGCCCGCCTCCAACAACCAGTCATCGAGGTTGTTAAAGCAGGTCTTGGACCTCTGCAGATGAGCTGCGACCACTGCCATCTTCTTGGTAAACGCTGGAGGGCGCGCTGGTGAGGCCAAAAGGCAGCACTGCTAACCGAAAGTGCTCATGCCCCACCATGAACTGCAGAAAGCATCTGTGGGCCAGAAGGACGGGGATGTGGAAACAAGTATCCTGCAAGTCCAATGCTACCATTCAGTCTCCTGGGTCTAAGGCAGACAAAACTTGAGTGAGCGTAAGCATTTTGAATTTTTCTTTCTTCAAGAAAAGGTTGAGAAGTTGTAGAATTAGGATAGGACAGAGTCCTCATCCTTCTTTGGCACCAGAAAGTAGCGGGAATAGCAACCATGACCTACTTCTGATGCCGCACCCTCTCTATGGTTCCCTTGGCCAAGAGAGCCTGCACATCTTGACAAAGCAAGGAGAGATGGTTATCCGATCATAAGAGGGTGGTGTCACAAAGGGGATGGAGTAGCCCCTTTGGACAATCTGGAGTACCCAAAAGTCAGATGTTAGAGACCGCCAGGGGGGGAGGTGATGCATATCCTGCCTCCCACTGGGTGCCCATGATGGTCTGATTGCTGACTAAAGAGGCTTGGAGGCAGCAGCTGCCAGGGGAGTGGTGGACTTACCTGACTGCTGGCCGCCTAGCCCACATGGTTGCTGGGACCCAGGCCTTTGAAGCCAATAGGCTTTCTAGCCTTTTTTTGGCCAGTGGCTGGGAAGGTATGGGAATGGGCATGGTTGGAGACCTTTTCAGTAGCCATGAAAGGGGGAGGAGGCGGATTGGGCTTGCCTATGGCTCCTTGCTAACCCCAAAGACTTGGCCATAGCCCTACTGTCCTAAAAGCGCTCCAGCGCTGAATCCACCTTGCCCTTTAATGGCTCTCGCCACTTTGGAGACATGTCTATGTGCGTAGCCTGGACATCCCCTGAAAAAAACAGATGTTCTCAGCCAGGTGTAGTACCGTAAGGCCATCAATGATGAAATCCCTCTACCTAGCGAGTCTGTTGTATCAAGTCCACATCTGATGCAGAACTTTGCTGCATTTCCTCCATCAAAAACAGCCTGAGAAAGTATGGCCTGGGCCTCCCCTGGGACCATAGGCAGCACCTGCATAACAGAACACCATAGTGTATGGGAATAACAGCCCGCTAGGCACGCAGTGTTCACCGATCGGCTGGTGGAAGAGAACATTTGAAAGTTGTCCAGCCTCTTCAATTCCTATACGCTGCCAGGGTGAATGCGGGATGAGGAGGCTTGGACCTTGGACGAAACAAGGATCCCCAGGAGTTGGGCGATGGCAGCAGGCAATCGTTCTATTCACAGGAGCCCATGTGCAGGGCTTGGGTCAGGCCAAAAGTAGGATGTCTGTAAGGGCCTCATTGAATGAGAGTAGGGGGTTCTGAAGGGGTGACTCCCGGCTGAAGTACCTCTGTCAAGACATTAGCCTTGACTGCCACTGAGGGTAAAAGAGGCTCCCTCCTCCGTAGCCACAGTAGGAGGGAAAACCAGGCCCGGGTTGCTCCTGGAAAATCTGGGAAGCATGCAGCATACCCAGGTTAATGCCCCACCAACTCACTGGGCCTAGAGTGCTTATACTTCCTCGTCTCGATGGACGACTTTTACAGACACGGGGAAGTCAAAGAGTGTTTTGACTTCAACTTCTTGTGTTTGTAGGACTTCCCTGATGATTGAGTGTGACGAGGAACATCGAGAGGGGCTCTGCGAATGGTCCTTGGACCTCCAATGCGAACATGAACTTGAGCGTCACGGGGACGACCGACATCAGGTGGCGAAGAGCTTAAGCGATCGCTTCCTCAGCACCTTCGGATGCATGGCTTGGCAGTCCTCGCATGCCTTAGAGTCATGACCCAATGAGAAAAGAATTATATATCCCCTCACAATAGTGCTCCAAGTTAGATATTGCCATAACACACACATCAATAGACAAGATATACATTTATAGGTATATCCAGAGCATCTGTTCAAATTATTTGATACATTTATCTTTTGTGTACATCAGAGACAGTAATGAAAACCAGACATCCAGCAACATCAACTGTCATGAAGGAGGACCCGAATGAAAACAGAGTCTGTTTATCCTTTCTGGCAGGAGAGATAAAAGAGAAAAGGTAAGAAAGATGAAGAGGAGAGGATAGAAGGAAGCAAAACCAGAGCGGAGGAATAAAAGGGAGGAAAGTAAAGAGAGGGATCCTTTGGACATCACGAAGGGAATCAGGAGCAGGATCCAGAGGGCAGCTTTCAGGAGAGACAGGAGAGGCTAGGAGGCATAAAGAGTACTCTTAATACATAACCCTCCAAAGAGACCATAAAGAGCCCTCCTGAGACTGAAGATTAGGTCTCTGGCAAGGAGCAATCCGATGATCAGGCATGCCACCTTGTGTGGGTGAGTGGTCAGCATTCTTTTTAGAGTAGACTCAATGTCATATTACTCAGGTGGACAAATATTTAATCTCAGTCATGCACAACAGTCCAGATTTTGGTAACTTTGTTGGACTGTTAAACTATCTTAGAAATAGCGTACCACAACCTATTACTAAAAGATATCTCACATAACCTCTAGTTGTAGAACAGTACTGATTTCAGTCAATTCACTTTAAAGAATACAGTTAAAAATATTGACAAAAAGCCATGAATATCATCTGGGAAGCATAGAGCATAATTTTACAACAGGGGAATGTGGTCTCCTGTTGCTAAGAGTTCAATATTGTGCACCATATTCATATTTATGAAAAGTAGTATATATTAATCAGGTAAAGCAAGCCCTCCATTAACCTTTCGACTCTTAAGCTTATTTGACACTCTACTCTTAGGGTACCCCCCAAAAATGTTTTCACTTCAGAGTGTAATTTTTTTAAATTGTCTTGTGGAATGTGAATATGCAAGGAAATATCTGTTTTTGCATGATCACCCCCTAGGCTTTGAACGGACACTGCCCAGGCCTATCAAAAACCTGCAGAGTTCACGGAGTTCCGCAATGCAGAACCCCGCGAAGTGACAAAGCACAGCAGAGCTTTTTCTACAGCGGCAGAATGCGTTATGTCGCAGCGTTCACGTTGATTTTTAGCGCTGGGTGTTAGTGCGGCACGGTGAAATTTTACAGCGCAAACGGCACCACGTGTATCGCAAGAGGGTGCCGTTTGTTTTGGTCACTTGAGTAGATGTTCTTCTGTTCGCTTTGATGAAGCTGAAGCTCAAGTAGGTTTCTCAACGCATGCAGTAGCGAACATCCGCATTGAGAAATCTCGCCAGGAGGTGGTCTGGAGTAAGATTTTCCTCACTCGCTAACTTAAGGTTGGCGAGTGGGAGCAAGGAAAAAAAACAGTTTTTCGGAGCTCTGTACTCTACGTGGAGCAGGATTACCAGGTCTCTGTGCACTTTCAGACCTCAGGGCCAGTGCTCTGACCCTTGAAAGTATATGCTTGATTGGCTTATAAGTAAGTTAACTTTACCAAGTGGGTATGAGTCCCTAGTATATGGTACCAGGGCCTGTAAGTTAAAGTGTCCGACCAAGGCTACAGCAATTATTGTGCCACCCTGGATGGGACAACGCGAAAGCATGTTTCCCATCCCGCTACCGCAGACAGCAGTTTAGAACTGCTCAACCTAAGTCGACTGTCAGTTAAACTAATGGCAAATCCCAAACCTGCCCTTTTAAATATATTTGTCATCCCTATAGCAGGCCTATTGAGCCCAAAGGCAGGTTACTGTATGTAAACATGTATTTTATATGTCCAAGCAGTAAAAACAATGAGACGTTGTGCTTCCCACACCGGGGAAAGCATCCCCTAAATTCATTGCTTCGATCCCAATGTGGGATATAATCAAGTTCTTTAATGATTTCAAAAGAAGTTGTTACAAAAAATGCTCCCCAAAGTTTGACATCGAAATATGATTTCTTTTTAATTCATTCAAAAGGCAATGACATTGAAAGCATTCCAGCTGTGTCCATTTGTAAACAAATCAGTGTTAAACTTTCACACTTCAAGAATCCCAATGCATTTTGGGCTAAATGCCATTCTTCAGGGGATATAGCATTCTGTAAGAAGATGGAAAGACGGAATGAGAGCGATACTTCAAGCTAGTCCTATGTGTTTGATAATGTGATCAATATCCTGTGTCTTCAAGATGCTGGACAGAGCATCATTCCACGGACAATGGGATTCGAACGAAATTGTGAGGTTGTTAATCATGTCAGTTACGAAGTACAACTGTGAGAACTGCCCGTTAATTCCTCAAACTTAGCGAGAAATAATATGCACATGCACTATAAATAAAATTGAAATAAAAAATAAAACGAAATGAAAAAAATTGAAATATGAGTGTATTGGTCCATTCTCCGTTATTGGAAGGACATTTGTTTTGGAAATTCTGACTTCTAGCTGCTGGAGGACCGGGACCATCCATTTGAGCCACTCTGGCCAAGGTACAACTTCATTGGGCTCAGTGGCATAGCTAAACCTTTTGCCGCCCATGGCGGTCGGGCGTTTGCCACCCCACAATGCGACAGCCGCAGGTAAGAGCAGGGAGGCGTGTGTGAAGCTCACTGTGTTTGACAAGACAGCCGCATCTAAGAGCCACTGCCCCCAAAACTCCCGCCTCCCCCTTGCTACGCCACTGATTGGGCTGAAGAAACAGGTTTCTCCATTTGGCGCTTATCTGCAGCAGCAAATTAGTTTCAGCGGGCCCTCACCAGGAAGCTGGCCTTGTGGAACCCATCACTGGATACAGCTTGCATCCTTGCCCCGCTGGAGGAGTCTGAGCTCCAAAATAGAGAGTGAGTCCGAACAAGGAAATCTTGACTGGGAAAAAGGCACAAAAAGTATCCGGCCAATGAGCGGACCTCTCTGGTTACAAAATTTTTACTTTTCCTGCTCTGAGGTTTTCCAACAAAACCAACAGCTCGCCCAATGGCTATCCAGCTTTAAGAGGACGTCCTCGGATAGGGTCTGCTGCCATATTCCGCTGAAGAATTTGACTTCCATTTCTGAGGTAAAAATCTGTGACTGGGACAAAAGTACTTGGCACATCCGACCCAAGCTCCAGCGTGGTTGGCCTGAAATCGCACACAGGTCCCAGTAAACAATTATCACCGATTGATGTTTTAATTTTTCTTCGTGCTTTTTCTTTTAAAAATCCAACAAGGGGAACTAGAGATATTCATTTTCAAATATTTGTCATTTTGGTGTTGTGCACTAGGACATGTACAATCACAACCAGATGTCTGTGGTTGGCGCTTAATGCTTTTTGGTACTATTATTATTTAAAACTTTAAAAAATGATATTTTTGGTTCTTCCTATTAGAGAATACTTTTATGAACAAAATGACACAAAAAATCACACGTATCTATTTTTATAAATTAGAGTGGAATTTTCATGGTGTTGTGTTTTTAACCTTAAGTGTTTTGGTACTTCCAAATACTTTACACATTTTATTAAGTTAAGCTCGGCTGCTCTGTGACATAGCTAGGAGGGGCTGACCTCAGGTTTAAATTACTGAAACGTTAACTAACAGGTTAGAGACTTTATTACTTGTGGTAAACTAACATCCACCCCAATTAATACTTCACACTCTTACAATCTACATACAATTTCATCTATATAATTTCACTTTTATTGTCTTTTGTTCAAACATCATGCAGTGTATGTTTATCTGAGACCTCAGCTATTGCACTAAAGACTCTGCAAAGACTTTTAAAATACCAAGGCTTAATTTACAAGCACACCTAGGTGATGACAAACTGCTACCCACCACTGCTGCAGAACCTATTTTATCAGAGAGGGCTTAAATCCTGCAGAGGCGAAGATACAAGATAATATGACCTCTCATGTGTTAGACCACACTAGATAGGCCCATGTTTTCTCAGCATCTACAATAATATTTATATGTTTATGTATTCTGGCTTTGCCTTTTTAATGTTCTTCTGTCACTTCTTTATAGAACTCTCTCTAGAAACAGACAGATGAATAATTAAAAAAAAAATTTCTTCTCACAATTCATCGCAAGGGAGTACGGTAGAGTGCATTTGGGTTCCAGTTACAAGCACAATAGACATTGTACATAAAGTGTCGTGTTCAAGCTATACAACCTTAAAAACATCCTAAAAATAAAAGCATCATCACATTTCGTCGCAGGAATTACGATAAAGTGTTTAAATTCCAATAACAGGCCCAGCGGACCTTATGCGTAAAGTGTCATGTGCAAGATATACAATCTAAAGCATAGCTCGTATCCGATAATTATCAATTATCAGTATACATCCTATCATCTTCATATACAAGGGCCTCAAGGTGTAAATTGCACTATCAATCAAAAATCAAAAATATCTTTAATCAGCACTATGACCACAAAAGTATAACAAACAATACAATCATTTAAAAAGTTAAAATTCTGGGGCATAGCTTAGCGAGCCATCATGGCGGACGTGTGCTAGGAGAGCTCCGTCCAGCCCGCTATTAAAATCCTACACTATCCTGCTTCCCCGGTCTACTTCCACCTCCAGACTGTGCTTTGAAGGCGCCGTGAACCGAAGATTTCCATTCCAGCTGGGTTCCGGTTCGCTCCGTGGCTCGGAGCGGGTGCTGTCGACGGAGGTCTTGGGTCGGGCCTGTCCCCACTGGGATCAGGCGGCCTGCGGCGGAGGTCGGAGCGCCAGACTGTGCTGGGCCTTGCCGGGGCCAAGAGCTGGTGTGCTGCCTCGGCGGTGAGGATTGCCCCGGAGCCATCTGAGACGTGGTGGGCGCTCCCGGGCCTGCCTCGCACCCACTGGGGACGGAGCGCTGCTCTCCCCCACGCCTGCTGAAGTGCGGTGAGTGCAGTCGGTCGGCTGCCATATCGGGTCGCGAGGGGAAGAGCCGGGGGTGTGCGCAGCTGGGCTCAGGGCTGAACATCGCCGCACCAGGATTGATTCGAGCCGGTGATAGCGGCTCCCCCGGGTTTGAGGTCCTGCTGTGCACCCCTTCCCCCTGTGGCGAGAGGGGCTCACACTGGCGGTCTATCGGGCCGGTGGGCCCCGGTGGAGGATCGCGGGAGCGGTGGCCCCCCCTTGGTGGTGTTCCCTGGTGACCGGAGTGCGCCCTCCCGCTGCCCCCCTCCCCCTTGGGAACTGTGTGCCAACGATCGGCGGCTGTGTCGAGCCGCGGGGGGTGCCATCTGCCATCTACTCGGGGGAGCGGCTGCCATTACAAGGGCGAGAATCTGTGGTCCTGCCAATATCTGGCGTGAGGCCTTCTCGGGCCTGTCTCCCCTCCGCTACCTGGGGGACCTGTGTTGGGGGCCAGCTGCACTGTGGGACTGTCTTTAGAACCCCTGCCTGTGGAGTTTGGGCCGGGCGCCACCTGTGCTGTCTTGGGGTCCCCGGTGAGGGACTGAACACCGCATATACCTCCTTCCTCCCTTGTGGAGCGGCCGGCTCGCCACGGCGGTTGGTCGGGCCGTGCGAGCTCACCACACGTTCCCCGAGTACCCCGTCAAGGCTGCAGTGACACCATCTCTGCCCTGTGTGGAGGCTCTTGAGGGACTATAGTGGGGCTGTCTTGGGGCCCCCCGCGCCCTCGGCTGGGAGCAGTGCTTGGAGAGGACTGTTGGACTGTGAGCGGGCCCGGTGAGTGGAGTCCTTATTATATGTGGCCCCTGGCGGTGTGGGGTTTCCGAGGTCCCCTTCCTCTCGTCCTCTTGCCAACCCCGTGATCGGCGGCCGGGCCGAGCCCACTGGAGAGGACCCCCCTGATGGACACTAGCCTCTTGCATTGGGCTACATTGACGTAACAATAGAGCCACGCAGCATCTATCCCCTGGTGGCATTTTGGGGTCCCCCAATATCCGGACTACGCTGCACAGGGGGAGGGCACAACACCTTCTGGACCACAGGGGAGTCTCGGACTTGCCATGATGAGGGACCGGCCGGGTGGAGGATCGTCCAAGCAAAGTACGATAGACAAGTTCACGGGCCCTGGGGCCTCTGCAGTGGCGTCGGGGGGGACGCCTAGTGATGTGCCTGACAATGCCGCCCTCATGGCCGCCATCACCCAGTCGAGAGATGCCCTGGATGCCAAGATTGGGGCGGTTGGGTCCGACGTCATGTTGCTACGCCAAGATCTACGCAACGCGGTGGCACGGATTACGGAGACCGAGACGAGGGTCTCTGGGGTGGAAGACGTGGTCGATACCCTGCAGAAGCGAGTAGCCTCCCTGGAGACGATCCAACGTGGGCTCACATCCCGGGTAGAAGACGCTAAAGGGAGGGCCCGGCGCAACAACCTTCGCTTCGTTGGATTCCCGGAGGGGTGCGAGGAGGGTGGCATGGAGCGGTTTCTCACCCAGTGGCTTGAGAGTTGGCTCCCTCCGGGGTCCCTGTCTAAATGTTTTGTGGTGGAGCGCGCCCACAGGGCACTGATCCAGAAACCCCCACCTGGTGCCCGCCCGAGACCTGTTATCGCGAAACTACTCAATTACCATGACCGGGACATTATCCTGAAACAGGCTAGGACCAAGGAACCACTGCTGTTTGACAATGCCCGCATCCTAATATTCCCCGACTATACTAAACTGGTCCAGCAACGACGTCAGTCTTATGGTGGCGAAGGCGCGTCTCCGGGAGCTCAAACTTCCCTATGCCTTACTCTTCCCAGCCAGGATGCGGGTGGTCTATCGATCCCGCACCCATTTTTTCGACTCACCGGAAGAGGTCTTCCAATGGACTGATGAGACGGTGCGTCTTCGCCCGCACACACCGCCCCGGAGGGACTCTAATTCCTCGTCGAGCAAGATGGTGCGGAAACAACCTACGCAGAAGGGGAAGGGGAGCAGACGCTCCAGGTCCAGACGCAGGTCTCAGTCGTGTGGCACCTCATCCCGAGCTGCATCGGCCCAGCGACTGCCTACCTCATCAGACTAATCTTGGGGGGCGCTTTATTTCAATAGTTCCTTGATATGTTGCCTTGACCGGGGAAGCACAATTGAGGGCCGATATCCCTGTAACACAGCAGTTGATGGGGACAGGGCCAGCTGACAATGGGTTGTAAGTTGGGGATCCATTGGCGGGCGGGGGGGGGGGACCTCCCGTTGGGGTCTGCCACTCACGCTCGCCGCGACAGATACTTCATCGTTTTTGAGGTATAGGGTGGGGGGGTGTGCTGTTGGGATGTTTGGGGGGAAGGGGGTTTTGTTGTTTGATCGCACTGACCTACATTGCTTCAGAGTCGCCCTATCCAGACCACATATTCTTGTCTAGACCACATTCGTACCTCGAACCTTCACATGGCGGGGTCCTCTGGTGATAAGCGGGATCCCTCTGGGACCCTTCAAATAATGAGTTGGAATGTCAGGGGGGTGCTAGACAAAATCAAGCGAGGCGCTATACTCAAACAGGCGAACGCATGCAGAATTCTCATGCTGCAAGAAACACATCTTATGGGAACTAAGGCGTTATGCTTTCAATGCTTTGGCTACATTCATGTATTTCACTCCGGGTTTGTGAGGGGGTCCTGGGGAGTTGCGATCCTGATCCATAGGCGGGTTCCGTACACACACATGAAGACTTGGAGGGACATGCAGGGTAGATATTTATTTCTTCAGGGGACGATAGGGACTGAATCCATAGTACTGGGATGTGTATATGCCCCCCCGCCCCTTTCTTGGGGCATGGTAGAAAAATTCATGACCCTGTGGACAGACATGCCTGATGGGTTGGCTGTTGTGGGGGGGACTGGAATGACGTGCTAGACCTGGTCCGGGATCGTTGGCGACTTGGGGGCCCATTGGACGCAGGTCGGCATACTAAGTTACATTCACTGGTGGCGGGTCTGGATTGGGTGGACCCGTGGCGACACCTACATGGGACGGCACAGGGCTATACATACCTGTCGGCCGTCCATGACTCCTTCTCCTGCCTTGATTACATCTTTGTCCCCCCAGCAATAGCTAACAGAGTGATTGCCGCTGATATTCTTCTGCGTGGACTCTCGGACCACTCGCCGATCACTCTCACGTTACGTGTGGGCCGGGCACATCAGCCGTTTTGGTGGCGTCTCTCGGCGTGGAACCTCCAGAGAGAAGATTATAGAGATCATATGGAAGATGCCATTGACCACTACTTGACATCTAACGTAGGGACGGTAGAGGGGGCTGACTGCCTTTGGGAGGCGATGAAGCCCGTGCTCCGGGGTGTAGACATTTCTTTTTGTGCAGCAGCTCGTAGATTGCGTAGGGAGTCCCTCGTTCAGGCGGAGGCGAAGCAATTTGAATTGGAATCTCGCAGTAGAGATGGTGCGGACCGGCAGGCTCGCCGCCAACTCCTATTGACGCAGCAGGAATATGCCCATCTTTTTCTAGACTAAGCCCGGCAGGCGTGGCTGGTGACCCGCAGTAGGATCTACCAGTGGGGTGATAAGTCCAGCAAGTTACTGCATAGGTTGTGTCAGAGGTCATTATGCTCCCAGGCCCTGCCGGGCATTTTAGGCCCGGATGGGTCTTCTCTCACGGACCCCTCCACCATTGCTGAAAGCTTTGCCATGTACTATGCAGACCTCTATGCCCCCAGGGAATGCCTCCCCGCAGCTGTAGTTGGTCGCTTCCTCGATGATCTGCCACCTAAGGCCCTTTCTGACGAAGTGAGTGTGGAGCTGGATCTCCCGCTCACGGAGGAACTGGGTGCGGCGCTGGGTGAGATGCAACCTGGAAAGGCCCCGGGACCGAATGGCTTCCCATGTGAATTTTTTAAACGATATTTTCTGCAGCTGGGACCCCACTTGTGTAGAGTGGTGGAGGAGGCCAGAGAGCAGGGTCGTCTGCCTCGCGATTGGAGACACGCGGAGATTGTGGTGTTCCACAAGCCCGGAAGACCTCCAGATCAGCATGCGTCGTACCGCCCTATATCGCTTCTTAATGTAGAGGCCAAGGTTTTGGCTAAGGCGCTGGCCAATCGCCTTCGTTCCCATATTACATCATTGGTTCATCCCGATCAGGCTGGGTTTATGCCCCAGCAGGCAACCCGCCACAATATTCGACACGCACATGTTGCAGTGGCGACTGTCCAGGGCCTGGGGGAGCGGGCCGCGTTACTACTTGCGGACATGGATAGGGCTTTTGATTCCCTTAGTTGGGTATACTTATTCGCACTTCTCCGTAGATTAAATTTTGGTCCACGCTTCTTGTCCTACCTGACCCTACTCTATACAGACCTGACTGCGTCTGTACAGGTGGCGGGCTCTGTCTCCTCCACGTTCTCCATTGGACGGGGCACCAGGCAGGGTTGCCCACTGTCTCCCTACCTATTTGCATTAGCAGTGGAACCCTTAGCGTCCTGGGTGCGGCTTGACGCCCAAGTGACTGGTTTTGAGTGGGCGGCGGGTCTGTCGGATCGCACTGCCCTGTACGCTGATGATGTACTCTTTTTTCTCACAAATATAGATAAGACAGGACCGCGTTTGCTGCGCATTATGCAGATCTTCGGGGAGACCTCGGGTCTATACATGAACCCTCGTAAATCTACTCTGTGGGTCCTTGGGGGAGGGGCGGGACCCGGTTCCTGGGCCTCCTCCGTCCAGGTGGCCTCTGGGGGTTGAAGTATCTGGGAGTGTTTTTATCGGATTCGCCAGTCACCTCTTGGGAAAGGTTCTGAAGTCTTTTCAGGATCTACAAAAGGACTTTCAAATGCCTAAAACCCAATTCTTCCGATATTTACAGTTCCGACATGCCATTACTCCATACATTGAGGGGTTGGGGTCCCTGGCTGAGTTTAGTCCCGTAGAGGCAAAGGTATTTATGGGGGATCTCCATGACCACAAGATCTCCAAGATTTATCAGTCCCTGGTCACCCATAGCTCCCCCACACTGCAGCGCCTTACGGAGGCCTGGGAGGGAGACAAGGCCCGCTGGAGGAGGAGGACGGGGTGGAGGACTTGGCCTCCCCGCGGGGGTCAGCCATAGCCGTAAGCCTTCGCCTTATCCAGTTTAAGTATCTCCACCGGGTCTATTTCACTAGGGTCAGGTTCTGGAGGGCGGGATTGGTGGTCTCCCCGGTGTGTCTTCGATGTGAACATGAGGAGGGTACTTTGCTCCATACTGTCTGGCACTGCTCCGCGTTAGTACGATTTTGGCGGGGGTTCTGTCGTGCCTTTCCGAAGGTACTGGGTTGGGACCTCGCCAGCTCCCCGAAGCTGGTCCTGCTACATGTTATGGACGATATAGGAGGTAACATATACAAACGCCATCTTATGTTATTAGGGTTCACTTTGGCCAAAAGGGATATTGCCAGAGCCTGGAAGGCTCCGAGGGCGCCCTCAGTATCTGCGTGGAAAAATGGCATGGATTTCTGTATGGGTCTGGAGATCCCCATCTTTGTGGCCAGGGGGTGCCCGCTTAAACATTATAAAATCTGGAGGCGATGGGCGGAGTACCGTGGCCTAGAGCTGGAACCTGTTTCAGTAGCCAGGTCCCCTGACTTGGCTTCCCTCCCATTCTAGTCGACAGGCAATGTCGCCCCCTGGATACTGGTGTATCATGTCTGGGTAGACAAGTCTGTTCTCTTGTGGTGCTGCTCTGGGGTAGGTGTGAGTGCGATGGGGGTGGGTTCTGGGGTTTTTGTTTTAATTTCATTTTTGTTACTATTTTATATGTATTGCTCTTAAGTTGTCCTATTTTGCTAATTGAAATTGTCAAAGTCAATTCAATGTACATTCTACATGCATGAGTTGCTGGGTTACAGTGCTCTACTCTATATTTGTTATTTGACAAATAAAATATGTTCTTAAAAAAAAAAAAGTTAAAATTCTTATTTAAGAAATAAAATCACAGTTACAATTAATAGAAGTAAGCACCTCATTAGTCATAAACACACATGGTATAGCTCATTTTTAGAAACATGTATATCATCTCCCCGACCGGTTACTGAGCTTTATAACATTTCCTAATGCTCATTGCAGTTTTAATGAAGTTAGTCACCGCACTACAGATAACGGGACTGGTCAGGGATTGCAAGTATCTAAACCCCTCCTGGTGAGTACAGGGACGAATGTTCTTTAATAAGGGTACCAAAAATCTCCTCCTCGGTTCCTTATAAAGTTCACAGAAAAGGATAAAGTGCATGGTGCTCTGAGGTGCCATGTTGTCACAAGGGCAGGTAGTAAGGAAGTCCAACCACCCAGATTGTCTGGGGAAAGCCACTAAAAAGTGCAATGTGCCCAAGCGAAGTCTTGTTAGTAAAAAACGTGTCTGACTATTAGTAGTAAAGGATAGGTAAAATTGCTGTTTAGGCATAAAAGGGCAACTAGAACCAGCCGCCTCCAATTGAGAATGACGCAGGGTTGCCCAGATTTTATACGCCTCTTTGATTGTTACCTTGGCATTTATGGGAATACTCAACAGGGTATCAAAGTACTCACCCAGCCCAATTTCAACTAGCCTATCCCTCACAAAACGGAGCCAGGGGATCGTCAATGAATTGTCCAAATTGATACAGTCCTCGATGATCTCCCTAGAAAACTAACTCTTCGGACGCCCAAATTTTAGACCACAAGAGCAGAGGAGCAGAGCCTATACGGTCTTCTACATATTCCATCCCCACTTCTTGATGAGAAAAAGTGGCTGAACTATTTGGGATCATCAATAAGCGTTTTATAAACTTATTTTCAACCACTTTTAGTGCACGTTTTTTTTGGTAACCCCATACTCCCACCCCGTAGGAAGCAACCTACAGGTATTTAGCTTTATATAAAGTCACAAGCTCTGGGACTGGCTTATGACCAAACTTACAGGCAAACCTAAACAACCCCTCCACAACTCTGCTTGTTTGCTGAGCTCTTGCCGTAACTAGGGAATCATATTCCCCAGATATGTAAAGGTTTCCACCTTTTTTATGGTCTTACCCCTTACATTAAAACTTCAAGTTTTTGTCTTTTTTGGACCGCATGCCATTATATACGACTTTGAAAAGTTGACCTTCAGGTCTAGTGTCGACATAAAATCAGTAAAGGCATCCAATGACGTTTGCAGACTGTTGGCCGTCAAGGCCATAAGTACGGTATCGTCCGCATACGAAAGTAGCGGGACTGGGTTACCTCCAATGCGGGGAAAATCAATTTTCTTGCCCAGTAAAAACGCTTCCAAACCATTTGTGTAAATAAGGAAAAGAAAAGGAGCTAAAATGCACCCCTGCCGAACTCCTTCGGTGGAGGCAATAGGCTTCGTCCTCTCTCCACTTGTACCAAATCTGATGCAGACAGAAGTGTTAGCGTTGAGTCTTTTCAGAAGTAGGATCAGAGCCTTTTCGAAGCCCATTTCTCCCATTAGCACCCACAATTTCTCCCTGTTAACCGTGTTGAATGCACTGGGCAAGTCCATGAAGGCAAGATGGATAGAGCCACCCTTTGCCTTCATGTACTTGCCCATAATCAAGGATAAATGTAAGCACTGCTCTGTGGTTCCCAGCCCCCTGCGGAAACCATACTGGATTTTCGAGATAATCCCCTTATTAGATGCCCAGGTCTCAAGTCGTGCCAGAATATCCCTACCCAGGACCTTAACTGTGGCGTTTGTTTTTAGGATGCTTTTATGGTTGTATCTTTTAACCGAATAAAGCTTGTCTTTGATTTGAATAATTAATTGTGAAACAAATGTGCACTCTGTGCCCCCAACCCCAGAAGTCCTCTAATGTAGAGTCAAATGGAGACATAAGAGATGTGAACACCAGTTTTAGGCAAAGATAGTAAGGAGCCTGGTTTTCAGAACATAAAAAAGAATGATAATTTTTTATTTTAAATACAATATGAACTACAATACAAAGTTTTGGTTTGTTTATTCTAAAATTATGAAGGTTTCTGTAAATCAATAGGTAACGTTGGCAGGAAAGAAACAAGTTATACTCCGAGAATCATGTGTCACCCACAGTATGTATAGATTTGCATGGATATGTGAAATTCATGAAAAATATTATTTAAAGTTTTTAATTAACTTATATGTTAAACTATGCCTGAATGTTCAGCTACCCATTAAATATCATACTCTGATGTTTACTTTCTATTTAAATTAAATTTCTTACATGTTTTTCAATTCATACTTTTCAGGATGTAAACCAGAAATTCAGAAGGAAGAACAATCATCAACAATTCAGTGTCACCTGTAAACCGAAGGCTGGTGAGATTGTTGTAATGTAATATATTATAGCTGGATGCAGTGCAAGCAATGCTGGTGCAATGCTGGTGTGTCATGGCTTAATGGGATATACATCATGATAGTAGGAAATGCACACCTATTTTTATTGTAATCGCGGTATTGTTGGGGTGAGTTTCGTCCCAATTCAAAGGCACAGCGTTACTGTTGCTTGTTGCTTTCATGTTTCAGACCATGTTTTTCAATATTATACCATGTAATCATACTTTTATTCCATCTTATCATATTCATCCGTTTAGTTCCACACGCACAGTGTAATGCCATTTTTCAAGGTTTCTCATGTTGTTGGTGTGTCCATCCGGACCTCTTCTCAAAAACACGTACAAACGCATATGTTCATCCAAAAGCAGCGTTTATTAAAACCCAATGCATTTCGGGCTACTGGGGCCCTTCGTCAGGGGTCACTACAAATAACAATAAAAACACAGATTTGTTTTTTAACCATTGTATATACTCAATAATATGTACGTAATATCTTATCAAAGTGCAAATTGACTCCACCCCAATTTTGTGACTGCCACATTACAAGGAGTCTAATATCTAGCTAATCAACCAACCCACCCCGTTTTTAAGAGAACAACAACAATCGTGACTGCAAACACCTCCCCCTCACTCTAAACCACTAACCCACTTCTCCTCTCAAATCTCCCTATTCTCACCAAATTTCTTCCAAGATAAATCACTTTGCGGGAGCAAACTGACACCCATCTCTTTGCCACCTCGTTCTCATGTTCCTCGTGTGAACCGTATGCGTTTGTACGTGTTTTTGAGAAGAGGTCCGGATGGACACACCAACAACATGAGAAACCTTGAAAAATGGCATTACACTGTGCGTGTGGAACTAAACGGATGAATATGATAAGATGGAATAAAAGTATGATTACATGGCATAATATTGAAAAACATGGTCTGAAACATGAAAGCAACAAGCAACAGTAACGCTGTGTCTTTGAATTGGGGCGAAACTCACTCCAACAATACCGGTATCTTAATGGGATATACCCCATATACGAGGACTGTATTGAAAACATGGATGATAAGGCCAGTTCTTGATATACGTCAACTGTATCTTTTTGGAATGACCCAAAGAACAAGGGCAGGAAACGTGAGATCAAATGTGAAGTGACGAAAGACTATGAAACGACTGGGAAAAATACATTTTAAAACTCACCTGATATTTCAATGAAGGGGCAATTAGCCCAAACTATTTACTTTGTTTCATATAAACCAGAACTTTAAACAAAGTTACATGTCTTGACTTACTGAGTGGTACTTAGATGCCTGAAGAACTTTCTCCGAAGGCTTGATTCCTTAAACACTACTGGTTGGAAAATGACCTCCTACACATTCCATAGCAAAGATACTTCGGGGGCCAATTTGTAAAATTCTTAGCCTATGGAACAAGTTACTTACCTTCAGTAACGATATATCTGTAAGAAACATAGGTTAGTTATAGATTCCTTACCTTAGAATTACCCCCAGGCGTCAGACTGGATCCGGAAAGGTTTTTGTCAGCAGTACCCCTGCGCGTCGGAAGGTGGTGTCGGTCGACTCCGCGTTCGTCGTTGGCATCGTGGTCGCCGGGATGACGTCGCAGTAGCTACATAGACGCTGCCCTCGCGCGCGGACGTCAGTTCTGTACACTACTTTCCACGCCAGAAGCGCAGACCCATGCAAGACACTGACCACTGGTGCACAAAACTAGGGCCCTGAAAGGAAGACCTTAACCCTAGAAGTCAGTTCGCAGAACGGGGAGGATGGGTGGGGCGGTAAGGTATCTATAACTAACCTATGTTTCTTACAGATATATCGTTACCGAAGGTAAGTAACTTGTTCATCTGAAAGAAACAGTTCGTTATAGATTCCTTACCTTAGAATAGATACCCCAGCAATACCAACCCCGGAGGTGGGTCTGCAAACCAAGTTCACACCAGAAAGTCCTGGAGAACAGAACGGCCAAAGAAGCCGTCTCTCCGGACTTGGCTGTCCAGGCAGTAGTGTTTGGTGAACGTGTGTAGTAATGCCCACGTAGCTGCCTGACAGATGTCATTTAGGGGGACTCCTCGTCCCAAAGCAATGGTAGCTGCCGCCGCCCAGGTGGAATGGGTGCGCAGTCCCACTGGAGGCTCCTTCTTTGCCAGAGAATAGCAGGCTTTGAGGCACAGAACGACCCATGGTCCGTTTGTGCACGGCCCGACCTTTCTTAGCACCCACGCAACCAACAAAGAGCTGGTTGTCCACCCGGAATTGTTTGGTGCGATCCAAGTAGAAAGAAAGCGCACGTTTTGGATCCAGACGGTGGAGCCTCTCTTCCTCTTTTGAAGGATGCGGAGGCGGAAAGAAGGTGGGCAAAGTGATGGTTTGGCCAATGTGGAAAGAAGTAACCACCTTGGGAAGAAAGGAAGGTCTAGTTCTGAGGACGACCTTGTCCGGATGGACAGCCAGAAAGGGAGGCTTGGAAGAAAGAGCCTGTAGCTCACTCACCCTGCGCGCAGAGGTGACGGCCACCAGAAAGGCAGTTTTCAAAGTAAGAAGCCTAAGAGGACAGTTATGTAGCGGCTCAAAGGGAGCGCACATAAGGTAGGTAAGAACCAAGTTCAAGTCCCACTGAGGCATTACGAAGGGAACAGGAGGAAAGAGATGAGTAATGCCCTTAAGGAAGCTATTTACAACAGGGGACTTGAAATGAGAAGGCTGATCAGGAAGCCGAAGAAAGGCTGAAATGGCTGAGAGATAGCCCTTAAGAGTGCCCAGAGCAGGGCCCTGCTGGGCCGAAGAAAGGAGGAACCAGAGAACCTTAGAAAGAAGGGCAGAAAGGGGATCCACAGCCTTTGCTGTGCACCATGCCACAAATTTGTTCCATCTGCATGCGTATACCATCTTAGTGGAGGGACACCTGGCTGCCAAGATAGCATCGCAGACTTCAGGAGGCAGGTCAAACGACGTCAACTGCCACTGCTCAATCTCCACGCAAGGAGGTGGAGGCTGGACAGGTTCGGGTGGAGGACCGTCCCCTGCTGCTGCGACAGAAGATCCTCCCGAAGAGGCAGACGGATCGGGGGATCGATGGCCATGTTGAGCAGCTCGGGATACTTTTCGTGCCGAGTCTGGAGCCACAAGAATGACTTGGGCCCGGTCGCGCTTGATCTTCAGCACTCTGGGCAGAAGTGGTATAGGCGGTAAGGCGTATAGAAGACCGCAACTCCACTCGCGACGAAAAGCGTCGCCTAGTGAGTGCCGCCTTCGAAATTCCAACACGCAGAACTGCTGACATTGTGCGTTCTCTTCGGTGGCAAATAGATCTAACCAATGCTCTCCCCACTGCTGAAAGAGACCTTGCACCACCTCCGAGTGAAGACGCCATTCGTGATCCATCATGCACCTGCGGCTGAGTTCGTCCGCCCTGGCGTTCAGGGAACCTGCCAGGTGTTGAACCACCAGAGATATGCCCTGATGTTCCAGCCATGTCCAGAGGCGGAGGGCCTCCTGACATAGGGTCCATGACCCCACCCCGCCTTGTTTTTTGCAGTACCACATGGCGGTGGTGTTGTACGTGAACACTTGCACTACTCTTCCCCGGACAGAGGGAAGGAATGCCTTGAGTGCAAGACGAATCAACCGAAGCTCCAGAAGGTTGATGTGGAGCCCGGACTCCGCTGGAGACCAGAGACCTCTGATCTTCGCCTCCCCCATGTGGCTGCCCCATCCCAGAAGTGATGCATCGGTCACCACTGTGAACTCTGGTTGAGGAAGGGAGAGGGATCTGCCGCAGACCCAATCCTGGTTCGTTAGCCATCACTGCAATTGGTGTGCAGTGCCCTCCGAGATCTGTATGCAATCGGATGTTGTGCCCACTGGAACTTCAGGTCCCACTGCAGAGCCTGCATATTATTATTATTATTATTTGTATTTATAGGGCGCAAGCGAATCATCCCCAGGGGGATCTCTCGGCGCCTCAATAACAGATAGAGCAGAACCGAGATTGCTGGTTAATGACAGAACAACCAGGTTTTGAGGAGTTTCTTAAACTGCCTGAGATTGGGACATGCACGGATGTTGTCTGGCAGTCTGTTCCAGTGAAAGGGGGCGAGATACGAGAATGAGCGGCCGCCTATTCTGACTCTGTTAATTCTCAGGGGACAAAGCAGCTGTCGGTCGCTCAATCTCAGTTGGCGAGAGGGGACATATGGCTTTAGCTTCTTCCTTAAGTAAGCTGGTCCCTTCCCCTGGAGTGTTTTAAACACCAGGCACAACAGCTTGAATTCTGCTTTTTTCCTGACAGGCAGCCAGTGCAGCTGTCGTAGAAGGGGTTCCGAGGGGGTTTGAACAGGCTGATTGAGGGCTAGACATGCGGCTGTGTTCTGCACGACCTGCAGCCTGGATAATAGATCTTCCCTGATACCTACCAGTAGGGAATTTCCATAATCTAGTCTACTCACTAGAAGTGCCTGTATAAGGGCCTTTCTAGCTGAGAGGGGGATCCAGGGAAAGATCTTCCTCAGCATTCGCATTAGGCCGAAGCATGTGCCCGAGATGGTTTTCACATGTTCTTCCATGGAGAGTATCATCAATTATAACACCCAGATTTTTCACCCACTTTTTGGAGTAGGGGGTTCACCAAGCTCCGATGGCCACCAATCTGAGGCCCAGAGCTCCCCTGCTTTTCCGAACAGCAGAATCTCAGTTTTATTGGTGTTAAGCTGTAGAAAATTCACAGTCATCCATGCAGCTATTTTTAACATGCAATTTTAAACTTTTTCTCTGGTCGACGCGGGATCCGTATCAATAGTGACTATCAATTGGGTATCGTCCGCGTACGAGATGGTGTCAAACCCACACGATCTAATAATAGTGGCCAGAGAGGACACATAGATGTTGAATAAAGTGGGGCTTAAGATGGAACCCTGAGGGACCCCTTTATCTACAGCCATGGTCTTCAATGTGAACGTGTCTAGTTGGAGGCGTTGTGTTCTATCTGCCAGGAAGCTTTCGAGCCATTTTAGAGCCGTTCCTCTGACACCAATCTCTCGTAGCCTGTACAATAGGATTCCATGAGAGATGGTGTCAAACGCTGCTGACAAGTCAAGGAGAATCAGCATCGTGGGTGTCCCTTTGTCCAATGCCAACCTAATCGTGTCTGTTACTTCAGTCAGCGCGGATTCGGTGCTATACAGCGCGCGGAAGCCTGACTGAGACGGATCAAGTAAGTTGTTCTATTCGAGGCAACCTGTTTGTTGATCAAAACTTCCATGACTTTAGAAAGAAATGGGAGAAGAGAAATAGGTCTATAATTTTGTAGATCTGAAGGGTCGGCCAGGACTTTCTTTAGTAAAGGCTTTATTTGCGCCATTTTCCATTTCTGCGGGAAGGTGGCAGTGGCTAATGATATATTGCAGACTTCAGTAATTGAGTCCGCAAGAGCCGGGGCGGAGATAATAAAAGGAGGAGCCAGGTCTAAAGGGGAGCCCGATTTTGTATGCGCTTTTAGGGACTGTACTTGCTCAGAAGTGATGGCTGTAAAGGTCTCCAAACAGGGGGAGATGGGATCCTCAGTATTGTATGATCCCACACTAAAATCCTCCTCCGTGCCAAAAGAGTTATAGATTTTATCGATCTTTAGCTTGAAGTAGTTCGCAAGATCATCGCATAACTCGAGTCGATGGGAGGGAAGGATTATTTGCTCTTGGGTTGGTGAACTCCTTAAGGATCTTAAATAGCTCTTTGGAAGAGCTTTTAGCTTCGCTAATTCTGGTTCCTAGATGCGATCTTCTGGCTATGTTACAGTTATTTAAATATGCTCTGTGCGCTATTCTGTAGGCTAGTTTGTCCCCCTCCTGTTTTGATTTTCTCACTTTTCTCTCCCTTTTTCTACATGCAGCTTTTTCTTTCTTGAGGCTCTCGGTATACCATGGGGCTGGTGCTGGCTTTTCCCAGATCTTGCCTACTTTGGACGGGGCAATGATGTCAAGAGCCTGAGTCACAGAGGCCTCCAGTGTTTCCAGTGCTGCATTACTGTCCACACAGTTCCGAAATAGTGGGCCAGCTCCAATTTAAATACCATCAGCTCCATGCTGGGGGTGGAGACAGTATCCAGAATTTTGATGTGTAGCGGTAGGCGAATCGCAATGGCCAGACCCCCCCCCCTCCTTCTTCTTGCCCACTCTGTCTAGTCTAGATACTGTGTGCTCCTCAGGGAAGGCAATAGCCAAGGCTGGAGTGGCCTGCTTATGCAACCAAGTTTCAGTAAAAAAACAGATGTCTGGTTTCAGGCAATCCAACATGTCCCAGATTTCAGCTGTATGCTTAGGGACAGACCTTGCGTTGAGATACAAACCCTGTAAGTTGTGTACTTTCCCTTCCTTCTTCTTCTGCCATCTGGCATGGTCCACCAGCAGGATGGAGGAGGCCATCAGGCCCAGTAGTCGGAGGGTCATCCTGACCAAAACCCAGGATAGAGGCTGAAAGATCGGAATCATAGCCCGAATATCCCGGACTCGCTGCTCGGTAGGATAGACCCGAAACTGCGTCATGTCTAGAGCCGCTCCGATGAAGAGGAGCTTCTGAGAGGGAATCAGGTGTGACTTTGGCACATTGATGGAAAACCCCAGCGAATGCAGGAGGTCGGCCGTAGTCTGGAGGTGGGAGACGCCTGGCTGTTGAAGGAAGGCTTGCCCCAGGCTGTCATTGAGATAGGGGAAGACTGGAACCCCTGATCTGCGCAGATGAACTGCGACCACCGCCATCACTTTCGTGAACACCCGAGGGGCGCTGGTAAGGCCGAAGGGGAGCACCGTAAACTGAAAGTGCTCGTGGCCTACCGTGAACCGCAGGTAACGCCGGTGGGTCGGCAGGACGGGGATGGGAAAATAAGGGTCCTGCAAGTCCAACGCTACCATCCAGTCTCCAGGGTCTAGGGCAGATAGGACCTGAGCCAATGTCAACATTTTGAACTTCTCCTTCCGGAGGAAGCGGTTGACGTTCCTGAGATCCAAGATAGGACGCAGGCCTTTGTCCTTCTTGGGCACCAGAAAGTAGTGGGAATAGCAACCACGACCTACTTCTGCGACAGGAACTCGCTTGATGCCCACCTTGGCCAAGAGTGCCGAAACTTCCTGTTGGAGGATCATCTGGCCCTTCTCCAACATGCGATGGTACTGAGGTGGCATGGCGGGAGGGGTAGTCTCCAAGGGGAGGGATTAGCCCCTTCGGACTATTTGCAAAATCCACCTGTCCAACATGATGGTGCGCCAGTGGGGAGGTGATGGTGAATCCTGCCGCCCACTGGTGTTTGGTGGCCCTGAAAGGTCAGACTAGCAAGGTTTGGATGCTGCTGCAGAGGGGGCTGTGGTGGACTGGCCCACCCGCTGGCCCCCAGAACCACAGCGGTAGCTCCCACATCCCCGGCCGCGCTGGGGCTGAACAGCTTGCGCTGGCCTGTGGCTCTGGGTGGGACGTGGCGGGGCACCCCTTCCATAGCCACAAAAGGGGCAAAAGGCAGACTGCGCAGGGCGGGTGGTGGAGAGGCCCAAGGACCTGGCTGTAGCCCATGAGTTCTTAAAGCGCTCCGGCGCGTTGTCTGCCTTTTCACTGAATAGGTGACGGCCATCAAAGGGCATGTCCATAAGAGTGGATTGGACAGTCCCTGAAAAACCAGTCAACCTCAACCAGGCGTAGCGTCAAAGGGCTACCGATGTGGAAATCGTCCTGCCTAGTGAGTCAGCGGTATCCAGCCCACAGCGGATGGTAAACTTCGCTGCATCTCTCCCTTCGGCAACTGCCTGAGAGAGTACAGCCCGGGCCTCTTCCGGGCACTGAGGCAGCACTTGCGCAACCGTGTCCCACACTGAGTGGGTGTAACGGCCCAATAGACATGCAGTGTTTACCGACCGCAGTCCCAAGCTGGAGAAAGAAAACATCTTCTTCCCAAGATGGTCCAGCTTTTTGGATTCCCTATCAGGTGGAGCGGTAGGGAATGCGCCCTCGGAGGTGGAGGCTTGGACCACCAAGCTCTCAGGGGTGGGGTGCTGGGAGAGGAAAGTGGGCTCGCCCGTGGCCGGGCGGTGGCGTCGGGCAATCATCCTATCCACAGGAGCCCCCGTGTTGGGCCTGGACCAGGTGCCCAAAAGGATGTCTGTAAGGGCTTCATTAAACGGCAGCAGGGGCTCCGAAGAGCTCTCTGCCGGTTGAAGCACCTCTGTCAGGAGGTTAGTCCTGACCGCCGCCGTAGGCAGCTCGAGGTGGAGAGCCTCGGCCACCCTACGCAACACCACTGCGTACGACGCGCCCTCCTCCATAGCCACGGTAGGAGGAGACAATATGCCATGGTCTGGTGATGTATCCAGACCACTGGCTTCCCCCAGTTCCTCTCTCCAGTCCGGTTCATACCCTAACTGGTCAGTTAAAGGGTCCCCAGACCCCTCCCAGCCCTCCTCGCTCTCCTCTGGCTGCCAATCTGGTCTCAAAGAGCCAGGGTAGAACAGGGGCACAAAAGTACCTGTCGGCGCCGGATCCGGCGTCGGTCGATGACAGTCCGGCTCCGTGTCTACCTCGAGGAGGCCGGGGTCGACGCCGGTTGCGGACGTGGTGCCGGTGGAATCGGTGCCGGGGGAGGTGTCACAAGGTCGACCAGCGCCGATCCAGGCCTGGATCCAAGGGGGCCCTGCGGTGCAGAGGCCGAAGCCGTCGGCGTCAAAGGCCCAGGGCCCCCAGCCGAGTCCACGGGGCCCGAAGGCGCGCCGGCAGAGTTAGGCTGTCCAAAGATGGCATGCATCGCTTCATAAAATTGACGAAGCTGGGCAGGGGACGCTCCGGGTCCCCGGAAGGGAGGGAAGCCCGGAGTCGGCCCATCGGGCTTCGCACATGGAGCCGCGGGAGGGGCACCACCCGCATCCCTCGTCGCGTCGGCCGACGGACTGGGAGAAGTCGAAGAGCGGCGATGCATCTTCGACTTCTTCTTGTGCTTCGAATTACCTGACCACGAGTGCTAAGACTTGGATGAAGAGTGATGATGGCTCTGCGACAGGTCCCTCGACCTCCTACGTGACCGGGACCGCGAACGGCGCGGAGCCGACTGCCGGACCTCAAGAAGCTTTCAGGACCGCTCCCGCAAAGACTTTAGATTCATGGTCCGGCAGTCGGAGCATGACTTGGGGTCGTGGTCGCGCTCCAGGCAGAAGAGGCACACGCGGTGCGGATCCGTCACCGACATCAGTCGGCTACAGGAACCACAAGCCTTGAAGCCGGGCATCCCTCGTGCACCAGGAGTCGATGGACTCAAACAACGATGTCGACAAAAGTCGAGAAAAAGTCAGTCAAAAAGAAACTGGGGGTACCGCTCTCTCCGGATCTGCGCTTGCTGGCGCGGAAAAAGAAAGAACTGACGTCAGCGCGAGAGGGCGGCGTCTATGTAGCTACCGCGACGTCATCCGGGAGACCACGATGCCAACGACGAATGCGGAGTCAACCGACACCACCTTCCGACACGCAGGGGTACTGCTGACGAAAACCTTTCCGGATGCAGTCTGACGCCTGGGGGTAATTCTAAGGTAAGGAATCTATAACTAACTTTCTTTCAGATAGTGCTTGCACTGCACACCTTTAGTGAGTTCGGTGAGGATAGCAAGTAAAATGATTGGTTTCTCTTGATCATTTAACATTTTCATGCGGGAAGGTAAGCAAATTGTATTTCTGTGAGCGACCTGTGGACAGCTGCAATTTCATGTGTTGAATTGAAGCACGCTTATATTGCCGAATCATGCACCTGCAGTAATAATTAACCAAAATGTTAACAAGCAGTAATGAAGCTGCCAAGTTGCCTGTGCAGCTTTCACATATGTGAAGGGTCATGTCATCTGGTGGAGTCACTTTGTGGCATCATGGATGTAAGACAAATGCTCACTTGTTTGCTTTGTATAAAAATACCTATTTATCAAGCTGAGAACAGTTTAAGTGCCACCTTTAGGAAAGGGTTCAGTTAAATTGTGAAGTTCGGGTAACATGGATAAACTAATGCCAGGCCACATACTCATGCCCAATGGGGAGCCAAAACATATGTGGATTCAGAGGAAAAGGATGCTATCTATTCTTCCAACTTAGAACAAGAGCTTGCGATACCGGAGCAATAACTGAAAATATTTTTTTTTCCACTGAAACAGTTGTGAATAAATGTAATACAGATTATAGCAGAAAGGTGACAAATATGGTGAACTAATTATACAAATGTTAAACACCAGTTTGCAAAGGCATGACCTTTTGCCTTTGTCAAAGTTATTGCAAGCAATGTGGCACAAAAAGGACAAGAGAAAAGAAAACATGCCGTCTCCTGCATGTGATGGTCATATGTTTGCAATCAACTTTTTAAATAAAAAAAATAACTATTGCAAGTTCAAGTTCCTCATGCACGCCTACAAAGCCCTCGATGACTGAGGACCTGCCTACCTCAACCATCGACTGAACTTCCACCAACCCACTAGACAACTGTGTGCCTCTTCACTCATCCTCACACACACCCCGCACCCGTTGCAGTGGTGGGCGCTCCTTCTCCTACATTGCTGTCAAGACCTGAATGACCTTCCCCTCCAGCTCAGTACAGCCCCCTCACTGGCAGACCTCAGAAAGAGACTCAAGACCTGGCTCTTTGATGGAGACACAGCGCCCAGATACCCCAAGGGGAGACAGTGCTGCGCTCCACAAATGCGGTTTGATAGATTGCAAATAGTTTTATTAGAACAGCATACGCAGGTTTACTTAAAAGGGTTCCTATACCACTTCTTAGTTTTAATCCACATCACAGGAAAATATAATTCTTAGAGCAAATATAAGGTACAGCTGGCTTTGTTTTGAATTACTGCAACCTCAACACACAGAATAAACACACAAGACAAAGAATATAAAGAAAAAAAGTATAGGCAAAGAAAAGTATCTGCCCACCAACCCCGGCACTAACGTGCACTTCTTTTTATAGGGGGATGTCCTCATGTGTTCAGTCAATCAACTTAGTTGCTGAAGTGGGCTGACCCATTGACCTAATGTCTCTTGTATTGTATGCTTTGGTGGATGGAAGCACAATGTGACTGGCAGTCTAACACTTCCAACACTGATGAGCTTTGGGACAGCCCTCTTAATATATTGGTCTATTTACTATTTTTATTACTTGAGGCTGGCAAGACCGATAACAGTCTTTAAATCTGACCATGCAGATATGAAGTAAGGTAAAGCTTTGGATCGTGCCTGGCCATAAACTCACATATGCATCAATTTCTATATTAAAATTAGTTCCCAGTGGCTTATATCTCTTCATTTTCTAGGCAACTGAGCAAATATTTTGACAGTGATCACTATAATGGGTTTTTGTATTGCTGATAAGAAAAACATTTTACACCGTGATTTGATTTTACAAAAGTCAGTGCGGCCCTGTGCCATGCGTGACTTTGTAGCTGAAAGAGCTGCTGTTTAAAATGTAGGTATGACGTAGGCAAAAACACTTATCGTTAGACTTATAATGGGAAAGGAGAAATTGCATGCTGAGGCAATTAGAGCGTTTCTACTTAGAAGCCATCCATGACAAGGGTGACAAGGGACTACTTGGCAACTGAGGACTGCATTATAGATTTTGCAACAGAGTAGTATATATGAAACTACAGTCTCTTAGAAACAAAGTGCGGACATGGCTGTGGTATTGTCCGCCTTTAGAATATTCCACTGTGTTTGTCAACAGTGTGCCATGTCATCCAAATATACCCTTTAAAAAAACTAAACCAACATCTACTACCTGACAGAAAAGAGGTTCAACGCCTCAACACTGGTAGTAAGTACTATGTAATAGGAATTATAAATTACTCATAAAATAACGTGAGGGTCCTCCCATCTAAAGCGTTCTTTTTGTAAATCCAACCAAGATAAAATATCAGTAGGAATGTATATTTTCTTTGTAGTTTCATGTAGTACAGTGAGTTTTGTTTCTATCATGCAGATTTATTGAGCAGATTTTATACAGGGAGTGTTAGGGTGTCATGTATTGGGTTGTATGGGTGCCTCACATTTTTAGCAACCTTGTCATGCAACTGGATGTTCTATTTGTCATGCTGTTTGAAGTCTGTCTGTCATGCCATTCTTCAACAAACTGTCATGCAGGTTAAGGAGTAGGTCAAGCAGGTTAAATTTAATTGTCAAACTTTACTTAGTTTTAATAGCAGCGATACAAAAACGTACATCATATTAGATAAAAGCAAATTTTGTAGGTTACATTCCCCCACATCAAATATGGAAAAAATACAAAGGTTTGTCACAGATATATATTCCTTACTTAAGAACAGGAAGTTAAGCTCCACCGTCTTCTTAAATTTCCCTGAGCATTACTAGGCAGGAACCAATATCATTTTAGTCTTAAACGTTAAGTATTAATTTATTTAAAATACACTTCAGGAAAAGATATGTCTGCAGAGGTTCCAATATATCACCCGGTGTGTCCATTAGATGTTGCAAAGTGACAAAGTCTGTTGCCATAGTTTCGCTAGAGGCTGCATCCCTCAACCAGTCTGTTACTTTAGGAGCTGGACCTCTCATCTAGATCATCACCAGTCATTGTTTTGCCAATAGCTCTATTACTGCCACAAGTTGTCTATTTGGCTGGGGTATTTGCTTAGTAAATCCTAGCAACATGTATCTGAGGGTGCACTCAGATGACCTACTATTTCAGACACCCCTGGACATTGCCATGCGAAGTCATCAAATCAGAACCTGCAGGGTTTTCATTCCTCACATTAGGGGATTTACTATGGAGTGTTTTATACAAGCAACTAGGAGAGAAGTACATCCTGTTCAAAATTTATTAGTTTATGTCTACAGTTCATAGACACCAGTTTGGTTTGGGCGCAAACATTTTCAATTTTCTGGAATCATCAGTTCTCAAGAGTCTGCCTCCTATCTGTTGTTAGAACAGTGCTAGCCGAGACCTCCAAGGCCTCTATAAACTACCACTATAACCTAGAGATCCAGCCTCTCCCTGGTGGGTCTTTAATCATTTGTGTGAGGGGGGAAAATCCACTGGTACTTCGGGAAATAACAGCCAATGTGCTTGTGAGAAGCTGGCTTGGTATATGACATCCACTAATGTAAGTGGGCACCTTGCACCAGTCCAGACAACCCTTATGGTGATTTAAGAGGTCTTAGACAACCTTAGAAAGCTCTCCAAGTGGTAGCTGTGGGGAGCAGCCTTCAGGCTTAGTCTTGAAGGAGTGTAAAGCAGCATGTTTCACCAGAATGCAATCTTATAGTATAGTTTAAATGAAAGATAAATACATATTTTTATAAATACTTGGTGTGGTTATAATATAATGCTCTCTAGTACATTCCAATATCTCCAACATGGAGATAAACATAATGCCCACAATACTTTAGCAAAGTAACAGTAAATAGCACGAAATACACAGTGGGCCCCAGGGGGGACCAAACCATATACTAAGAAAGTGGTATAAGAACCACGACTTAAGTCAAGTCAGTGCCGAGAGGACGTAGAAGTGCTGGGACCCCAAGGAACCACCCAAGCTGAGTAGATAGGGACCCCACGGAGAGCATGTGTAGTGTGGAAACACGACTACGTGCTCCGTACAACTCTATGTGCAAGTCGCGGTTGGATTTTTAAAGATTAAGGACCCTTCCCAGTGGACCCTGAAGAAACCCCTTGGAAGACGAAAGATTGGAAAGCCAGCCCACCCGTGGATACCCTAGTACCCATGTTACCTACACCAGGGAAGCCGGGTGCATATGTGTGAAGTGGTGTCGGAAACCGCTGTCGAACCCGATGGAGTACTTCAGGAAAGTGCCGCTGCTGGAAGAGGAGAAAGTGTCCGTGGGAATCCAAATGTGGATTCTGGAAGAGGAGTACCTGAAAGCAGAGGGGACAGAGTCTATGCCACTCAGGAGTGACCAGGAAACTTGGAAGACGATTGTCCTCCGATGTCGGGTGCTTCAGGGAAGATGACAAAGACCTTGACTCAGCAGCTGGGAGGACCAGGCGACGCTGAGGAAGACCAGGACCCGGGTATGAGCTGTCCCACCAAGGATGTTGAGTGCTGAGGGGTCGGTGTCCAGTGGGAGCACCAACAAGCCTTGGCAAAGGCAAGTCATGCAGGAATCAAAGAAGGAGCAACATCGGGACCAGCAAGGTTCAGGGGACTCACCCGAGGCAGGGGAGTCAGGGCAGGCCCCGAGCAATCAGGGCAGCCCAAAAGTAACAAGTGTGACCCTCAAGTGGACCCACAGGCAGGAGGCACTGGAGTCGCGAGAGGACCTCGAGCAGCTCACCAAAAGATGCAGGCCATGATGCACACGATGTGGTGTTGCTGAAGATTCTGGTAACTGGAGGTGCTTGAGGTTGGAGCTAATTGGAGCCCGAAGATCTTCTTGCAAAGAAGCCAACAAGCCTTTGCAATTGCAAATTGGACGCAGTGCACAAGGGTTCAGTTATTGCAACCCCCACGAGGGATACTGGCCTCAAACTTGGTGAGAGGGAAGGCAGGCCTTGGGATCTGTGGAAAACCACCACCTGTGTTGCAGAGCCCACGGAGTCCGGAGGAGCTCAGTATCTGCAGACATGTCGACTTAGTTGTGGTGCCTGCAAATGCAGGGGAGTGACTCCTTCACTCCAAGGGAGATTACTTCAGGTGTCTTTGATGCTTCACAGGCCTTGGAAGGTTCCTGTATGATGCACAGGCACAGACGATGCAGCAGACTGGAAGGGAGACAAAGTCAGGCCCAAACGAAGTCCTGAGTGCCCAGACGGTAGAAATGCAATGGTGTCGGATCTGAATCTTATCCCATGGTGAATCTAGGGACCTACACCCAGGTAAGCCCTTAAGTACCCTAGGGAAAGGGTTAGGAAGATTCAGGGGACACTCCCAGGGGAGGGTTTGGACAGGGGGGAGGTTACTCCCATGTCCTTTGTCCAGTTTCACGCCAGAGCGGGAGCCAACAGCTCACAGGACTGGTTTGAACTGGACTATGCACAGGGACACCAAATGTGCCCCTCATGCAGACTTTCTGGCGCTGGCAAGCACACCCACCCAGCCCTAATACACTAAATCCTGTCTGGGGTGTGATCACACCTCCCTGTGACAGGATGCCTATTGTGCTACCTTCCCCTGCTCAAGCTTGGCTCAGCAGCAGGAGGGCAGAAATGTGTCTCTGGTCGGCAGCAACCATTTCGTGCTGTCCAGGACTAGAAGGCTGGTACCGGGAACACAGAGCCTTGCGGAGGGCTCTTCCACTGCTTGGAATCATACCCCCCACACCGTAAACAGTGTGGAAGGTATGATTCCAACATGTTTGATACCAAACATGATAGGATTCGTTGCAGCCGTTTGAGATGGTCATCACGCGATGCCCCTCTATATAGTATATGGCTGCTTCACTAGCAACCCGGGAGAATGGACTCCGTAGGCTGCAGGGGTGTCCTGCTCATGCAGGGGCACCCTCTCACTTAGAACCAAGCACCCTGCCTTCAGGATTGCAAAGGTCTGCTATAGGGGTGACTTACAGGTTTTAAGTGCAGTGACCCTTAGATATAATAAACCTACATCTTTAGTAAGTGGTGCAAGCACCAACTTACACAGGCTGCAATGGCAGGCCTGTAGTTCTATTTTGAATGGTCTCTCATGGGTGGCATAATTCATGCTTCAGCCCATGGGAGGCCTCTGGGGTACCTATGCCCTGGGTACATGGGTACCATATACTACGGACCTATAAGGGTACCCCAGTATCCAATCTGGGATGTACCCAAGTACTGAACAAAACAATTTAGGGAGAAAGCAGATAGACTGGAGTCCTGTTTAGCAGGATCCCAGTCAGACTAGTCAGAAACAGCATCATATCAAGCAAAAAAGTGGGGCTAACCATAGCAGTAGATCCTACTTTCCTACAGTGCTCTAACTGCATGCCTTAACTTGTAGTGGTCAAATAGGTCTTTAGGGTTTAGGTCTCTTTCTCCCCTAAATTGCTGTAGTGTTACAAATTTATTATCAATATATATAGTTTGCCGACGTTCCATATCCCTGCCTTTGTTAGTATGGTCTTATTGCCTTTGTCCCTGGTAGGTGAGAGGGCAGGGTTATCAAGCAGGGCCATCTCTGGGGAATAGATGTGCATAAGCCTCTGGGCTTTAGTCATAGTCCACAACCACCAATGTGTGCACCTAACACAATAACCTGTGTTGGCCTATAAGGCAGAGTCTTCATACTGGTTTGCCGGAATCCTGCCTCGATTTAGTCTCATGTGAATCTCCCTTAAAGCACAGTCCCGCAAGCAGCACAATATCATGCCAACGGAATATTTCAAACAGCATTTAATCTCTTCTGGAATGCAGCCTCTTTTGGAGAGGTGTGGTGCAGCGGCCAGAGCGGCTGACTCTAGAGCGCGAGACTCGAGGTTCGGTCCCCTGCGCCGGTGGCAGCTCAGCATCATGTGATTCTAGGCAATAGCTCACTTAATCTCACCGATGGGCCCTTTGAGACCCTTCGGGATGATTAGTTCGCGCTTTACAAATATCGGATTATTATTTAATGCTGGCTTTAAAAAAACTAGAGGTGTTTCAATTCATTAAAATAAATAATTATTTGTCCTCCTTTCATCTCCAAATGACTCCAAAGAAATATTGTCTTCCTCCAGTCAAACACCACCAACATTGATTCAATATTTTCTCATTGTAAAAACTAATAAATTAGTTGTATTCCATTTAACACAATGAAATGGGCAAACTGCAAATATACAAGTAAGAATTGTGTAATCTTAATTATACAAAAACAGTTTCCTTTCCATCTGTCTTTCCTATGGGTGGAAACAAGTTAATTGAGGAATAATCTGTGCCTCCATGTCTTTAATAAAATCTCTATTTCCTTTTCACTACCAGATGGAGAAATCATAACTGTATGCCAAGAACGAAGTTTCTGATTATGTACAAGTTCAAAGCCCTTGCAAACCAGACTCTACCAGATTGTAGATCTTGTAAACTACCTCTCAGACAGAAACCCTTCCATTTCATAGCTCCTCTTGAGGAATTTTCTCCAAATAGCCCAACATTCACTGCTGCTTCCTTCATTGCACAACTGACCACCATGCAATAGTAGCTACAGGTTTGGATAGTTTAACATAGGAAATCAAATGTTTTGGTCTTGCATCTCTTGTCCTTGACTAATACTCCTAAAGCATGGCAAAACCTCGATGACCCCTTTAAAAGGGATATTCTGTCACCTTACAGCCAATGCTCCCCTCTCAGGAGCAAACAATCTGTGAAAAGCTTTAATATCAGAAATTCTCCTAAAGGAAAAGGCACACAGCAACATTGCCTGCTTACAAGACAATTGTTTCACAGTCGAATCTCTATTATCTGGCCAACTTTTTAGTAAATATACCTCTAATCTGGGGGGGTGTGGCCAAGCAAGATGGCAGACAGGACGAATTTCCAAGCTGGCGAGCATGGGCGACGGTGAAAGGCCGGGCCCGCGGCTGGCGGAAGGACGAGGGCGGCCTGAGTGCAGTGATTGGGGGCCAGAAAATGTACCCAGGCCAGAGCCGCAGTGATGTGCCAGGTATTGTGGGGACGGCGCTGACCTCCCTGGATGATATCCCCCCTTTCAGGCTCCGATAACAGTGGATCGCTGGGGAGGCCTCACCACGATCTATGCTCTCCGCGTGGTCCCCCCTGCCTGCGGCTGAGATTTCACGAGGTGCTGGGTGGCCACACATGCTGCAGATTGTGGCAGCCCGCTGGGATTTACAATAAGACTGCGCCTATGTTGACAGGACCTGGACCCGCACTGAGAGGCTGAGCCTGCGCCCGGATTGAGTGAAATGGACTCTAGGAGCCCCTGGGAGCTGCAGTGACAAGGCAGGGCCTGCTTGCTTACCAGGAGTTCTGCCGAACTGTTCTACTAAGGCACGGGGGGACAGGGTGTCAGCTGGTCGTAGGCTAACTTTACTTGATATGGGGGCCAGATGGACTTGAAACTCCCAGGTTGATACATTGCATGAGTCCGGCCCTTGAAAAGTGTTGTGTGAGAAGGTGATTCATGGCTGACCCCCCTCATTCCAAGTGAGGGGCTAGAGGTGGGGTGCTGACTGAACCCTGATGCAGTGGGTAAAAGCACTGAAATACTTACCTATCTTAAAAAGGCCAAAGAGGCAGGGCCCAGGTGAAGATCTATGACACGCTATTTGGTACAGTGGCTGGGTCTGGCATACACGATAACTGGCACCGCAGTGGTAAAGTGGTGACACATTGGAAAGACTAAGCAAGCAGGGTCCCGCAGGTAAACATGATGGAGCAATACACCACGCCGGGGGCCTTCACCCAGCACTTGACCCAGCGGGGGTCAGGGGGACTTACTGTTTGACTCCTCTGCAGATGAGCCCTCGAGAGTGGAAGCCCTAGCAGCCATCCAAGGTTCCCGGGTGGCACTGGAGGGCAAGATTGAGACAGTGGCCCTGGAGGTAAACCTTCTCCGTACTGATTTACGTAAAGTATCAGACAAGGTCCAAGTTGCCGAGGGATCCATTCTGGAGCTGCAATCGGAGGAGGTGACGCTTAAGAAACAACTGGTCACTGTCACCCCCAAAACTACGGTGCTGGATGCAAGGGAAGAGGATGCCGAGGAGAGCGCTCGCCATAACATGCGTTTGCTGGGCTTTCCAGAGTGAAAGGAAGGAACAGATACAGAGGCATTTGTGGAGCGATGGATATGTGAAACGCTGCGGCCTGTGGACCTCTTGCCATTCTTTGCAGTCGAGCACACGCACCCGGGCACATGTGGCCCCTTCTAGGCTGGGGGCCCTTCTAAGAGCCATTATAGTCTGCATTTTCAATTACAGGGACTGGGACTGTGTGCGGACCGAAAAGCTGACACTAGATTTGAAAATCATAAAATATCAGTCTACCCTGACTACACTCAAAGTGCAAACAAGTCAAAAAAAATTCTTTGAAGTCAAAAGCAAGTTGCGTTTTATGGGACTCCGATATATATATTCTCCTGAAGACATGTGGTGGTAATTAAAAATGTGTGACAAGGTCCCACGAGAACGGAGGAGCCCCGGGCAGTCAAGCGCCCAGGGAGAGGAACGTGTATCCAAACTGGAGAACCCGGAGACTGCCTACCGCTGGTGATTGAAGGACCCCGTAGGTCTAGGACACTGGACGCATTGTGGTGCAGGACAATGGCACCATGGCCAGGGCAGCGCCTGGGGAGCCGGGTGAGTTGGGGACTGACACTCAAACCGACCCAGTGGAGATACATTCAGAGGAACTGGCTACCTGATTCGAGGGGCATTACACACACTGATGTTACGTTTCTCCATTCATGATGGCCTGTACTAAATAATGCTTTCCATTACGGGGTGGGGAGGGGGAGTGAATACAGTTGCGGGAGAGGTATCCATATTTTGCATATTGTTCAATACTGAGGGTGGTGAGGGGTGCTAGAGGCACTGTAAGGTCATTTTTGAGAACTCAGGTTAGGCTGGAGCCCTCTCCACATCTGTGGTAGGACACGGTTGGGGAGGGTGGGGTTAGGCTTTGGGTCCTCACAGCGTCAAGACACATGGAAGGGCAGTATGTTTGGTTGTTCATTTACTGTTTGGCGGGGGCGAGATGATGTTGTTCTTTACATTCCAGGTGGGAGACAGTGTTTGTTTAGGGTGCATGGCCGGGTCCGAATACTCTTGAATCCTTCCGTAGATTGTGGAACGACGAACCCACTCAGCCTGGGGATGGGCCTGGAGGCGAGCAGAGGTTGTAATTACACATGGCTGAGGCAATACGTATTCTTACCTGTAACGTTAGAGGTCTCAGATTATACAAAGAGATTTAGGGTCCATTCATACGTCAGCGGATCCAAATAGCCTGTTTACATAAAACGCACCTTCTGGGTAAGGAGACACAAAAGTTAGCAAAGAAATGGCAAGGGCATTGATATTCTGCAACCTACTCCTAATATGCCCGGGGGGGGGGGTAACGCTCTGGACAGCCCCGGGAGTAGAGTTCTGATATGTCTATAGTAAGACAGATATAGAGGGGCGCTATGTCCTGTTACAGGGCAAGCTTGATGGGAGAGGCATAACTATTCTGAACTCCTATGGGCCTAATGTAGATTATGGTCATTTCTATGTAACACTACAGGGGATGCTGGAGGACAGTGTGGGGGCCACTTTAGTGTGGGCAGGTGACTTCAATTGTGTCCTAGACGGACATTAGGACCATCATCCACCAAAACTGGGCACTAAACCTTGAATTACCGAATAGTTGACCCAGGTAATGAGTAACCTAGGACTCCTTGATAGTTTTCGTGCTTTGCATCCACATACACATGGTTACACCTACCACTCGCTAACACATTCCACATACAGCTGCCTGGTCCGACTCCTTGTTATGGGACTGGACCACGGGACGCTGCAGAGCGTCAAACACCTGGGTAGATACATGTCTGATCATTCACCGGTGGCACTTCATTTTGGTTGGGGGAGGGATGTATGGGCTAGCAGACATTGACGTATGCCCCCAGGTCTTCTGACTGATGTGACCTGTAGAGAAACGCTTCAAGAGGCACTCCAGACATATCTGGACGGTAATTGGGGATCGACAGACACATGCCACAGAGTGGGAGGCCATTAAGGCAGTCCTCATGGCCACTGTATCTGAATAACCTGTGGGGTTAAACAACAGCTGATATGACAGAAACAGGCTCTCCAGCAGTTAGAGGGGAAGTCTTACCAGTCCAACGGGATCTAAAAGGAATCTGGGAGTCCCTTAACAGACATACCCTTACCACATACCTACAACGTCTGCTTTGCTAAGGGGACAAATCAGTCAACTGTTAGCCTGGATTCTGGGACAGGAACAGGAGATTCTGCGTATCCTACAGATTCGGGACTCGGGGGGGGGGGGGGGGTGTTAGTGTTCACTCAGGGCATCAAGATACTGGCAGCCCTGGTATAGCACTTCCGTAATATGTATAGGGAATCTGGGGACAGTTCCCCCAACAGGGAGGAACGATTTCTTCAAGGAGTGTCACTGTCGCGTTTGACGGCAGATGAAGCCTGTGACCTTGATGAGGAACTTACTTTGGAGGAACTGAGAGCTGCACTCCAGGCTTTGAATAACGATAAGGTACCAGGAGGAGATGGCTTCACCGGGGAATTTTATCAGGCATTTGTTGGTACATTAGGGAAAAAACTGTTAACTGTCTTTATGGAGGCACGGAATCTCAGTACTTTGTCGTCAACTGTGCGGGAAGGAATTCTTAGCCGTATGTTGAAAACTGGCAGGGATCCTGAGGACACTTCCTCCTATAGGCCCATCACTATGAGCAACACAGATGTTAAGATTCTTTGTAAGTTACTGGCGAAACGATTACAGGGAGTTGTCAGTACCTTGGTCCATGACGATCAGTGCGGTTTTATGCCTGCACGTAGCACAACCTTTAACTTACAACGCTTGACCCATGTATTGCATGAGACCATGGAATCAGAGGAAGACCTTACCTTTGTGTCATTAGACATTGAGAATGCTTTTGATACCGTCGGGTGCAGAGATCTCATGAGGGTGCTGCAGGAAATGGGTTTGGATACAACTGTAATAAAGCCTATGGCCCACGTTAGAGTGGGGCGGCGAGATCTGAGGCATGGTTGATTGAGCGGGGCACTCGACAGGGATGCCCCCGGTAACCACTTATTTGCCTTAACCATAGAGCCAATGGACATTTGGCTCTGCAAGGAGCTGGAAGAATTGGGTATATGTGTAGGTGTTATCTCTTTATACCCAGATGATGCATTGGTATGCATTCGATCCCCGACTGAGGCAGTACCGGTATTAATGCAGTGCCTGGAGGATTTCGGACTGGTATCAGGCCTGCGGTTAAATCTTTATAAATCATTGTTGTTTCCCCTGGGCTGAATGAACAAGTTACTTACCTTCGGTAGCAATTTTTCTGGAGGATACAGTATCTGCTTGCGGATTCCTCACCTTTTGAATTTCCCCTTGCGCAGCATTCCAGGGAAAATCCATGTAAGCTTTTCTCCATAGCTCTCCCTCGTCAATGAGGACGTCACAATAGAACAGCTCCACTCGTGACGCTGCTCAACATCATCAGAGCCATAAGACCACCTCGTTGGCGTGCTAACGTCAGTTCCACCCATTTTTCTTACGTGCCTGCGAGGCGAACAGGTGAACCGACAACATTTCACAAGTATACACATTATACAACCTTTCCTTAAGTATACACAGTATGCGATTTAAAGAATAAAACAACTGGAAATTCTAAAACATAGATATGTCCTAGTGAAAAGAATCACATTATTTCTAATAAAAATAAAACACATGAATTTCATGCTTATTTGTTCTTCGGTATAAATAGGTAGGTAATGGGGAGGCGGGTGGGTCAGTGAGGAATCCACAGGCAGATACTGTATCCAGCAGAAAAAGCGTTACCAAAGGTAAATAACTTGTTCTTCTCATGGATACATCTGCCTGTGGATTCCTCACCTTTTGAATTGAATACCCAAACAATCCAGCTCCCGGAGGAGGGTGCCCGCCTATCTATACCAAAAAATCCTGCAGTACAGAACGTACAAAGTGGCAGTCACTCCTCACCTCTGAGTCTAACCAGTAATGCTTCACAAAAGTTTGGAGGGAGGCCCAAGTTGACGTCTTACAAATGTCTACAACAGGGACACCTCTAGCTGAAGCCGAAGTAGGTTTGGCTCTGGTGGAATGAGCTTGAATACCTTTAGGAGGCTCCTTCTTGGCCAAAGCGTAGCAGATTTTGATGCAGAGGATGATCCACCTGGACAGTGTCCTCTTGTAGACAGCTTTGCCCTTCATCATGCCCACATAGCCAATGAAAAGTTGTTTGTCCAACCTGAAGTCTTTAGTCCTGTCCAGGTAGAAGCTGACCACCCTCTTGGGGTCCAGGTGGTGAAGTCTCTCCTCCTCCTTGGAAGGGTGTGGGGGAGGATAGAAAGTGGTAGATTGTCTTAGGTGGAAGGGAGTGACCACCTTAGGCAGGAAAGCAGCTCTGGTCCTAAGAACCATTTTATCCGCATGAAATGAGGTAAAAGGAGGCTTAGAGCTAAGGGCCTGCACCTCACTAACCCCCCTAGCAGAAGTAACCACAACTAGAAAAATTGTCTTAAGTGCTAGAAATCTCAATGGTCAACTATGCAGTGGTTCAAAGGGGGACCCCATCAAGAAAGTAAGGACCACATTCAAATCTCACTGAGGCATGATAAATGGAGTGGGAGGAAACTTGTTAGTGAGACCCTTAATGAATCTCATGACTATGGGAGACTTAAACAAAAGGGTTGGTCTGGCTGGCGAAGAAAGGCCAACAAGGCAGACAAGTAGCCCATAACAGTAGCCACTGCACAGCCCTGATGAGCCAGGGAAAGTGAGAAGCTCAGAATATCAGACAGACAGGCCTGCAAAGTATCAATTGATCTCTCTCCACACCGTTTAACAAATTTGGCCCACCTACCAGAATAGACAGATTTGGTGGAGTGTCTACTGGCTGATAAAATAACATTCAACACATCCGGTGGGATAGAGAAAGAAATCGGGTTGCCTGTTAAATCTCCAGGCATGAAGGTGCAGGCTGGAGCTGGGGCTGTAGAACCTGCCCCTGCAAGAGGAGGTCTGCCCTGAGAGGGAAATGGAGATGTGGGTGTGATGAGAGGTAAAGGAGGTCTATGTACCACACCCTTCTTGGCCAGTCCGGAGCGATCAATATGACTTGGGCCCGGTCTTGGCGAATCTTCCTCAGAACTCGAGGAATCAAGATAGGAAACGTGTAAAGAGGCTGTAAGCCCCAGTCTAGCTGAAACGCGTCCCCCAACGCTCCCCGCTTCGGATACTGGAGACTGCAAAATGACGGGCAGTGCGCATTCTCATGAGTGGCAAACAGGTCCAACCGAGGAAACCCCCACATTCTGAAAATGTGATGGACCACCTCCGGATGAAGATGCCACTTGTGTTCGGCCGACAACTGCTGACAGACTGTCCGCAGGCACATTCAGCACCCCGGCCAGATGATTTGCAATCTCACAAATCTGATGGTCCTGAGCACAGGACCAGAGTCGTAGAGCCTCTCTGTAGAGACTATACGTCCCTACTCTTCCCCGTTTGTTTATGTACCACATCGGAGTAGTGTTGTCAGTCAGGACCTGAACTGACTGACCGCGAAGGGAGGGAAGAAAGGCCTTGAGAGACAAACGAATCGCCCACAATTCTAGAAGATTGATGTGAAGCAATCTTTCCTCTGAAGACCAAAGACCCTTGATTTCCAGATCCCCAGATAAGCACCCCACCCTAGAGCAAAGGCATCCGTCATCACTGTAGCCACCAGAGAAGGGAGTTGAAACTGCTTCCCTTGAGACAGGTTGTCCGAAACACTCCACCACAACAGCTAGCTGCAGTATCTCTGGAGATCCGGACCACCTCCCTGAGATCTCTGTTAAGTTGAAACAACTGCCTGCAGAGGCACCACTGGAATGCCCTTATGTGCCAGCGCATGGTTGGCCAACAGTATGCAGGAAGCTAACAGACTGAGCAGGCTTAAGACCTTCAGAACTGGAACAGCCGCTCCATCCTGAAAAATTGGAATCATAGCCTGAATGTCTTGAATCCTCTGAGGAGGTGGGAAAGCACAACTTACAGTATTGTCCAGTACTTCCCCTATGAATAGGTTGTGCTAAGAGGGCACCAGGTGAGATTTGAGTACATTTATCCAAAAAACCAAGTCGAACAACAGCTGTGTTACTTGCAGGTGATTCATCACCATCCCTAGAGACCTGCTTTGAGCAGCCAGTCATCCAGATTGGGGAAAGCAGGAATCCCCAACCTTCTGAGATGTGCTGCTACCACCACCATCACCTTTGTGAAGACCTGTGATGCGGATGTAAGAACGGAATGACTGCAAACTGATAGTGTTGAGACCTCACCATAAAACGGATATACTTCCGATGCGACTTAAGGATGGGAATGTGAAAATACGCATCCTGTAAGTCGATAGACACCATCCAGTATTCCTGCTGCAGTGCCAGGAGAACCTGAGCTAGGGTCAACATCTTGAACTTCTCCTGTTTGAGGTACAAATTCAAGATCCTGAGGTCTAGGATCAGTCTCAATCGCCCGTCCTTTTTAGGGATCAGGAAATACCGGGAGTAGCTTCCCTGACCCCTTTCCTGTTCCGAACAACCTCTATTGCACCTTTCTGTAGCAACGACAGAGGACACCGTGATGCTTCTGCAACAGGAGGTTCTGAGCACCAGCCCTGGCGAGGGGGGGGGGGAAGGAGGGGAAAACTCCCAGAAAAGAAGGGCGCAATCATTTTCTACGAGATCCAACACCCAGAGATCTGATGTAACAGATCTCAAATTTCATCGAAAATGGGACACCCGACCTCCCGTGGGACCAACATGCTCTAAGATGGGGGATCTAGAGCTGCTTCCCTGCGGTACCAGTTGGGGGAAAAAGGGGTGAGGAGGAGGATACTTGTTAGCGAGCTGAGCACCGCAGGCGACCTCTACCTTTCCCTCTGTATGATCTATACAGTGGATTTGCTTGCTGTTGTTGCTGCTGCTGCTGCCTGGTCCGTCATGGAGTAGCCTGGCAAACCCTCGAAACCTATGGTAACTAAAGCCTCTAGGTTGGGACTGCAGGCCTAACAGCGCTGCAGTGCTTCAAAGATAGTAGGGCCACTGCTAGATGAAGTCTGCTTTGGTTCCAAAGAGTCGAGATTCAAAGTTCGAGATCCATCAAAGGGTAAATCCAAAAGGGTGGCCTGCACATCCTGTGGAAAACCAAACCCCCTCCCCCCCCCCTTAGCCAGGCGTGCCTCCTAGTTGTTGCTAGAGTGATGGGTTCCTAAGTGCAGAGTCAGCTGTTTCAAGCTCCAATTGAATAACTTGACAGGCCGCAGCTTGAGTGTCCGATAGAACCTCCGCAAAGTGGCCCTGAACGTCCTCTGTATGTTTAGAGATCACCTCCTTGGCCGAATTCATTAAAGCATGAATGTAGCGATCCAGTAGGCACGTTGCATTTGTCAATTTTAAAGCCATACTGGCTGAGAAAAATACAGTCTTCGCTGATTGTTCCATCTTTTTAGAATCCCTATCTCCAGGCGTAGTTAGAAAAGAGCCAGAAGATTGCTTTGTTGAACATGACGCCTAAACCACCAAGCTCTCAGGAGAAGAGTGTGCAGATAAAAAGTCTGGATCCCAGGTGCCACTTTGTACCATCTTGCCACCGATCTGGACACAGCAGGAGCAGACATAGGCTTCTGCCATACTTCTAATATGGTCTCCATCAAAGCCTCATTAACTGGGAGCAGAGGCTCTGTCACAGATGAAGAAGAGTGAAGAACCTCTGCCAGGATGTTCAATTTAATATCAGCAGTGGGCAATTGCAAGTCCAGTAGATCAGCAGCTTTTCTGGTAATTGAGTGGTAAGAACAGACCTTCTTTGAAGGAAGATCCTTAGTAGAAGAGAGTTCCTACTCTGGGGACGTAGCTAGCGCACTAGCCTCCTGAAGCCCATCAAACTCCTGCATGGGATCAATAATCTCCCCTTCTTCCACCTCTTCCTGTTGCTCCTGGACTTCTTCCTCCACCAAAAGCCTCTGGACCGCTCTTCTTGACCTCATCTTGGCTGTCAGCGGCGCCAGATGTGGTGCCGGTGACTTCGGAGCCTGCGTCGATGGAGGATCCACAGGAATAGTCGAAGGCGCAGAGTGAAACTGAGGCAGCACCGGACTGGAGCACGACTGTGCCGGAGAATATTCAATTTCCCCTCCTGGGATTGCACCGGCGTCGAAAACCTTGGCGTCTGGAGAGGCCAACTAGAGGCCATCTGTAAGAACAGCACAAAAGGTGCCTGTGCGAAATGTGGTAAACCTACCAAGTTGTAAGTCAGCGGTCCATGGGGCCAACAGGTGTACCAGAATGGTTAGGTGACCTGGCGAACATGCCGTACATCGTATTTAAGAAATGCAAAGGATTCGTACCTGGAGCCGGAAAGGGTGGGTACGGATCCGGAACCGCCTGTTCAGGAACAGCTCGAGGCTGTAAGACCGGTTCTGGCTGCGGCGCCGGAGATACTGAAGCTGCAGGCAAAGTGGTTGGAGGCAAAGGCGTCGCATCCCTGGGTGTCGGAGAGCCTCTCGGAGTCGGAGAGTGCCGGAGTCACCTGAGGTGAAGAGGAAGGTGAGACCTCATCATCTCTGTGACGCCCTGAAGTTGGAGACCCCATACTTCGGCAACTTGTCCTTAGAAGAGCGACGTTTCGAGCCATGACGCCGCTTCTTCTTGTGCTTCCTCAATGACTTCGAGGTGTGCGGAGTTGGTGACTTGGACTTCGATCTTGTCCTTCAGCCCCTCTTCTGCTTCTTCACCTTGGCCATGAACAATTTGGCCTCCCTCTCTTTGAGGGCCTTCGGATTCATACGCCGGCACAACAACGAACAATCCTCGACGTCGTGGTGGTCAGACGAAAGACACCAAAGACAATCATCATGGGGGTCTGTGATGGACATATGACCCCCTGAATTCCCTACGAGGTTAAATGAGCTTCCCTCCATGAGAAAGTAAGTCAATCGCTCTAACTTAAGACAACTCATTCCTGCCTCAAATGCAGTAATTTTGTCTGATGACATATTTCTGGCACAAGAATTTTAAGCAAGCTTTGTCAGTAGTGGAGATAGTCAAAATCATTAGTTAATTATTATGAGCTCAATAATGTCATCGATTTTACTTCCATCTTGACAGGAAATATATTTATGCTGAAGGCCCCACTATAAGGTACTGAGGACTTTCAGATGCTATAAACTTCCGTTAATGAGAAGAAAAATGCTTAAAATGTGAGTTTGACTTAACATATAAATTGATAAAGCAATGAAGATTGCTGAGGAAGTTTCTTTTTTTTGCCTCAGCAATGCAGGGAAATACTCTTCTGCAACACTGCCACTGCTGGTCATTCAGTATATTCTGCAAATGGAAAAGTCCACTGTTAGTCCATTATTAGTACTTGAATATTTTCAAACTAATGCAATACATCCAAAAACTGATTTTTATAAAGCGTTAATAATTAGTACTATGGCGTCTGAGATATGAATTTTTAGTGAGCTGTGGATTTTCACAATATTACAGCTTTTGTTTTCAACCTAGCATTCCCCTCTAAATCCTGTTCATTATAGAGACCACTCTCTACACAACTCTCGCACCTATATTAGGACGGAGATAAAAAAAAATCTGATTGCAGCGAGAAGGATACATGGTCACTTGGCTGGCAATTCTTTTAAGTTATGGTACTCCAATAGCAATTAATTAATCTGATTAGTTGAGGGAGGAAGGTTTATGCTACTGTTAAAGGGAATAATCAAAATTATGAATAACATATTCTAACATCTTCATTTTAGCACATGCCTATTAGTTAAGCAATAGTGAAGTCGAGAAATTTGTGATCAACCACACCTTCAATAATAATGTAAAAGTCTCACATAATGCCCTACTTTTTCATCTTAGTCTTTAGCTGGGAGTCCTGTCTCCTGCTACCCATTTTAATACCATGTTAAATTTACCCTATTGCTTGCTAGGCAATTGATTGGTCCGCATGTCAGATGACATACTGCTGTAGCTTAATGTCAGGGCACCACTTGACCAATTGTTCTGGGTGAGGATTAGACACAGGAGCATTAGGCATCAGCAATTTTGCACTAGGTTACTATCTGTGGTTATGACTGCAAGGCAAGTAGGAAGTGTAATGGGAAAGTACTCTGCACCACTGAAAGCATTGGGCTCCTATTTAAAGTGGGCTGGAGTTTGATACTCAAGATGGACTGCTGTTTAGAAACTCTGTGTTCTTCTAACTCCCACACACAGAGTGCAGGGAAACAGGTTAAAGAGCTTCCCTCCATGCGAAAGTAAGTCAATCGCTCTAACTTAAGACAACTCATTCCAGCCTGAAAGACGGTAATTAACTGAGGACATATTGCTAGCACGAGTATCTAAAGAAGGTTTTGTCAGCCACGTAGACAGTCAAAGTCTTTGCTAAACTATCATGATGCCCATAGCGTCATCCATACTGCTACCGTCTTGAAAAGTTATATTTATGCGGAAGACCCCACTAAAAGGTACTGAGAGCCATCAGATGCTATGAACTTCTTTTAATGACGTCAAAAGCGAATAAATGAGAGTTTGACTTACCATATAAATTGATAGAGGCATGGAGAAGGCTGATGAATGGGTATTCTTTTTTGTCTCAGCAACGCAGAGAAATTCACCTCTGCAACACTGCGTCTGCTGGCCATTCAGTATAATCTGCAGATGGAAAGGTCCACTGTTAATCCATTATTAGAACTTGAATATTTCCAAACCAAGGGCAACACTACCAAAAAAATGATTTTTATAAACCGTTAATAATAATTAGTACTATGGCGTCTGTAATATTGTGAAAATCCAAAGCGCACTAAAAATTCTAATCTCAATTTTTATTTCAACCTAGCATACTTCTCTCAATCCTATGCCTCATTTGCTACCACTCTCTACACAACTCTAGCACCTATATGAGGACGTAGATAGAAAGATCTCTATGGCAGCCAAGTGACAGCGTACCCTTCTCAGTGAAATTCTTTTAGGTTATGGTACACCAATAGCAATTCAGTGTTCTGAGAAGTTAAGGGAGGAAGGTTTATGCTACAGTTAGTGGGAATAATAAAAACTAAGAACAGATTCTAACATCTTCATTTTAGCACATCCTCATCAGTTAACCTATAGAGATTTCCAGAATGTTATGATCAACCACACCTTCAAACAAATGTATAAGTCTCAAATAATGGCCTAGTTTCTTTCATCTCACCATCTTAGTCTTCAGCTGGGCATCCGGTCTACATTGCTCCCATTTCAATAGCATGATAAATGTATCCTATTGCTTCCTAGGCAACTGATTGGCCCTCATGTCAGATGACATCCTGCTGTAGCTTTATGATGTAAGGGCACCACTTGACCAATCGCCCGGGGTGACGATTACACAGGAGGACCAGTCATCAGCAATTACGCGCTAGGTAACTATCTGTGATTATGACTGCAAGGCAAGTAGGAGGTGTAATAAGAAAGTACTCTGCACCATTGAAAGCATTGGGCTCCTATTTAAAGTGGGCTGGAGTTAGAAGAACACAGTTTCTAAACAGCAGTCCATCTCGAGTATCAGGCTCCCACACACAGAGTGCAGGGAAAGAGTTAAATAGCTTCCCTCCATGTGAAAGTAAGTCAATCGCTCTAACTTAAGACAACTCATTCCAGCCTGAAAGACGGTAATTAACTGAGGACATATTGCTAGCACGAGTATCTAAAGAAGGTTTTGTCAGCCACGTAGACAGTCAAAGTCTTTGCTAAACTATCATGATGCCCATAGCGTCATCCATAATGCTACCGTCTTGAAAAGTTATATTTATGCGGAAGACCCCACTAAAAGGTACTGAGAGCCATCAGATGCTATGAACTTCTTTTAATGACGTCAAAACGAATAAATGAGAGTTTGACTTACCATATAAATTGATAGAGGCATGGAGAAGGCTGATGAATGGGTATTCTTTTTTTTTGTCTCAGCAACGCAGAGAAATTCTCCTCTGCAACACTGCCTCTGCTGGCCATTCAGTATAATCTGCAGATGGAAAAGTCCACTGTTAGTCCATTATTAGAACTTGAATATTTCCAAACCAAAGGCAACACTTCCAAAAAAATGATTTTTATAAACCGTTAATAATTAGTACTATGGCGTCTGTAATATTGTGAAAATCCAAAGCGCACTAAAAATTCTAATCTCAATTTTTATTTCAACCTAGCATACTTCTCTCAATCCTATGCCTCATTTGCTACCACTCTCTACACAACTCTAGCACCTATATGAGGACGTAGATAGAAAGATCTCTATGGCAGCCAAGTGACAGCGTACCCTTCTCAGTGAAATTCTTTTAGGTTATGGTACACCAATAGCAATTCAGTGTTCTGAGAAGTTAAGGGAGGAAGGTTTATGCTACAGTTAGTGGGAATAATAAAAACTAAGAACAGATTCTAACATCTTCATTTTAGCACATCCTCATCAGTTAACCTATAGAGATTTCCAGAATGTTATGATCAACCACACCTTCAAACAAATGTATAAGTCTCAAATAATGGCCTAGTTTCTTTCATCTCACCATCTTAGTCTTCAGCTGGGCATCCGGTCTACATTGCTCCCATTTCAATAGCATGATAAATGTATCCTATTGCTTCCTAGGCAACTGATTGGCCCTCATGTCAGATGACATCCTGCTGTAGCTTTATGATGTAAGGGCACCACTTGACCAATCGCCCGGGGTGACGATTACACAGGAGGACCAGACATCAGCAATTACGCGCTAGGTAACTATCTGTGATTATGACTGCAAGGCAAGTAGGAGGTGTAATAAGAAAGTACTCTGCACCATTGAAAGCATTGGGCTCCTATTTAAAGTGGGCTGGAGTTAGAAGAACACAGTTTCTAAACAGCAGTCCATCTCGAGTATCAGGCTCCCACACACAGAGTGCAGGGAAACAGGTTAAATAGCTTCCCTCCATGTGAAAGTAAGTCAATCGCTCTAACTTAAGACAACTCATTCCAGCCTGAAAGACGGTAATTAACTGAGGACATATTGCTAGCACGAGTATCTAAAGAAGGTTTTGTCAGCCACGTAGACAGTCAAAGTCTTTGCTAAACTATCATGATGCCCATAGCGTCATCCATACTGCTACCGTCTTGAAAAGTTATATTTATGCGGAAGACCCCACTAAAAGGTACTGAGAGCCATCAGATGCTATGAACTTTTTTTAATGACGTCAAAACGAATAAATGAGAGTTTGACTTACCATATAAATTGATAGAGGCATGGAGAAGGCTGATGAATGGGTATTCTTTTTTTTTTGTCTCAGCAACGCAGAGAAATTCTCCTCTGCAACACTGCGTCTGCTGGCCATTCAGTATAATCTGCAGATGGAAAAGTCCACTGTTAGTCCATTATTAGAACATGAATATTTCCAAACCAAAGGCAACACTACCAAAAAAATGATTTTTATAAACCGTTAATAATAATTAGTACTATGGCGTCTGTAATATTGTGAAAATCCAAAGCGCACTAAAAATTCTAATCTCAATTTTTATTTCAACCTAGCATACTTCTCTCAATCCTATGCCTCATTTGCTACCACTCTCTACACAACTCTAGCACCTATATGAGGACGTAGATAGAAAGATCTCTATGGCAGCCAAGTGACAGCGTACCCTTCTCAGTGAAATTCTTTTAGGTTATGGTACACCAATAGCAATTCAGTGTTCTGAGAAGTTAAGGGAGGAAGGTTTATGCTACAGTTAGTGGGAATAATAAAAACTAAGAACAGATTCTAACATCTTCATTTTAGCACATCCTCATCAGTTAACCTATAGAGATTTCCAGAATGTTATGATCAACCACACCTTCAAACAAATGTATAAGTCTCAAATAATGGCCTAGTTTCTTTCATCTCACCATCTTAGTCTTCAGCTGGGCATCCGGTCTACATTGCTCCCATTTCAATAGCATGATAAATGTATCCTATTGCTTCCTAGGCAACTGATTGGCCCTCATGTCAGATGACATCCTGCTGTAGCTTTATGATGTAAGGGCACCACTTGACCAATCGCCCGGGGTGACGATTACACAGGAGGACCAGTCATCAGCAATTACGCGCTAGGTAACTATCTGTGATTATGACTGCAAGGCAAGTAGGAGGTGTAATAAGAAAGTACTCTGCACCATTGAAAGCATTGGGCTCCTATTTAAAGTGGGCTGGAGTTAGAAGAACACAGTTTCTAAACAGCAGTCCATCTCGAGTATCAGGCTCCCACACACAGAGTGCAGGGAAACAGGTTAAATAGCTTCCCTCCATGTGAAAGTAAGTCAATCGCTCTAACTTAAGACAACTCATTCCAGCCTGAAAGACGGTAATTAACTGAGGACATATTGCTAGCACGAGTATCTAAAGAAGGTTTTGTCAGCCACGTAGACAGTCAAAGTCTTTGCTAAACTATCATGATGCCCATAGCGTCATCCATACTGCTACCGTCTTGAAAAGTTATATTTATGCGGAAGACCCCACTAAAAGGTACTGAGAGCCATCAGATGCTATGAACTTTTTTTAATGACGTCAAAACGAATAAATGAGAGTTTGACTTACCATATAAATTGATAGAGGCATGGAGAAGGCTGATGAATGGGTATTCTTTTTTTTTGTCTCAGCAACGCAGAGAAATTCTCCTCTGCAACACTGCCTCTGCTGGCCATTCAGTATAATCTGCAGATGGAAAAGTCCACTGTTAGTCCATTATTAGAACATGAATATTTCCAAACCAAAGGCAACACTACCAAAAAAATGATTTTTATAAACCGTTAATAATAATTAGTACTATGGCGTCTGTAATATTGTGAAAATCCAAAGCGCACTAAAAATTCTAATCTCAATTTTTATTTCAACCTAGCATACTTCTCTCAATCCTATGCCTCATTTGCTACCACTCTCTACACAACTCTAGCACCTATATGAGGACGTAGATAGAAAGATCTCTATGGCAGCCAAGTGACAGCGTACCCTTCTCAGTGAAATTCTTTTAGGTTATGGTACACCAATAGCAATTCAGTGTTCTGAGAAGTTAAGGGAGGAAGGTTTATGCTACAGTTAGTGGGAATAATAAAAACTAAGAACAGATTCTAACATCTTCATTTTAGCACATCCTCATCAGTTAACCTATAGAGATTTCCAGAATGTTATGATCAACCACACCTTCAAACAAATGTATAAGTCTCAAATAATGGCCTAGTTTCTTTCATCTCACCATCTTAGTCTTCAGCTGGGCATCCGGTCTACATTGCTCCCATTTCAATAGCATGATAAATGTATCCTATTGCTTCCTAGGCAACTGATTGGCCCTCATGTCAGATGACATCCTGCTGTAGCTTTATGATGTAAGGGCACCACTTGACCAATCGCCCGGGGTGACGATTACACAGGAGGACCAGACATCAGCAATTACGCGCTAGGTAACTATCTGTGATTATGACTGCAAGGCAAGTAGGAGGTGTAATAAGAAAGTACTCTGCACCATTGAAAGCATTGGGCTCCTATTTAAAGTGGGCTGGAGTTAGAAGAACACAGTTTCTAAACAGCAGTCCATCTCGAGTATCAGGCTCCCACACACAGAGTGCAGGGAAACAGGTTAAATAGCTTCCCTCCATGTGAAAGTAAGTCAATCGCTCTAACTTAAGACAACTCATTCCAGCCTGAAAGACGGTAATTAACTGAGGACATATTGCTAGCACGAGTATCTAAAGAAGGTTTTGTCAGCCACGTAGACAGTCAAAGTCTTTGCTAAACTATCATGATGCCCATAGCGTCATCCATACTGCTACCGTCTTGAAAAGTTATATTTATGCGGAAGACCCCACTAAAAGGTACTGAGAGCCATCAGATGCTATGAACTTCTTTTAATGACGTCAAAACGAATAAATGAGAGTTTGACTTACCATATAAATTGATAGAGGCATGGAGAAGGCTGATGAATGGGTATTCTTTTTTTTTGTCTCAGCAACGCAGAGAAATTCTCCTCTGCAACACTGCCTCTGCTGGCCATTCAGTATAATCTGCAGATGGAAAAGTCCACTGTTAGTCCATTATTAGAACATGAATATTTCCAAACCAAAGGCAACACTACCAAAAAAATGATTTTTATAAACCGTTAATAATAATTAGTACTATGGCGTCTGTAATATTGTGAAAATCCAAAGCGCACTAAAAATTCTAATCTCAATTTTTATTTCAACCTAGCATACTTCTCTCAATCCTATGCCTCATTTGCTACCACTCTCTACACAACTCTAGCACCTATATGAGGACGTAGATAGAAAGATCTCTATGGCAGCCAAGTGACAGCGTACCCTTCTCAGTGAAATTCTTTTAGGTTATGGTACACCAATAGCAATTCAGTGTTCTGAGAAGTTAAGGGAGGAAGGTTTATGCTACAGTTAGTGGGAATAATAAAAACTAAGAACAGATTCTAACATCTTCATTTTAGCACATCCTCATCAGTTAACCTATAGAGATTTCCAGAATGTTATGATCAACCACACCTTCAAACAAATGTATAAGTCTCAAATAATGGCCTAGTTTCTTTCATCTCACCATCTTAGTCTTCAGCTGGGCATCCGGTCTACATTGCTCCCATTTCAATAGCATGATAAATGTATCCTATTGCTTCCTAGGCAACTGATTGGCCCTCATGTCAGATGACATCCTGCTGTAGCTTTATGATGTAAGGGCACCACTTGACCAATCGCCCGGGGTGACGATTACACAGGAGGACCAGACATCAGCAATTACGCGCTAGGTAACTATCTGTGATTATGACTGCAAGGCAAGTAGGAGGTGTAATAAGAAAGTACTCTGCACCATTGAAAGCATTGGGCTCCTATTTAAAGTGGGCTGGAGTTAGAAGAACACAGTTTCTAAACAGCAGTCCATCTCGAGTATCAGGCTCCCACACACACAGAGTGCAGGGAAACAGGTTAAATAGCTTCCCTCCATGTGAAAGTAAGTCAATCGCTCTAACTTAAGACAACTCATTCCAGCCTGAAAGACGGTAATTAACTGAGGACATATTGCTAGCACGAGTATCTAAAGAAGGTTTTGTCAGCCACGTAGACAGTCAAAGTCTTTGCTAAACTATCATGATGCCCATAGCGTCATCCATACTGCTACCGTCTTGAAAAGTTATATTTATGCGGAAGACCCCACTAAAAGGTACTGAGAGCCATCAGATGCTATGAACTTCTTTTAATGACGTCAAAACGAATAAATGAGAGTTTGACTTACCATATAAATTGATAGAGGCATGGAGAAGGCTGATGAATGGGTATTCTTTTTCTTTTGTCTCAGCAACGCAGAGAAATTCTCCTCTGCAACACTGCCTCTGCTGGCCATTCAGTATAATCTGCAGATGGAAAAGTCCACTGTTAGTCCATTATTAGAACATGAATATTTCCAAACCAAAGGCAACACTACCAAAAAAATGATTTTTATAAACCGTTAATAATTAGTACTATGGCGTCTGTAATATTGTGAAAATCCAAAGCGCACTAAAAATTCTAATCTCAATTTTTATTTCAACCTAGCATACTTCTCTCAATCCTATGCCTCATTTGCTACCACTCTCTACACAACTCTAGCACCTATTTGAGGACGTAGATAGAAAGATCTCTATGGCAGCCAAGTGACAGCGTACCCTTCTCAGTGAAATTCTTTTAGGTTATGGTACACCAATAGCAATTCAGTGTTCTGAGAAGTTAAGGGAGGAAGGTTTATGCTACAGTTAGTGGGAATAATAAAAACTAAGAACAGATTCTAACATCTTCATTTTAGCACATCCTCATCAGTTAACCTATAGAGATTTCCAGAATGTTATGATCAACCACACCTTCAAACAAATGTATAAGTCTCAAATAATGGCCTAGTTTCTTTCATCTCACCATCTTAGTCTTCAGCTGGGCATCCGGTCTACATTGCTCCCATTTCAATAGCATGATAAATGTATCCTATTGCTTCCTAGGCAACTGATTGGCCCTCATGTCAGATGACATCCTGCTGTAGCTTTATGATGTAAGGGCACCACTTGACCAATCGCCCGGGGTGACGATTACACAGGAGGACCAGACATCAGCAATTACGCGCTAGGTAACTATCTGTGATTATGACTGCAAGGCAAGTAGGAGGTGTAATAAGAAAGTACTCTGCACCATTGAAAGCATTGGGCTCCTATTTAAAGTGGGCTGGAGTTAGAAGAACACAGTTTCTAAACAGCAGTCCATCTCGAGTATCAGGCTCCCACACACACAGAGTGCAGGGAAACAGGTTAAATAGCTTCCCTCCATGTGAAAGTAAGTCAATCGCTCTAACTTAAGACAACTCATTCCAGCCTGAAAGACGGTAATTAACTGAGGACATATTGCTAGCACGAGTATCTAAAGAAGGTTTTGTCAGCCACGTAGACAGTCAAAGTCTTTGCTAAACTATCATGATGCCCATAGCGTCATCCATACTGCTACCGTCTTGAAAAGTTATATTTATGCGGAAGACCCCACTAAAAGGTACTGAGAGCCATCAGATGCTATGAACTTCTTTTAATGACGTCAAAACGAATAAATGAGAGTTTGACTTACCATATAAATTGATAGAGGCATGGAGAAGGCTGATGAATGGGTATTCTTTTTCTTTTGTCTCAGCAACGCAGAGAAATTCTCCTCTGCAACACTGCCTCTGCTGGCCATTCAGTATAATCTGCAGATGGAAAAGTCCACTGTTAGTCCATTATTAGAACATGAATATTTCCAAACCAAAGGCAACACTACCAAAAAAATGATTTTTATAAACCGTTAATAATTAGTACTATGGCGTCTGTAATATTGTGAAAATCCAAAGCGCACTAAAAATTCTAATCTCAATTTTTATTTCAACCTAGCATACTTCTCTCAATCCTATGCCTCATTTGCTACCACTCTCTACACAACTCTAGCACCTATTTGAGGACGTAGATAGAAAGATCTCTATGGCAGCCAAGTGACAGCGTACCCTTCTCAGTGAAATTCTTTTAGGTTATGGTACACCAATAGCAATTCAGTGTTCTGAGAAGTTAAGGGAGGAAGGTTTATGCTACAGTTAGTGGGAATAATAAAAACTAAGAACAGATTCTAACATCTTCATTTTAGCACATCCTCATCAGTTAACCTATAGAGATTTCCAGAATGTTATGATCAACCACACCTTCAAACAAATGTATAAGTCTCAAATAATGGCCTAGTTTCTTTCATCTCACCATCTTAGTCTTCAGCTGGGCATCCGGTCTACATTGCTCCCATTTCAATAGCATGATAAATGTATCCTATTGCTTCCTAGGCAACTGATTGGCCCTCATGTCAGATGACATCCTGCTGTAGCTTTATGATGTAAGGGCACCACTTGACCAATCGCCCGGGGTGACGATTACACAGGAGGACCAGACATCAGCAATTACGCGCTAGGTAACTATCTGTGATTATGACTGCAAGGCAAGTAGGAGGTGTAATAAGAAAGTACTCTGCACCATTGAAAGCATTGGGCTCCTATTTAAAGTGGGCTGGAGTTAGAAGAACACAGTTTCTAAACAGCAGTCCATCTCGAGTATCAGGCTCCCACACACAGAGTGCAGGGAAACAGGTTAAATAGCTTCCCTCCATGTGAAAGTAAGTCAATCGCTCTAACTTAAGACAACTCATTCCAGCCTGAAAGACGGTAATTAACTGAGGACATATTGCTAGCACGAGTATCTAAAGAAGGTTTTGTCAGCCACGTAGACAGTCAAAGTCTTTGCTAAACTATCATGATGCCCATAGCGTCATCCATACTGCTACCGTCTTGAAAAGTTATATTTATGCGGAAGACCCCACTAAAAGGTACTGAGAGCCATCAGATGCTATGAACTTCTTTTAATGACGTCAAAGCGAATAAATGAGAGTTTGACTTACCATATAAATTGATAGAGGCATGGAGAAGGCTGATGAATGGGTATTCTTTTTCTTTTGTCTCAGCAACGCAGAGAAATTCTCCTCTGCAACACTGCCTCTGCTGGCCATTCAGTATAATCTGCAGATGGAAAAGTCCACTGTTAGTCCATTATTAGAACATGAATATTTCCAAACCAAAGGCAACACTACCAAAAAAATGATTTTTTATAAACCGTTAATAATTAGTACTATGGCGTCTGTAATATTGTGAAAATCCAAAGCGCACTAAAAATTCTAATCTCAATTTTTATTTCAACCTAGCATACTTCTCTCAATCCTATGCCTCATTTGCTACCACTCTCTACACAACTCTAGCACCGATATGAGGACGTAGATAGAAAGATCTCTATGGCAGCCAAGTGACAGCGTACCCTTCTCAGTGAAATTCTTTTAGGTTATGGTACACCAATAGCAATTCAGTGTTCTGAGAAGTTAAGGGAGGAAGGTTTATGCTACAGTTAGTGGGAATAATAAAAACTAAGAACAGATTCTAACATCTTCATTTTAGCACATCCTCATCAGTTAACCTATAGAGATTTCCAGAATGTTATGATCAACCACACCTTCAAACAAATGTATAAGTCTCAAATAATGGCCTAGTTTCTTTCATCTCACCATCTTAGTCTTCAGCTGGGCATCCGGTCTACATTGCTCCCATTTCAATAGCATGATAAATGTATCCTATTGCTTCCTAGGCAACTGATTGGCCCTCATGTCAGATGACATCCTGCTGTAGCTTTATGATGTAAGGGCACCACTTGACCAATCGCCCGGGGTGACGATTACACAGGAGGACCAGACATCAGCAATTACGCGCTAGGTAACTATCTGTGATTATGACTGCAAGGCAAGTAGGAGGTGTAATAAGAAAGTACTCTGCACCATTGAAAGCATTGGGCTCCTATTTAAAGTGGGCTGGAGTTAGAAGAACACAGTTTCTAAACAGCAGTCCATCTCGAGTATCAGGCTCCCACACACAGAGTGCAGGGAAACAGGTTAAATAGCTTCCCTCCATGTGAAAGTAAGTCAATCGCTCTAACTTAAGACAACTCATTCCAGCCTGAAAGACGGTAATTAACTGAGGACATATTGCTAGCACGAGTATCTAAAGAAGGTTTTGTCAGCCACGTAGACAGTCAAAGTCTTTGCTAAACTATCATGATGCCCATAGCGTCATCCATACTGCTACCGTCTTGAAAAGTTATATTTATGCGGAAGACCCCACTAAAAGGTACTGAGAGCCATCAGATGCTATGAACTTCTTTTAATGACGTCAAAACGAATAAATGAGAGTTTGACTTACCATATAAATTGATAGAGGCATGGAGAAGGCTGATGAATGGGTATTCTTTTTCTTTTGTCTCAGCAACGCAGAGAAATTCTCCTCTGCAACACTGCCTCTGCTGGCCATTCAGTATAATCTGCAGATGGAAAAGTCCACTGTTAGTCCATTATTAGAACATGAATATTTCCAAACCAAAGGCAACACTACCAAAAAAATGATTTTTATAAACCGTTAATAATTAGTACTATGGCGTCTGTAATATTGTGAAAATCCAAAGCTCACTAAAAATTCAAATCTCAATTTTTATTTCAACCTAGCATACTTCTCTCAATCCTATGCCTCATTTGTTACCACTCTCTACACAACTCTAGCACCTATATGAGGACGTAGATAGAAAGATCTCTATGGCAGCCAAGTGACAGCGTACCCTTCTCAGTGAAATTCTTTTAGGTTATGGTACACCAATAGCAATTCAGTGTTCTGAGAAGTTAAGGGAGGAAGGTTTATGCTACAGTTAGTGGGAATAATAAAAACTAAGAACAGATTCTAACATCTTCATTTTAGCACATCCTCATCAGTTAACCTATAGAGATTTCCAGAATGTTATGATCAACCACACCTTCAAACAAATGTATAAGTCTCAAATAATGGCCTAGTTTCTTTCATCTCACCATCTTAGTCTTCAGCTGGGCATCCGGTCTACATTGCTCCCATTTCAATAGCATGATAAATGTATCCTATTGCTTCCTAGGCAACTGATTGGCCCTCATGTCAGATGACATCCTGCTGTAGCTTTATGATGTAAGGGCACCACTTGACCAATCGCCCGGGGTGACGATTACACAGGAGGACCAGACATCAGCAATTACGCGCTAGGTAACTATCTGTGATTATGACTGCAAGGCAAGTAGGAGGTGTAATAAGAAAGTACTCTGCACCATTGAAAGCATTGGGCTCCTATTTAAAGTGGGCTGGAGTTAGAAGAACACAGTTTCTAAACAGCAGTCCATCTCGAGTATCAGGCTCCCACACACAGAGTGCAGGGAAACAGGTTAAATAGCTTCCCTCCATGTGAAAGTAAGTCAATCGCTCTAACTTAAGACAACTCATTCCAGCCTGAAAGACGGTAATTAACTGAGGACATATTGCTAGCACGAGTATCTAAAGAAGGTTTTGTCAGCCACGTAGACAGTCAAAGTCTTTGCTAAACTATCATGATGCCCATAGCGTCATCCATACTGCTACCGTCTTGAAAAGTTATATTTATGCGGAAGACCCCACTAAAAGGTACTGAGAGCCATCAGATGCTATGAACTTCTTTTAATGACGTCAAAACGAATAAATGAGAGTTTGACTTACCATATAAATTGATAGAGGCATGGAGAAGGCTGATGAATGGGTATTCTTTTTTTTGTCTCAGCAACGCAGAGAAATTCTCCTCTGCAACACTGCCTCTGCTGGCCATTCAGTATAATCTGCAGATGGAAAAGTCCACTGTTAGTCCATTATTAGAACATGAATATTTCCAAACCAAAGGCAACACTACCAAAAAATGATTTTTATAAACCGTTAATAATAATTAGTACTATGGCGTCTGTAATATTGTGAAAATCCAAAGCGCACTAAAAATTCTAATCTCAATTTTTATTTCAACCTAGCATACTTCTCTCAATCCTATGCCTCATTTGCTACCACTCTCTACACAACTCTAGCACCTATATGAGGACGTAGATAGAAAGATATCTATGGCAGCCAAGTGACAGCGTACCCTTCTCAGTGAAATTCTTTTAGGTTATGGTACACCAATAGCAATTCAGTGTTCTGAGAAGTTAAGGGAGGAAGGTTTATGCTACAGTTAGTGGGAATAATAAAAACTAAGAACAGATTCTAACATCTTCATTTTAGCACATCCTCATCAGTTAACCTATAGAGATTTCCAGAATGTTATGATCAACCACACCTTCAAACAAATGTATAAGTCTCAAATAATGGCCTAGTTTCTTTCATCTCACCATCTTAGTCTTCAGCTGGGCATCCGGTCTACATTGCTCCCATTTCAATAGCATGATAAATGTATCCTATTGCTTCCTAGGCAACTGATTGGCCCTCATGTCAGATGACATCCTGCTGTAGCTTTATGATGTAAGGGCACCACTTGACCAATCGCCCGGGGTGACGATTACACAGGAGGACCAGACATCAGCAATTACGCGCTAGGTAACTATCTGTGATTATGACTGCAAGGCAAGTAGGAGGTGTAATAAGAAAGTACTCTGCACCATTGAAAGCATTGGGCTCCTATTTAAAGTGGGCTGGAGTTAGAAGAACACAGTTTCTAAACAGCAGTCCATCTCGAGTATCAGGCTCCCACACACAGAGTGCAGGGAAACAGGTTAAATAGCTTCCCTCCATGTGAAAGTAAGTCAATCGCTCTAACTTAAGACAACTCATTCCAGCCTGAAAGACGGTAATTAACTGAGGACATATTGCTAGCACGAGTATCTAAAGAAGGTTTTGTCAGCCACGTAGACAGTCAAAGTCTTTGCTAAACTATCATGATGCCCATAGCGTCATCCATACTGCTACCGTCTTGAAAAGTTATATTTATGCGGAAGACCCCACTAAAAGGTACTGAGAGCCATCAGATGCTATGAACTTCTTTTAATGACGTCAAAACGAATAAATGAGAGTTTGACTTACCATATAAATTGATAGAGGCATGGAGAAGGCTGATGAATGGGTATTCTTTTTTTTTGTCTCAGCAACGCAGAGAAATTCTCCTCTGCAACACTGCCTCTGCTGGCCATTCAGTATAATCTGCAGATGGAAAAGTCCACTGTTAGTCCATTATTAGAACATGAATATTTCCAAACCAAAGGCAACACTACCAAAAAAATGATTTTTATAAACCGTTAATAATAATTAGTACTATGGCGTCTGTAATATTGTGAAAATCCAAAGCGCACTAAAAATTCTAATCTCAATTTTTATTTCAACCTAGCATACTTCTCTCAATCCTATGCCTCATTTGCTACCACTCTCTACACAACTCTAGCACCTATATGAGGACGTAGATAGAAAGATATCTATGGCAGCCAAGTGACAGCGTACCCTTCTCAGTGAAATTCTTTTAGGTTATGGTACACCAATAGCAATTCAGTGTTCTGAGAAGTTAAGGGAGGAAGGTTTATGCTACAGTTAGTGGGAATAATAAAAACTAAGAACAGATTCTAACATCTTCATTTTAGCACATCCTCATCAGTTAACCTATAGAGATTTTCAGAATGTTATGATCAACCACACCTTCAAACAAATGTATAAGTCTCAAATAATGGCCTAGTTTCTTTCATCTCACCATCTTAGTCTTCAGCTGGGCATCCGGTCTACATTGCTCCCATTTCAATAGCATGATAAATGTATCCTATTGCTTCCTAGGCAACTGATTGGCCCTCATGTCAGATGACATCCTGCTGTAGCTTTATGATGTAAGGGCACCACTTGACCAATCGCCCGGGGTGACGATTACACAGGAGGACCAGACATCAGCAATTACGCGCTAGGTAACTATCTGTGATTATGACTGCAAGGCAAGTAGGAGGTGTAATAAGAAAGTACTCTGCACCATTGAAAGCATTGGGCTCCTATTTAAAGTGGGCTGGAGTTAGAAGAACACAGTTTCTAAACAGCAGTCCATCTCGAGTATCAGGCTCCCACACACAGAGTGCAGGGAAACAGGTTAAATAGCTTCCCTCCATGTGAAAGTAAGTCAATCGCTCTAACTTAAGACAACTCATTCCAGCCTGAAAGACGGTAATTAACTGAGGACATATTGCTAGCACGAGTATCTAAAGAAGGTTTTGTCAGCCACGTAGACAGTCAAAGTCTTTGCTAAACTATCATGATGCCCATAGCGTCATCCATACTGCTACCGTCTTGAAAAGTTATATTTATGCGGAAGACCCCACTAAAAGGTACTGAGAGCCATCAGATGCTATGAACTTCTTTTTAATGACGTCAAAACGAATAAATGAGAGTTTGACTTACCATATAAATTGATAGAGGCATGGAGAAGGCTGATGAATGGGTATTCTTTTTTTTGTCTCAGCAACGCAGAGAAATTCTCCTCTGCAACACTGCCTCTGCTGGCCATTCAGTATAATCTGCAGATGGAAAAGTCCACTGTTAGTCCATTATTAAAACATGAATATTTCCAAACCAAAGGCAACACTACCAAAAAATGATTTTTATAAACCGTTAATAATTAGTACTATGGCGTCTGTAATATTGTGAAAATCCAAAGCGCACTAAAAATTCTAATCTCAATTTTTATTTCAACCTAGCATACTTCTCTCAATCCTATGCCTCATTTGCTACCACTCTCTACACAACTCTAGCACCTATTTGAGGACGTAGATAGAAAGATCTCTATGGCAGCCAAGTGACAGCGTACCCTTCTCAGTGAAATTCTTTTAGGTTATGGTACACCAATAGCAATTCAGTGTTCTGAGAAGTTAAGGGAGGAAGGTTTATGCTACAGTTAGTGGGAATAATAAAAACTAAGAACAGATTCTAACATCTTCATTTTAGCACATCCTCATCAGTTAACCTATAGAGATTTCCAGAATGTTATGATCAACCACACCTTCAAACAAATGTATAAGTCTCAAATAATGGCCTAGTTTCTTTCATCTCACCATCTTAGTCTTCAGCTGGGCATCCGGTCTACATTGCTCCCATTTCAATAGCATGATAAATGTATCCTATTGCTTCCTAGGCAACTGATTGGCCCTCATGTCAGATGACATCCTGCTGTAGCTTTATGATGTAAGGGCACCACTTGACCAATCGCCCGGGAGTGACGATTACACAGGAGGACCAGACATCAGCAATTACGCGCTAGGTAACTATCTGTGATTATGACTGCAAGGCAAGTAGGAGGTGTAATAAGAAAGTACTCTGCACCATTGAAAGCATTGGGCTCCTATTTAAAGTGGGCTGGAGTTAGAAGAACACAGTTTCTAAACAGCAGTCCATCTCGAGTATCAGGCTCCCACACACAGAGTGCAGGGAAACAGGTTAAATAGCTTCCCTCCATGTGAAAGTAAGTCAATCGCTCTAACTTAAGACAACTCATTCCAGCCTGAAAGACGGTAATTAACTGAGGACATATTGCTAGCACGAGTATCTAAAGAAGGTTTTGTCAGCCACGTAGACAGTCAAAGTCTTTGCTAAACTATCATGATGCCCATAGCGTCATCCATACTGCTACCGTCTTGAAAAGTTATATTTATGCGGAAGACCCCACTAAAAGGTACTGAGAGCCATCAGATGCTATGAACTTCTTTTAATGACGTCAAAACGAATAAATGAGAGTTTGACTTACCATATAAATTGATAGAGGCATGGAGAAGGCTGATGAATGGGTATTCTTTTCTTTTGTCTCAGCAACGCAGAGAAATTCTCCTCTGCAACACTGCCTCTGCTGGCCATTCAGTATAATCTGCAGATGGAAAAGTCCACTGTTAGTCCATTATTAGAACATGAATATTTCCAAACCAAAGGCAACACTACCAAAAAAATGATTTTTATAAACCGTTAATAATTAGTACTATGGCGTCTGTAATATTGTGAAAATCCAAAGCGCACTAAAAATTCTAATCTCAATTTTTATTTCAACCTAGCATACTTCTCTCAATCCTATGCCTCATTTGCTACCACTCTCTACACAACTCTAGCACCGATATGAGGACGTAGATAGAAAGATCTCTATGGCAGCCAAGTGACAGCGTATCCTTCTCAGTGAAATTCTTTTAGGTTATGGTACACCAATAGCAATTCAGTGTTCTGAGAAGTTAAGGGAGGAAGGTTTATGCTACAGTTAGTGGGAATAATAAAAACTAAGAACAGATTCTAACATCTTCATTTTAGCACATCCTCATCAGTTAACCTATAGAGATTTCCAGAATGTTATGATCAACCACACCTTCAAACAAATGTATAAGTCTCAAATAATGGCCTAGTTTCTTTCATCTCACCATCTTAGTCTTCAGCTGGGCATCCGGTCTACATTGCTCCCATTTCAATAGCATGATAAATGTATCCTATTGCTTCCTAGGCAACTGATTGGCCCTCATGTCAGATGACATCCTGCTGTAGCTTTATGATGTAAGGGCACCACTTGACCAATCGCCCGGGGTGACGATTACACAGGAGGACCAGACATCAGCAATTACGCGCTAGGTAACTATCTGTGATTATGACTGCAAGGCAAGTAGGAGGTGTAATAAGAAAGTACTCTGCACCATTGAAAGCATTGGGCTCCTATTTAAAGTGGGCTGGAGTTAGAAGAACACAGTTTCTAAACAGCAGTCCATCTCGAGTATCAGGCTCCCACACACAGAGTGCAGGGAAACAGGTTAAATAGCTTCCTCCATGTGAAAGTAAGTCAATCGCTCTAACTTAAGACAACTCATTCCAGCCTGAAAGACGGTAATTAACTGAGGACATATTGCTAGCACGAGTATCTAAAGAAGGTTTTGTCAGCCACGTAGACAGTCAAAGTCTTTGCTAAACTATCATGATGCCCATAGCGTCATCCATACTGCTACCGTCTTGAAAAGTTATATTTATGCGGAAGACCCCACTAAAAGGTACTGAGAGCCATCAGATGCTATGAACTTCTTTTAATGACGTCAAAACGAATAAATGAGAGTTTGACTTACCATATAAATTGATAGAGGCATGGAGAAGGCTGATGAATGGGTATTCTTTTTCTTTTGTCTCAGCAACGCAGAGAAATTCTCCTCTGCAACACTGCCTCTGCTGGCCATTCAGTATAATCTGCAGATGGAAAAGTCCACTGTTAGTCCATTATTAGAACATGAATATTTCCAAACCAAAGGCAACACTACCAAAAAATGATTTTTATAAACCGTTAATAATAATTAGTACTATGGCGTCTGTAATATTGTGAAAATCCAAAGCGCACTAAAAATTCTAATCTCAATTTTTATTTCAACCTAGCATACTTCTCTCAATCCTATGCCTCATTTGCTACCACTCTCTACACAACTCTAGCACCTATATGAGGACGTAGATAGAAAGATATCTATGGCAGCCAAGTGACAGCGTACCCTTCTCAGTGAAATTCTTTTAGGTTATGGTACACCAATAGCAATTCAGTGTTCTGAGAAGTTAAGGGAGGAAGGTTTATGCTACAGTTAGTGGGAATAATAAAAACTAAGAACAGATTCTAACATCTTCATTTTAGCACATCCTCATCAGTTAACCTATAGAGATTTTCAGAATGTTATGATCAACCACACCTTCAAACAAATGTATAAGTCTCAAATAATGGCCTAGTTTCTTTCATCTCACCATCTTAGTCTTCAGCTGGGCATCCGGTCTACATTGCTCCCATTTCAATAGCATGATAAATGTATCCTATTGCTTCCTAGGCAACTGATTGGCCCTCATGTCAGATGACATCCTGCTGTAGCTTTATGATGTAAGGGCACCACTTGACCAATCGCCCGGGGTGACGATTACACAGGAGGACCAGACATCAGCAATTACGCGCTAGGTAACTATCTGTGATTATGACTGCAAGGCAAGTAGGAGGTGTAATAAGAAAGTACTCTGCACCATTGAAAGCATTGGGCTCCTATTTAAAGTGGGCTGGAGTTAGAAGAACACAGTTTCTAAACAGCAGTCCATCTCGAGTATCAGGCTCCCACACACAGAGTGCAGGAAACAGGTTAAATAGCTTCCTCCATGTGAAAGTAAGTCAATCGCTCTAACTTAAGACAACTCATTCCAGCCTGAAAGACGGTAATTAACTGAGGACATATTGCTAGCACGAGTATCTAAAGAAGGTTTTGTCAGCCACGTGAGACAGTCAAAGTCTTTGCTAAACTATCATGATGCCCATAGCGTCATCCATACTGCTACCGTCTTGAAAAGTTATATTTATGCGGAAGACCCACTAAAAGGTACTGAGAGCCATCAGATGCTATGAACTTCTTTTAATGACGTCAAAACGAATAAATGAGAGTTTGACTTACCATATAAATTGATAGAGGCATGGAGAAGGCTGATGAATGGGTATTCTTTTTTTTGTCTCAGCAACGCAGAGAAATTCTCTCTGCAACACTGCCTCTGCTGGCCATTCAGTATAATCTGCAGATGGAAAAGTCCACTGTTAGTCCATTATTAAAACATGAATATTTCCAAACCAAAGGCAACACTACCAAAAAAATGATTTTTATAAACCGTTAATAATTAGTACTATGGCGTCTGTAATATTGTGAAAATCCAAAGCGCACTAAAAATTCTAATCTCAATTTTTATTTCAACCTAGCATACTTCTCTCAATCCTATGCCTCATTTGCTACCACTCTCTACACAACTCTAGCACCTATTTGAGGACGTAGATAGAAAGATCTCTATGGCAGCCAAGTGACAGCGTACCCTTCTCAGTGAAATTCTTTTAGGTTATGGTACACCAATAGCAATTCAGTGTTCTGAGAAGTTAAGGGAGGAAGGTTTATGCTACAGTTAGTGGGAATAATAAAAACTAAGAACAGATTCTAACATCTTCATTTTAGCACATCCTCATCAGTTAACCTATAGAGATTTCCAGAATGTTATGATCAACCACACCTTCAAACAAATGTATAAGTCTCAAATAATGGCCTAGTTTCTTTCATCTCACCATCTTAGTCTTCAGCTGGGCATCCGGTCTACATTGCTCCCATTTCAATAGCATGATAAATGTATCCTATTGCTTCCTAGGCAACTGATTGGCCCTCATGTCAGATGACATCCTGCTGTAGCTTTATGATGTAAGGGCACCACTTGACCAATCGCCCGGGGTGACGATTACACAGGAGGACCAGACATCAGCAATTACGCGCTAGGTAACTATCTGTGATTATGACTGCAAGGCAGAGTAGGAGGTGTAATAAGAAAGTACTCTGCACCATTGAAAGCATTGGGCTCCTATTTAAAGTGGGCTGGAGTTAGAAAGAACACAGTTTCTAAACAGCAGTCCATCTCGAGTATCAGGCTCCCACACACAGAGTGCAGGGAAACAGGTTAAATAGCTTCCCTCCATGTGAAAGTAAGTCAATCGCTCTAACTTAAGACAACTCATTCCAGCCTGAAAGACGGTAATTAACTGAGGACATATTGCTAGCACGAGTATCTAAAGAAGGTTTTGTCAGCCACGTAGACAGTCAAAGTCTTTGCTAAACTATCATGATGCCCATAAGCATCATCCATACTGCTACCGTCTTGAAAAGTTATATTTATGCGGAAGACCCCACTAAAAGGTACTGAGAGCCATCAGATGCTATGAACTTCTTTTAATGACGTCAAAGCGAATAAATGAGAGTTTGACTTACCATATAAATTGATAGAGGCATGGAGAAGGCTGATGAATGGGTATTCTTTTTCTTTTGTCTCAGCAACGCAGAGAAATTCTCCTCTGCAACACTGCCTCTGCTGGCCATTCAGTATAATCTGCAGATGGAAAAGTCCACTGTTAGTCCATTATTAGAACATGAATATTTCCAAACCAAAGGCAACACTACCAAAAAAATGATTTTTATAAACCGTTAATAATTAGTACTATGGCGTCTGTAATATTGTGAAAATCCAAAGCGCACTAAAAATTCTAATCTCAATTTTTATTTCAACCTAGCATACTTCTCTCAATCCTATGCCTCATTTGCTACCACTCTCTACACAACTCTAGCACCGATATGAGGACGTAGATAGAAAGATCTCTATGGCAGCCAAGTGACAGCGTATCCTTCTCAGTGAAATTCTTTTAGGTTATGGTACACCAATAGCAATTCAGTGTTCTGAGAAGTTAAGGGAGGGAAGGTTTATGCTACAGTTAGTGGGAATAATAAAAACTAAGAACAGATTCTAACATCTTCATTTTAGCACATCCTCATCAGTTAACCTATAGAGATTTCCAGAATGTTATGATCAACCACACCTTCAAACAAATGTATAAGTCTCAAATAATGGCCTAGTTTCTTTCATCTCACCATCTTAGTCTTCAGCTGGGCATCCGGTCTACATTGCTCCCATTTCAATAGCATGATAAATGTATCCTATTGCTTCCTGGGCAACTGATTGGCCCTCATGTCAGATGACATCCTGCTGTAGCTTTATGATGTAGAGGCACCACTTGACCAATCGCCCGGGGTGACGATTACACAGGAGGACCAGACATCAGCAATTACGCGCTAGGTAACTATCTGTGATTATGACTGCAAGGCAAGTAGGAGGTGTAATAAGGAAAGTACTCTGCACCATTGAAAGCATTGGGCTCCTATTTAAAGTGGGCTGGAGTTAGAAGAACACAGTTTCTAAACAGCAGTCCATCTCGAGTATCAGGCTCCCACACACAGAGTGCAGGGAAACAGGTTAAATAAGCTTCCCTCCATGTGAAAGTAAGTCAATCGCTCTAACCCAAGACAACTCATTCCAGCCTGAAAGACGGTAATTAACTGAGGACATATTGCTAGCACGAGTATCTAAAGAAGGTTTTGTCAGCCACGTAGACCAGTCAAAGTCTTTGCTAAACTATCATGATACCCATAGCGTCATCCATACTGCTACCGTCTTGAAAAGTTATATTTATGCGGAAGACCCCACTAAAAGGTACTGAGAGCCATCAGATGCTATGAACTTCTTTTAATGACGTCAAAACGAATAAATGAGAGTTTGACTTACCATATAAATTGATAGAGGCATGGAGAAGGCTGATGAATGGGTATTCTTTTTCTTTTGTCTCAGCAACGCAGAAATTCTCCTCTGCAACACTGCCTCTGCTGGCCATTCAGTATAATCTGCAGATGGAAAAGTCCACTGTTAGTCCATTATTAGAACATGAATATTTCCAAACCAAAGGCAACACTACCAAAAAAATTATTTTTATAAACAGTTAATAATTAGTACTATGGCGTCTGTAATATTGTGAAAATCCAAAGCGCACTAAAAATTCTAATCTCAATTTTTATTTCAACCTAGCATACTTCTCTCAATCCTATGCCTCATTTGTTACCACTCTCTACACAACTCTAGCACCGATATGAGGACGTAGATAGAAAGATCTCTATGGCAGCCAAGTGACAGCGTACCCTTCTCAGTGAAATTCTTTTAGGTTATGGTACACCAATAGCAATTCAGTGTTCTGAGAAGTTAAGGGAGGAAGGTTTATGCTACAGTTAGTGGGAATAATAAAAACTAAGAACAGATTCTAACATCTTCATTTTAGCACATCCTCATCAGTTAACCTATAGAGATTTCCAGAATGTTATGATCAACCACACCTTCAAACAAATGTATAAGTCTCAAATAATGGCCTAGTTTCTTTCATCTCACCATCTTAGTCTTCAGCTGGGCATCCGGTCTACATTGCTCCCATTTCAATAGCATGATAAATGTATCCTATTGCTTCCTAGGCAACTGATTGGCCCTCATGTCAGATGACATCCTGCTGTAGCTTTATGATGTAAGGGCACCACTTGACCAATCGCCCGGGGTGACGATTACACAGGAGGACCAGACATCAGCAATTACGCGCTAGGTAACTATCTGTGATTATGACTGCAAGGCAAGTAGGAGGTGTAATAAGAAAGTACTCTGCACCATTGAAAGCATTGGGCTCCTATTTAAAGTGGGCTGGAGTTAGAAGAACACAGTTTCTAAACAGCAGTCCATCTCGAGTATCAGGCTCCCACACACAGAGTGCAGGGAAACAGGTTAAATAGCTTCCCTCCATGTGAAAGTAAGTCAATCGCTCTAACTTAAGACAACTCATTCCAGCCTGAAAGACGGTAATTAACTGAGGACATATTGCTAGTACAGTATCTAAAGAAGGTTTTGTCAGCCACGTAGACAGTCAAAGTCTTTGCTAAACTATCATGATGCCCATAAGCGTCATCCATACTGCTACCGTCTTGAAAAGTTATATTTATGCGGAAGACCCCACTAAAAGGTACTGAGAGCCATCAGATGCTATGAACTTCTTTTAATGACGTCAAAACGAATAAATGAGAGTTTGACTTACCATATAAATTGATAGAGGCATGGAGAAGGCTGATGAATGGGTATTCTTTTTTGTCTCAGCAACGCAGAGAAATTCTCCTCTGCAACACTGCCTCTGCTGGCCATTCAGTATAATCTGCAGATGGAAAAGTCCACTGTTAGTCCATTATTAGAACATGAATATTTCCAAACCAAAGGCAACACTACCAAAAAAATGATTTTTATAAACCGTTAATAATAATTAGTACTATGGCGTCTGTAATATTGTGAAAATCCAAAGCGCACTAAAAATTCTAATCTCAATTTTTATTTCAACCTAGCATACTTCTCTCAATCCTATGCCTCATTTGCTACCACTCTCTACACAACTCTAGCACCTATATGAGGACGTAGATAGAAAGATATCTATGGCAGCCAAGTGACAGCGTACCCTTCTCAGTGAAATTCTTCTAGGTTATGGTACACCAATAGCAATTCAGTGTTCTGAGAAGTTAAGGGAGGAAGGTTTATGCTACAGTTAGTGGGAATAATAAAAACTAAGAACAGATTCTAACATCTTCATTTTAGCACATCCTCATCAGTTAACCTATAGAGATTTTCAGAATGTTATGATCAACCACACCTTCAAACAAATGTATAAGTCTCAAATAATGGCCTAGTTTCTTTCATCTCACCATCTTAGTCTTCAGCTGGGCATCCGGTCTACATTGCTCCCATTTCAATAGCATGATAAATGTATCCTATTGCTTCCTAGGCAACTGATTGGCCCTCATGTCAGATGACATCCTGCTGTAGCTTTATGATGTAAGGGCACCACTTGACCAATCGCCCGGGGTGACGATTACACAGGAGGACCAGACATCAGCAATTACGCGCTAGGTAACTATCTGTGATTATGACTGCAAGGCAAGTAGGAGGTGTAATAAGAAAGTACTCTGCACCATTGAAAGCATTGGGCTCCTATTTAAAGTGGGCTGGAGTTAGAAGAACACAGTTTCTAAACAGCAGTCCATCTCGAGTATCAGGCTCCCACACACAGAGTGCAGGGAAACAGGTTAAATAGCTTCCTCCATGTGAAAGTAAGTCAATCGCTCTAACTTAAGACAACTCATTCCAGCCTGAAAGACGGTAATTAACTGAGGACATATTGCTAGCACGAGTATCTAAAGAAGGTTTTGTCAGCCACGTAGACAGTCAAAGTCTTTGCTAAACTATCATGATGCCCATAGCGTCATCCATACTGCTACCGTCTTGAAAAGTTATATTTATGCGGAAGACCCCACTAAAAGGTACTGAGAGCCATCAGATGCTATGAACTTCTTTTAATGACGTCAAAACGAATAAATGAGAGTTTGACTTACCATATAAATTGATAGAGGCATGGAGAAGGCTGATGAATGGGTATTCTTTTTTTTGTCTCAGCAACGCAGAGAAATTCTCCTCTGCAACACTGCCTCTGCTGGCCATTCAGTATAATCTGCAGATGGAAAAGTCCACTGTTAGTCCATTATTAGAACATGAATATTTCCAAACCAAAGGCAACACTACCAAAAAAAATGATTTTTATAAACCGTTAATAATAATTAGTACTATGGCGTCTGTAATATTGTGAAAATCCAAAGCGCACTAAAAATTCTAATCTCAATTTTTATTTCAACCTAGCATACTTCTCTCAATCCTATGCCTCATTTGCTACCACGCTCTACACAACTCTAGCACCTATATGAGGACGTAGATAGAAAGATCTCTATGGCAGCCAAGTGGCAGCGTACCCTTCTCAGTGAAATTCTTTTAGGTTATGGTACACCAATAGCAATTCAGTGTTCTGAGAAGTTAAGGGAGGAAGGTTTATGCTACAGTTAGTGGGAATAATAAAAACTAAGAACAGATTCTAACATCTTCATTTTAGCACATCCTCATCAGTTAACCTATAGAGATTTCCAGAATGTTAGGATCAACCACACCTTCAAACAAATGTATAAGTCTCAAATAATGGCCTAGTTTCTTTCATCTCACCATCTTAGTCTTCAGCTGGGCATCCGGTCTACATTGCTCCCATTTCAATAGCATGATAAATGTATCCTATTGCTTCCTAGGCAACTGATTGGCCCTCATGTCAGATGACATCCTGCTGTAGCTTTATGATGTAAGGGCACCACTTGACCAATCGCCCGGGGTGACGATTACACAGGAGGACCAGACATCAGCAATTACGCGCTAGGTAACTATCTGTGATTATGACTGCAAGGCAAGTAGGAGGTGTAATAAGAAAGTACTCTGCACCATTGAAAGCATTGGGCTCCTATTTAAAGTGGGCTGGAGTTAGAAGAACACAGTTTCTAAACAGCAGTCCATCTCGAGTATCAGGCTCCCACACACAGAGTGCAGGGAAACAGGTTAAATAGCTTCCTCCATGTGAAAGTAAGTCAATCGCTCTAACTTAAGACAACTCATTCCAGCCTGAAAGACGGTAATTAACTGAGGACATATTGCTAGCACGAGTATCTAAAGAAGGTTTTGTCAGCCACGTAGACAGTCAAAGTCTTTGCTAAACTATCATGATGCCCATAGCGTCATCCATACTGCTACCGTCTTGAAAAGTTATATTTATGCGGAAGACCCCACTAAAAGGTACTGAGAGCCATCAGATGCTATGAACTTCTTTTAATGACGTCAAAACGAATAAATGAGAGTTTGACTTACCATATAAATTGATAGAGGCATGGAGAAGGCTGATGAATGGGTATTCTTTTTTTTTTGTCTCAGCAACGCAGAGAAATTCTCCTCTGCAACACTGCCTCTGCTGGCCATTCAGTATAATCTGCAGATGGAAAAGTCCACTGTTAGTCCATTATTAGAACATGAATATTTCCAAACCAAAGGCAACACTACCAAAAAAATGATTTTTATAAACCGTTAATAATATAGTACTATGGCGTCTGTAATATTGTGAAAATCCAAAGCGCACTAAAAATTCTAATCTCAATTTTTATTTCAACCTAGCATACTTCTCTCAATCCTATGCCTCATTTGCTACCACTCTCTACACAACTCTAGCACCGATATGAGGACGTAGATAGAAAGATCTCTATGGCAGCCAAGTGACAGCGTACCCTTCTCAGTGAAATTCTTTTAGGTTATGGTACACCAATAGCAATTCAGTGTTCTGAGAAGTTAAGGGAGGAAGGTTTATGCTACAGTTAGTGGGAATAATAAAAACTAAGAACAGATTCTAACATCTTCATTTTAGCACATCCTCATCAGTTAACCTATAGAGATTTCCAGAATGTTATGATCAACCACACCTTCAAACAAATGTATAAGTCTCAAATAATGGCCTAGTTTCTTTCATCTCACCATCTTAGTCTTCAGCTGGGCATCCGGTCTACATTGCTCCCATTTCAATAGCATGATAAATGTATCCTATTGCTTCCTAGGCAACTGATTGGCCCTCATGTCAGATGACATCCTGCTGTAGCTTTATGATGTAAGGGCACCACTTGACCAATCGCCCGGGGTGACGATTACACAGGAGGACCAGACATCAGCAATTACGCGCTAGGTAACTATCTGTGATTATGACTGCAAGGCAAGTAGGAGGTGTAATAAGAAAGTACTCTGCACCATTGAAAGCATTGGGCTCCTATTTAAAGTGGGCTGGAGTTAGAAGAACACAGTTTCTAAACAGCAGTCCATCTCGAGTATCAGGCTCCCACACACAGAGTGCAGGGAAACAGGTTAAATAGCTTCCCTCCATGTGAAAGTAAGTCAATCGCTCTAACTTAAGACAACTCATTCCAGCCTGAAAGACGGTAATTAACTGAGGACATATTGCTAGCACGAGTATCTAAAGAAGGTTTTGTCAGCCACGTAGACAGTCAAAGTCTTTGCTAAACTATCATGATGCCCATAGCGTCATCCATACTGCTACCGTCTTGAAAAGTTATATTTATGCGGAAGACCCCACTAAAAGGTACTGAGAGCCATCAGATGCTATGAACTTCTTTTAATGACGTCAAAACGAATAAATGAGAGTTTGACTTACCATATAAATTGATAGAGGCATGGAGAAGGCTGATGAATGGGTATTCTTTTTCTTTTGTCTCAGCAACGCAGAGAAATTCTCCTCTGCAACACTGCCTCTGCTGGCCATTCAGTATAATCTGCAGATGGAAAAGTCCACTGTTAGTCCATTATTAGAACATGAATATTTCCAAACCAAAGGCAACACTACCAAAAAAATGATTTTTATAAACCGTTAATAATAATTAGTACTATGGCGTCTGTAATATTGTGAAAATCCAAAGCGCACTAAAAATTCTAATCTCAATTTTTATTTCAACCTAGCATACTTCTCTCAATCCTATGCCTCATTTGCTACCACTCTCTACACAACTCTAGCACCGATATGAGGACGTAGATAGAAAGATCTCTATGGCAGCCAAGTGACAGCGTACCCTTCTCAGTGAAATTCTTTTAGGTTATGGTACACCAATAGCAATTCAGTGTTCTGAGAAGTTAAGGGAGGAAGGTTTATGCTACAGTTAGTGGGAATAATAAAAACTAAGAACAGATTCTAACATCTTCATTTTAGCACATCCTCATCAGTTAACCTATAGAGATTTCCAGAATGTTATGATCAACCACACCTTCAAACAAATGTATAAGTCTCAAATAATGGCCTAGTTTCTTTCATCTCACCATCTTAGTCTTCAGCTGGGCATCCGGTCTACATTGCTCCCATTTCAATAGCATGATAAATGTATCCTATTGCTTCCTAGGCAACTGATTGGCCCTCATGTCAGATGACATCCTGCTGTAGCTTTATGATGTAAGGGCACCACTTGACCAATCGCCCGGGGTGACGATTACACAGGAGGACCAGACATCAGCAATTACGCGCTAGGTAACTATCTGTGATTATGACTGCAAGGCAAGTAGGAGGTGTAATAAGAAAGTACTCTGCACCATTGAAAGCATTGGGCTCCTATTTAAAGTGGGCTGGAGTTAGAAGAACACAGTTTCTAAACAGCAGTCCATCTCGAGTATCAGGCTCCCACACACAGAGTGCAGGGAAACAGGTTAAATAGCTTCCCTCCATGTGAAAGTAAGTCAATCGCTCTAACTTAAGACAACTCATTCCAGCCTGAAAGACGGTAATTAACTGAGGACATATTGCTAGCACGAGTATCTAAAGAAGGTTTTGTCAGCCACGTAGACAGTCAAAGTCTTTGCTAAACTATCATGATGCCCATAGCGTCATCCATACTGCTACCGTCTTGAAAAGTTATATTTATGCGGAAGACCCCACTAAAAGGTACTGAGAGCCATCAGATGCTATGAACTTCTTTTAATGACGTCAAAACGAATAAATGAGAGTTTGACTTACCATATAAATTGATAGAGGCATGGAGAAGGCTGATGAATGGGTATTCTTTTTCTTTTTGTCTCAGCAACGCAGAGAAATTCTCCTCTGCAACACTGCCTCTGCTGGCCATTCAGTATAATCTGCAGATGGAAAAGTCCACTGTTAGTCCATTATTAGAACATGAATATTTCCAAACCAAAGGCAACACTACCAAAAAAATGATTTTTATAAACCGTTAATAATAATTAGTACTATGGCGTCTGTAATATTGTGAAAATCCAAAGCGCACTAAAAATTCTAATCTCAATTTTTATTTCAACCTAGCATACTTCTCTCAATCCTATGCCTCATTTGCTACCACGCTCTACACAACTCTAGCACCTATATGAGGACGTAGATAGAAAGATCTCTATGGCAGCCAAGTGACAGCGTACCCTTCTCAGTGAAATTCTTTTAGGTTATGGTACACCAATAGCAATTCAGTGTTCTGAGAAGTTAAGGGAGGAAGGTTTATGCTACAGTTAGTGGGAATAATAAAAACTAAGAACAGATTCTAACATCTTCATTTTAGCACATCCTCATCAGTTAACCTATAGAGATTTCCAGAATGTTATGATCAACCACACCTTCAAACAAATGTATAAGTCTCAAATAATGGCCTAGTTTCTTTCATCTCACCATCTTAGTCTTCAGCTGGGCATCCGGTCTACATTGCTCCCATTTCAATAGCATGATAAATGTATCCTATTGCTTCCTAGGCAACTGATTGGCCCTCATGTCAGATGACATCCTGCTGTAGCTTTATGATGTAAGGGCACCACTTGACCAATCGCCCGGGGTGACGATTACACAGGAGGACCAGACATCAGCAATTACGCGCTAGGTAACTATCTGTGATTATGACTGCAAGGCAAGTAGGAGGTGTAATAAGAAAGTACTCTGCACCATTGAAAGCATTGGGCTCCTATTTAAAGTGGGCTGGAGTTAGAAGAACACAGTTTCTAAACAGCAGTCCATCTCGAGTATCAGGCTCCCACACACAGAGTGCAGGGAAACAGGTTAAATAGCTTCCTCCATGTGAAAGTAAGTCAATCGCTCTAACTTAAGACAACTCATTCCAGCCTGAAAGACGGTAATTAACTGAGGACATATTGCTAGCACGAGTATCTAAAGAAGGTTTTGTCAGCCACGTAGACAGTCAAAGTCTTTGCTAAACTATCATGATGCCCATAGCGTCATCCATACTGCTACCGTCTTGAAAAGTTATATTTATGCGGAAGACCCCACTAAAAGGTACTGAGAGCCATCAGATGCTATGAACTTCTTTTAATGACGTCAAAACGAATAAATGAGAGTTTGACTTACCATATAAATTGATAGAGGCATGGAGAAGGCTGATGAATGGGTATTCTTTTTTTTTTTGTCTCAGCAACGCAGAGAAATTCTCCTCTGCAACACTGCCTCTGCTGGCCATTCAGTATAATCTGCAGATGGAAAAGTCCACTGTTAGTCCATTATTAGAACATGAATATTTCCAAACCAAAGGCAACACTACCAAAAAAATGATTTTTATAAACCGTTAATAATAATTAGTACTATGGCGTCTGTAATATTGTGAAAATCCAAAGCGCACTAAAAATTCTAATCTCAATTTTTATTTCAACCTAGCATACTTCTCTCAATCCTATGCCTCATTTGCTACCACGCTCTACACAACTCTAGCACCTATATGAGGACGTAGATAGAAAGATCTCTATGGCAGCCAAGTGGCAGCGTACCCTTCTCAGTGAAATTCTTTAGGTTATGGTACACCAATAGCAATTCAGTGTTCTGAGAAGTTAAGGGAGGAAGGTTTATGCTACAGTTAGTGGGAATAATAAAAACTAAGAACAGATTCTAACATCTTCATTTTAGCACATCCTCATCAGTTAACCTATAGAGATTTCCAGAATGTTATGATCAACCACACCTTCAAACAAATGTATAAGTCTCAAATAATGGCCTAGTTTCTTTCATCTCACCATCTTAGTCTTCAGCTGGGCATCCGGTCTACATTGCTCCCATTTCAATAGCATGATAAATGTATCCTATTGCTTCCTAGGCAACTGATTGGCCCTCATGTCAGATGACATCCTGCTGTAGCTTTATGATGTAAGGGCACCACTTGACCAATCGCCCGGGGTGACGATTACACAGGAGGACCAGACATCAGCAATTACGCGCTAGGTAACTATCTGTGATTATGACTGCAAGGCAAGTAGGAGGTGTAATAAGAAAGTACTCTGCACCATTGAAAGCATTGGGCTCCTATTTAAAGTGGGCTGGAGTTAGAAGAACACAGTTTCTAAACAGCAGTCCATCTCGAGTATCAGGCTCCCACACACAGAGTGCAGGGAAACAGGTTAAATAGCTTCCCTCCATGTGAAAGTAAGTCAATCGCTCTAACTTAAGACAACTCATTCCAGCCTGAAAGACGGTAATTAACTGAGGACATATTGCTAGCACGAGTATCTAAAGAAGGTTTTGTCAGCCACGTAGACAGTCAAAGTCTTTGCTAAACTATCATGATGCCCATAGCGTCATCCATACTGCTACCGTCTTGAAAAGTTATATTTATGCGGAAGACCCCACTAAAAGGTACTGAGAGCCATCAGATGCTATGAACTTCTTTTAATGACGTCAAAACGAATAAATGAGAGTTTGACTTACCATATAAATTGATAGAGGCATGGAGAAGGCTGATGAATGGGTATTCTTTTTTTTTTTGTCTCAGCAACGCAGAGAAATTCTCCTCTGCAACACTGCCTCTGCTGGCCATTCAGTATAATCTGCAGATGGAAAAGTCCACTGTTAGTCCATTATTAGAACATGAATATTTCCAAACCAAAGGCAACACTACCAAAAAAATGATTTTTATAAACCGTTAATAATAATTAGTACTATGGCGTCTGTAATATTGTGAAAATCCAAAGCGCACTAAAAATTCTAATCTCAATTTTTATTTCAACCTAGCATACTTCTCTCAATCCTATGCCTCATTTGCTACCACGCTCTACACAACTCTAGCACCTATATGAGGACGTAGATAGAAAGATCTCTATGGCAGCCAAGTGGCAGCGTACCCTTCTCAGTGAAATTCTTTTAGGTTATGGTACACCAATAGCAATTCAGTGTTCTGAGAAGTTAAGGGAGGAAGGTTTATGCTACAGTTAGTGGGAATAATAAAAACTAAGAACAGATTCTAACATCTTCATTTTAGCACATCCTCATCAGTTAACCTATAGAGATTTCCAGAATGTTATGATCAACCACACCTTCAAACAAATGTATAAGTCTCAAATAATGGCCTAGTTTCTTTCATCTCACCATCTTAGTCTTCAGCTGGGCATCCGGTCTACATTGCTCCCATTTCAATAGCATGATAAATGTATCCTATTGCTTCCTAGGCAACTGATTGGCCCTCATGTCAGATGACATCCTGCTGTAGCTTTATGATGTAAGGGCACCACTTGACCAATCGCCCGGGGTGACGATTACACAGGAGGACCAGACATCAGCAATTACGCGCTAGGTAACTATCTGTGATTATGACTGCAAGGCAAGTAGGAGGTGTAATAAGAAAGTACTCTGCACCATTGAAAGCATTGGGCTCCTATTTAAAGTGGGCTGGAGTTAGAAGAACACAGTTTCTAAACAGCAGTCCATCTCGAGTATCAGGCTCCCACACACAGAGTGCAGGGAAACAGGTTAAATAGCTTCCCTCCATGTGAAAGTAAGTCAATCGCTCTAACTTAAGACAACTCATTCCAGCCTGAAAGACGGTAATTAACTGAGGACATATTGCTAGCACGAGTATCTAAAGAAGGTTTTGTCAGCCACGTAGACAGTCAAAGTCTTTGCTAAACTATCATGATGCCCATAGCGTCATCCATACTGCTACCGTCTTGAAAAGTTATATTTATGCGGAAGACCCCACTAAAAGGTACTGAGAGCCATCAGATGCTATGAACTTCTTTTAATGACGTCAAAACGAATAAATGAGAGTTTGACTTACCATATAAATTGATAGAGGCATGGAGAAGGCTGATGAATGGGTATTCTTTTTTTTTTGTCTCAGCAACGCAGAGAAATTCTCCTCTGCAACACTGCCTCTGCTGGCCATTCAGTATAATCTGCAGATGGAAAAGTCCACTGTTAGTCCATTATTAGAACATGAATATTTCCAAACCAAAGGCAACACTACCAAAAAAATGATTTTTATAAACCGTTAATAATAATTAGTACTATGGCGTCTGTAATATTGTGAAAATCCAAAGCGCACTAAAAATTCTAATCTCAATTTTTATTTCAACCTAGCATACTTCTCTCAATCCTATGCCTCATTTGCTACCACGCTCTACACAACTCTAGCACCTATATGAGGACGTAGATAGAAAGATCTCTATGGCAGCCAAGTGGCAGCGTACCCTTCTCAGTGAAATTCTTTTAGGTTATGGTACACCAATAGCAATTCAGTGTTCTGAGAAGTTAAGGGAGGAAGGTTTATGCTACAGTTAGTGGGAATAATAAAAACTAAGAACAGATTCTAACATCTTCATTTTAGCACATCCTCATCAGTTAACCTATAGAGATTTCCAGAATGTTATGATCAACCACACCTTCAAACAAATGTATAAGTCTCAAATAATGGCCTAGTTTCTTTCATCTCACCATCTTAGTCTTCAGCTGGGCATCCGGTCTACATTGCTCCCATTTCAATAGCATGATAAATGTATCCTATTGCTTCCTAGGCAACTGATTGGCCCTCATGTCAGATGACATCCTGCTGTAGCTTTATGATGTAAGGGCACCACTTGACCAATCGCCCGGGGTGACGATTACACAGGAGGACCAGACATCAGCAATTACGCGCTAGGTAACTATCTGTGATTATGACTGCAAGGCAAGTAGGAGGTGTAATAAGAAAGTACTCTGCACCATTGAAAGCATTGGGCTCCTATTTAAAGTGGGCTGGAGTTAGAAGAACACAGTTTCTAAACAGCAGTCCATCTCGAGTATCAGGCTCCCACACACAGAGTGCAGGGAAACAGGTTAAATAGCTTCCCTCCATGTGAAAGTAAGTCAATCGCTCTAACTTAAGACAACTCATTCCAGCCTGAAAGACGGTAATTAACTGAGGACATATTGCTAGCACGAGTATCTAAAGAAGGTTTTGTCAGCCACGTAGACAGTCAAAGTCTTTGCTAAACTATCATGATGCCCATAGCGTCATCCATACTGCTACCGTCTTGAAAAGTTATATTTATGCGGAAGACCCCACTAAAAGGTACTGAGAGCCATCAGATGCTATGAACTTCTTTTAATGACGTCAAAACGAATAAATGAGAGTTTGACTTACCATATAAATTGATAGAGGCATGGAGAAGGCTGATGAATGGGTATTCTTTTTTTTTTGTCTCAGCAACGCAGAGAAATTCTCCTCTGCAACACTGCCTCTGCTGGCCATTCAGTATAATCTGCAGATGGAAAAGTCCACTGTTAGTCCATTATTAGAACATGAATATTTCCAAACCAAAGGCAACACTACCAAAAAAATGATTTTTATAAACCGTTAATAATAATTAGTACTATGGCGTCTGTAATATTGTGAAAATCCAAAGCGCACTAAAAATTCTAATCTCAATTTTTATTTCAACCTAGCATACTTCTCTCAATCCTATGCCTCATTTGCTACCACGCTCTACACAACTCTAGCACCTATATGAGGACGTAGATAGAAAGATCTCTATGGCAGCCAAGTGACAGCGTACCCTTCTCAGTGAAATTCTTTAGGTTATGGTACACCAATAGCAATTCAGTGTTCTGAGAAGTTAAGGGAGGAAGGTTTATGCTACAGTTAGTGGGAATAATAAAAACTAAGAACAGATTCTAACATCTTCATTTTAGCACATCCTCATCAGTTAACCTATAGAGATTTCCAGAATGTTATGATCAACCACACCTTCAAACAAATGTATAAGTCTCAAATAATGGCCTAGTTTCTTTCATCTCACCATCTTAGTCTTCAGCTGGGCATCCGGTCTACATTGCTCCCATTTCAATAGCATGATAAATGTATCCTATTGCTTCCTAGGCAACTGATTGGCCCTCATGTCAGATGACATCCTGCTGTAGCTTTATGATGTAAGGGCACCACTTGACCAATCGCCCGGGGTGACGATTACACAGGAGGACCAGACATCAGCAATTACGCGCTAGGTAACTATCTGTGATTATGACTGCAAGGCAAGTAGGAGGTGTAATAAGAAAGTACTCTGCACCATTGAAAGCATTGGGCTCCTATTTAAAGTGGGCTGGAGTTAGAAGAACACAGTTTCTAAACAGCAGTCCATCTCGAGTATCAGGCTCCCACACACAGAGTGCAGGGAAACAGGTTAAATAGCTTCCCTCCATGTGAAAGTAAGTCAATCGCTCTAACTTAAGACAACTCATTCCAGCCTGAAAGACGGTAATTAACTGAGGACATATTGCTAGCACGAGTATCTAAAGAAGGTTTTGTCAGCCACGTAGACAGTCAAAGTCTTTGCTAAACTATCATGATGCCCATAGCGTCATCCATACTGCTACCGTCTTGAAAAGTTATATTTATGCGGAAGACCCCACTAAAAGGTACTGAGAGCCATCAGATGCTATGAACTTCTTTTAATGACGTCAAAACGAATAAATGAGAGTTTGACTTACCATATAAATTGATAGAGGCATGGAGAAGGCTGATGAATGGGTATTCTTTTTTTTTTGTCTCAGCAACGCAGAGAAATTCTCCTCTGCAACACTGCCTCTGCTGGCCATTCAGTATAATCTGCAGATGGAAAAGTCCACTGTTAGTCCATTATTAGAACATGAATATTTCCAAACCAAAGGCAACACTACCAAAAAAATGATTTTTATAAACCGTTAATAATAATTAGTACTATGGCGTCTGTAATATTGTGAAAATCCAAAGCGCACTAAAAATTCTAATCTCAATTTTTATTTCAACCTAGCATACTTCTCTCAATCCTATGCCTCATTTGCTACCACGCTCTACACAACTCTAGCACCTATATGAGGACGTAGATAGAAAGATCTCTATGGCAGCCAAGTGGCAGCGTACCCTTCTCAGTGAAATTCTTTTAGGTTATGGTACACCAATAGCAATTCAGTGTTCTGAGAAGTTAAGGGAGGAAGGTTTATGCTACAGTTAGTGGGAATAATAAAAACTAAGAACAGATTCTAACATCTTCATTTTAGCACATCCTCATCAGTTAACCTATAGAGATTTCCAGAATGTTATGATCAACCACACCTTCAAACAAATGTATAAGTCTCAAATAATGGCCTAGTTTCTTTCATCTCACCATCTTAGTCTTCAGCTGGGCATCCGGTCTACATTGCTCCCATTTCAATAGCATGATAAATGTATCCTATTGCTTCCTAGGCAACTGATTGGCCCTCATGTCAGATGACATCCTGCTGTAGCTTTATGATGTAAGGGCACCACTTGACCAATCGCCCGGGGTGACGATTACACAGGAGGACCAGACATCAGCAATTACGCGCTAGGTAACTATCTGTGATTATGACTGCAAGGCAAGTAGGAGGTGTAATAAGAAAGTACTCTGCACCATTGAAAGCATTGGGCTCCTATTTAAAGTGGGCTGGAGTTAGAAGAACACAGTTTCTAAACAGCAGTCCATCTCGAGTATCAGGCTCCCACACACAGAGTGCAGGGAAACAGGTTAAATAGCTTCCCTCCATGTGAAAGTAAGTCAATCGCTCTAACTTAAGACAACTCATTCCAGCCTGAAAGACGGTAATTAACTGAGGACATATTGCTAGCACGAGTATCTAAAGAAGGTTTTGTCAGCCACGTAGACAGTCAAAGTCTTTGCTAAACTATCATGATGCCCATAGCGTCATCCATACTGCTACCGTCTTGAAAAGTTATATTTATGCGGAAGACCCCACTAAAAGGTACTGAGAGCCATCAGATGCTATGAACTTCTTTTAATGACGTCAAAACGAATAAATGAGAGTTTGACTTACCATATAAATTGATAGAGGCATGGAGAAGGCTGATGAATGGGTATTCTTTTTTTTTTTGTCTCAGCAACGCAGAGAAATTCTCCTCTGCAACACTGCCTCTGCTGGCCATTCAGTATAATCTGCAGATGGAAAAGTCCACTGTTAGTCCATTATTAGAACATGAATATTTCCAAACCAAAGGCAACACTACCAAAAAAATGATTTTTATAAACCGTTAATAATAATTAGTACTATGGCGTCTGTAATATTGTGAAAATCCAAAGCGCACTAAAAATTCTAATCTCAATTTTTATTTCAACCTAGCATACTTCTCTCAATCCTATGCCTCATTTGCTACCACTCTCTACACAACTCTAGCACCTATATGAGGACGTAGATAGAAAGATCTCTATGGCAGCCAAGTGACAGCGTACCCTTCTCAGTGAAATTCTTTTAGGTTATGGTACACCAATAGCAATTCAGTGTTCTGAGAAGTTAAGGGAGGAAGGTTTATGCTACAGTTAGTGGGAATAATAAAAACTAAGAACAGATTCTAACATCTTCATTTTAGCACATCCTCATCAGTTAACCTATAGAGATTTCCAGAATGTTATGATCAACCACACCTTCAAACAAATGTATAAGTCTCAAATAATGGCCTAGTTTCTTTCATCTCACCATCTTAGTCTTCAGCTGGGCATCCGGTCTACATTGCTCCCATTTCAATAGCATGATAAATGTATCCTATTGCTTCCTAGGCAACTGATTGGCCCTCATGTCAGATGACATCCTGCTGTAGCTTTATGATGTAAGGGCACCACTTGACCAATCGCCCGGGGTGACGATTACACAGGAGGACCAGACATCAGCAATTACGCGCTAGGTAACTATCTGTGATTATGACTGCAAGGCAAGTAGGAGGTGTAATAAGAAAGTACTCTGCACCATTGAAAGCATTGGGCTCCTATTTAAAGTGGGCTGGAGTTAGAAGAACACAGTTTCTAAACAGCAGTCCATCTCGAGTATCAGGCTCCCACACACAGAGTGCAGGGAAACAGGTTAAATAGCTTCCCTCCATGTGAAAGTAAGTCAATCGCTCTAACTTAAGACAACTCATTCCAGCCTGAAAGACGGTAATTAACTGAGGACATATTGCTAGCACGAGTATCTAAAGAAGGTTTTGTCAGCCACGTAGACAGTCAAAGTCTTTGCTAAACTATCATGATGCCCATAGCGTCATCCATACTGCTACCGTCTTGAAAAGTTATATTTATGCGGAAGACCCCACTAAAAGGTACTGAGAGCCATCAGATGCTATGAACTTCTTTTAATGACGTCAAAACGAATAAATGAGAGTTTGACTTACCATATAAATTGATAGAGGCATGGAGAAGGCTGATGAATGGGTATTCTTTTTTTTTTGTCTCAGCAACGCAGAGAAATTCTCCTCTGCAACACTGCCTCTGCTGGCCATTCAGTATAATCTGCAGATGGAAAAGTCCACTGTTAGTCCATTATTAGAACATGAATATTTCCAAACCAAAGGCAACACTACCAAAAAAATGATTTTTATAAACCGTTAATAATAATTAGTACTATGGCGTCTGTAATATTGTGAAAATCCAAAGCGCACTAAAAATTCTAATCTCAATTTTTATTTCAACCTAGCATACTTCTCTCAATCCTATGCCTCATTTGCTACCACTCTCTACACAACTCTAGCACCGATATGAGGACGTAGATAGAAAGATCTCTATGGCAGCCAAGTGACAGCGTACCCTTCTCAGTGAAATTCTTTTAGGTTATGGTACACCAATAGCAATTCAGTGTTCTGAGAAGTTAAGGGAGGAAGGTTTATGCTACAGTTAGTGGGAATAATAAAAACTAAGAACAGATTCTAACATCTTCATTTTAGCACATCCTCATCAGTTAACCTATAGAGATTTCCAGAATGTTATGATCAACCACACCTTCAAACAAATGTATAAGTCTCAAATAATGGCCTAGTTTCTTTCATCTCACCATCTTAGTCTTCAGCTGGGCATCCGGTCTACATTGCTCCCATTTCAATAGCATGATAAATGTATCCTATTGCTTCCTAGGCAACTGATTGGCCCTCATGTCAGATGACATCCTGCTGTAGCTTTATGATGTAAGGGCACCACTTGACCAATCGCCCGGGGTGACGATTACACAGGAGGACCAGACATCAGCAATTACGCGCTAGGTAACTATCTGTGATTATGACTGCAAGGCAAGTAGGAGGTGTAATAAGAAAGTACTCTGCACCATTGAAAGCATTGGGCTCCTATTTAAAGTGGGCTGGAGTTAGAAGAACACAGTTTCTAAACAGCAGTCCATCTCGAGTATCAGGCTCCCACACACAGAGTGCAGGGAAACAGGTTAAATAGCTTCCCTCCATGTGAAAGTAAGTCAATCGCTCTAACTTAAGACAACTCATTCCAGCCTGAAAGACGGTAATTAACTGAGGACATATTGCTAGCACGAGTATCTAAAGAAGGTTTTGTCAGCCACGTAGACAGTCAAAGTCTTTGCTAAACTATCATGATGCCCATAGCGTCATCCATACTGCTACCGTCTTGAAAAGTTATATTTATGCGGAAGACCCCACTAAAAGGTACTGAGAGCCATCAGATGCTATGAACTTCTTTTAATGACGTCAAAACGAATAAATGAGAGTTTGACTTACCATATAAATTGATAGAGGCATGGAGAAGGCTGATGAATGGGTATTCTTTTTTTTTTGTCTCAGCAACGCAGAGAAATTCTCCTCTGCAACACTGCCTCTGCTGGCCATTCAGTATAATCTGCAGATGGAAAAGTCCACTGTTAGTCCATTATTAGAACATGAATATTTCCAAACCAAAGGCAACACTACCAAAAAAATGATTTTTATAAACCGTTAATAATAATTAGTACTATGGCGTCTGTAATATTGTGAAAATCCAAAGCGCACTAAAAATTCTAATCTCAATTTTTATTTCAACCTAGCATACTTCTCTCAATCCTATGCCTCATTTGCTACCACTCTCTACACAACTCTAGCACCTATATGAGGACGTAGATAGAAAGATCTCTATGGCAGCCAAGTGACAGCGTACCCTTCTCAGTGAAATTCTTTTAGGTTATGGTACACCAATAGCAATTCAGTGTTCTGAGAAGTTAAGGGAGGAAGGTTTATGCTACAGTTAGTGGGAATAATAAAAACTAAGAACAGATTCTAACATCTTCATTTTAGCACATCCTCATCAGTTAACCTATAGAGATTTCCAGAATGTTATGATCAACCACACCTTCAAACAAATGTATAAGTCTCAAATAATGGCCTAGTTTCTTTCATCTCACCATCTTAGTCTTCAGCTGGGCATCCGGTCTACATTGCTCCCATTTCAATAGCATGATAAATGTATCCTATTGCTTCCTAGGCAACTGATTGGCCCTCATGTCAGATGACATCCTGCTGTAGCTTTATGATGTAAGGGCACCACTTGACCAATCGCCCGGGGTGACGATTACACAGGAGGACCAGACATCAGCAATTACGCGCTAGGTAACTATCTGTGATTATGACTGCAAGGCAAGTAGGAGGTGTAATAAGAAAGTACTCTGCACCATTGAAAGCATTGGGCTCCTATTTAAAGTGGGCTGGAGTTAGAAGAACACAGTTTCTAAACAGCAGTCCATCTCGAGTATCAGGCTCCCACACACAGAGTGCAGGGAAACAGGTTAAATAGCTTCCCTCCATGTGAAAGTAAGTCAATCGCTCTAACTTAAGACAACTCATTCCAGCCTGAAAGACGGTAATTAACTGAGGACATATTGCTAGCACGAGTATCTAAAGAAGGTTTTGTCAGCCACGTAGACAGTCAAAGTCTTTGCTAAACTATCATGATGCCCATAGCGTCATCCATACTGCTACCGTCTTGAAAAGTTATATTTATGCGGAAGACCCCACTAAAAGGTACTGAGAGCCATCAGATGCTATGAACTTCTTTTAATGACGTCAAAACGAATAAATGAGAGTTTGACTTACCATATAAATTGATAGAGGCATGGAGAAGGCTGATGAATGGGTATTCTTTTTTTTTTGTCTCAGCAACGCAGAGAAATTCTCCTCTGCAACACTGCCTCTGCTGGCCATTCAGTATAATCTGCAGATGGAAAAGTCCACTGTTAGTCCATTATTAGAACATGAATATTTCCAAACCAAAGGCAACACTACCAAAAAAATGATTTTTATAAACCGTTAATAATAATTAGTACTATGGCGTCTGTAATATTGTGAAAATCCAAAGCGCACTAAAAATTCTAATCTCAATTTTTATTTCAACCTAGCATACTTCTCTCAATCCTATGCCTCATTTGCTACCACGCTCTACACAACTCTAGCACCTATATGAGGACGTAGATAGAAAGATCTCTATGGCAGCCAAGTGACAGCGTACCCTTCTCAGTGAAATTCTTTTAGGTTATGGTACACCAATAGCAATTCAGTGTTCTGAGAAGTTAAGGGAGGAAGGTTTATGCTACAGTTAGTGGGAATAATAAAAACTAAGAACAGATTCTAACATCTTCATTTTAGCACATCCTCATCAGTTAACCTATAGAGATTTCCAGAATGTTATGATCAACCACACCTTCAAACAAATGTATAAGTCTCAAATAATGGCCTAGTTTCTTTCATCTCACCATCTTAGTCTTCAGCTGGGCATCCGGTCTACATTGCTCCCATTTCAATAGCATGATAAATGTATCCTATTGCTTCCTAGGCAACTGATTGGCCCTCATGTCAGATGACATCCTGCTGTAGCTTTATGATGTAAGGGCACCACTTGACCAATCGCCCGGGGTGACGATTACACAGGAGGACCAGACATCAGCAATTACGCGCTAGGTAACTATCTGTGATTATGACTGCAAGGCAAGTAGGAGGTGTAATAAGAAAGTACTCTGCACCATTGAAAGCATTGGGCTCCTATTTAAAGTGGGCTGGAGTTAGAAGAACACAGTTTCTAAACAGCAGTCCATCTCGAGTATCAGGCTCCCACACACAGAGTGCAGGGAAACAGGTTAAATAGCTTCCCTCCATGTGAAAGTAAGTCAATCGCTCTAACTTAAGACAACTCATTCCAGCCTGAAAGACGGTAATTAACTGAGGACATATTGCTAGCACGAGTATCTAAAGAAGGTTTTGTCAGCCACGTAGACAGTCAAAGTCTTTGCTAAACTATCATGATGCCCATAGCGTCATCCATACTGCTACCGTCTTGAAAAGTTATATTTATGCGGAAGACCCCACTAAAAGGTACTGAGAGCCATCAGATGCTATGAACTTCTTTTAATGACGTCAAAACGAATAAATGAGAGTTTGACTTACCATATAAATTGATAGAGGCATGGAGAAGGCTGATGAATGGGTATTCTTTTTTTTTGTCTCAGCAACGCAGAGAAATTCTCCTCTGCAACACTGCCTCTGCTGGCCATTCAGTATAATCTGCAGATGGAAAAGTCCACTGTTAGTCCATTATTAGAACATGAATATTTCCAAACCAAAGGCAACACTACCAAAAAAATGATTTTTATAAACCGTTAATAATAATTAGTACTATGGCGTCTGTAATATTGTGAAAATCCAAAGCGCACTAAAAATTCTAATCTCAATTTTTATTTCAACCTAGCATACTTCTCTCAATCCTATGCCTCATTTGCTACCACTCTCTACACAACTCTAGCACCTATATGAGGACGTAGATAGAAAGATCTCTATGGCAGCCAAGTGACAGCGTACCCTTCTCAGTGAAATTCTTTAGGTTATGGTACACCAATAGCAATTCAGTGTTCTGAGAAGTTAAGGGAGGAAGGTTTATGCTACAGTTAGTGGGAATAATAAAAACTAAGAACAGATTCTAACATCTTCATTTTAGCACATCCTCATCAGTTAACCTATAGAGATTTCCAGAATGTTATGATCAACCACACCTTCAAACAAATGTATAAGTCTCAAATAATGGCCTAGTTTCTTTCATCTCACCATCTTAGTCTTCAGCTGGGCATCCGGTCTACATTGCTCCCATTTCAATAGCATGATAAATGTATCCTATTGCTTCCTAGGCAACTGATTGGCCCTCATGTCAGATGACATCCTGCTGTAGCTTTATGATGTAAGGGCACCACTTGACCAATCGCCCGGGGTGACGATTACACAGGAGGACCAGACATCAGCAATTACGCGCTAGGTAACTATCTGTGATTATGACTGCAAGGCAAGTAGGAGGTGTAATAAGAAAGTACTCTGCACCATTGAAAGCATTGGGCTCCTATTTAAAGTGGGCTGGAGTTAGAAGAACACAGTTTCTAAACAGCAGTCCATCTCGAGTATCAGGCTCCCACACACAGAGTGCAGGGAAACAGGTTAAATAGCTTCCCTCCATGTGAAAGTAAGTCAATCGCTCTAACTTAAGACAACTCATTCCAGCCTGAAAGACGGTAATTAACTGAGGACATATTGCTAGCACGAGTATCTAAAGAAGGTTTTGTCAGCCACGTAGACAGTCAAAGTCTTTGCTAAACTATCATGATGCCCATAGCGTCATCCATACTGCTACCGTCTTGAAAAGTTATATTTATGCGGAAGACCCCACTAAAAGGTACTGAGAGCCATCAGATGCTATGAACTTCTTTTAATGACGTCAAAACGAATAAATGAGAGTTTGACTTACCATATAAATTGATAGAGGCATGGAGAAGGCTGATGAATGGGTATTCTTTTTTTTTTGTCTCAGCAACGCAGAGAAATTCTCCTCTGCAACACTGCCTCTGCTGGCCATTCAGTATAATCTGCAGATGGAAAAGTCCACTGTTAGTCCATTATTAGAACATGAATATTTCCAAACCAAAGGCAACACTACCAAAAAAATGATTTTTATAAACCGTTAATAATAATTAGTACTATGGCGTCTGTAATATTGTGAAAATCCAAAGCGCACTAAAAATTCTAATCTCAATTTTTATTTCAACCTAGCATACTTCTCTCAATCCTATGCCTCATTTGCTACCACTCTCTACACAACTCTAGCACCTATATGAGGACGTAGATAGAAAGATCTCTATGGCAGCCAAGTGACAGCGTACCCTTCTCAGTGAAATTCTTTTAGGTTATGGTACACCAATAGCAATTCAGTGTTCTGAGAAGTTAAGGGAGGAAGGTTTATGCTACAGTTAGTGGGAATAATAAAAACTAAGAACAGATTCTAACATCTTCATTTTAGCACATCCTCATCAGTTAACCTATAGAGATTTCCAGAATGTTATGATCAACCACACCTTCAAACAAATGTATAAGTCTCAAATAATGGCCTAGTTTCTTTCATCTCACCATCTTAGTCTTCAGCTGGGCATCCGGTCTACATTGCTCCCATTTCAATAGCATGATAAATGTATCCTATTGCTTCCTAGGCAACTGATTGGCCCTCATGTCAGATGACATCCTGCTGTAGCTTTATGATGTAAGGGCACCACTTGACCAATCGCCCGGGGTGACGATTACACAGGAGGACCAGACATCAGCAATTACGCGCTAGGTAACTATCTGTGATTATGACTGCAAGGCAAGTAGGAGGTGTAATAAGAAAGTACTCTGCACCATTGAAAGCATTGGGCTCCTATTTAAAGTGGGCTGGAGTTAGAAGAACACAGTTTCTAAACAGCAGTCCATCTCGAGTATCAGGCTCCCACACACAGAGTGCAGGGAAACAGGTTAAATAGCTTCCCTCCATGTGAAAGTAAGTCAATCGCTCTAACTTAAGACAACTCATTCCAGCCTGAAAGACGGTAATTAACTGAGGACATATTGCTAGCACGAGTATCTAAAGAAGGTTTTGTCAGCCACGTAGACAGTCAAAGTCTTTGCTAAACTATCATGATGCCCATAGCGTCATCCATACTGCTACCGTCTTGAAAAGTTATATTTATGCGGAAGACCCCACTAAAAGGTACTGAGAGCCATCAGATGCTATGAACTTCTTTTAATGACGTCAAAACGAATAAATGAGAGTTTGACTTACCATATAAATTGATAGAGGCATGGAGAAGGCTGATGAATGGGTATTCTTTTTTTTTGTCTCAGCAACGCAGAGAAATTCTCCTCTGCAACACTGCCTCTGCTGGCCATTCAGTATAATCTGCAGATGGAAAAGTCCACTGTTAGTCCATTATTAGAACATGAATATTTCCAAACCAAAGGCAACACTACCAAAAAAATGATTTTTATAAACCGTTAATAATAATTAGTACTATGGCGTCTGTAATATTGTGAAAATCCAAAGCGCACTAAAAATTCTAATCTCAATTTTTATTTCAACCTAGCATACTTCTCTCAATCCTATGCCTCATTTGCTACCACTCTCTACACAACTCTAGCACCTATATGAGGACGTAGATAGAAAGATCTCTATGGCAGCCAAGTGACAGCGTACCCTTCTCAGTGAAATTCTTTTAGGTTATGGTACACCAATAGCAATTCAGTGTTCTGAGAAGTTAAGGGAGGAAGGTTTATGCTACAGTTAGTGGGAATAATAAAAACTAAGAACAGATTCTAACATCTTCATTTTAGCACATCCTCATCAGTTAACCTATAGAGATTTCCAGAATGTTATGATCAACCACACCTTCAAACAAATGTATAAGTCTCAAATAATGGCCTAGTTTCTTTCATCTCACCATCTTAGTCTTCAGCTGGGCATCCGGTCTACATTGCTCCCATTTCAATAGCATGATAAATGTATCCTATTGCTTCCTAGGCAACTGATTGGCCCTCATGTCAGATGACATCCTGCTGTAGCTTTATGATGTAAGGGCACCACTTGACCAATCGCCCGGGGTGACGATTACACAGGAGGACCAGACATCAGCAATTACGCGCTAGGTAACTATCTGTGATTATGACTGCAAGGCAAGTAGGAGGTGTAATAAGAAAGTACTCTGCACCATTGAAAGCATTGGGCTCCTATTTAAAGTGGGCTGGAGTTAGAAGAACACAGTTTCTAAACAGCAGTCCATCTCGAGTATCAGGCTCCCACACACAGAGTGCAGGGAAACAGGTTAAATAGCTTCCCTCCATGTGAAAGTAAGTCAATCGCTCTAACTTAAGACAACTCATTCCAGCCTGAAAGACGGTAATTAACTGAGGACATATTGCTAGCACGAGTATCTAAAGAAGGTTTTGTCAGCCACGTAGACAGTCAAAGTCTTTGCTAAACTATCATGATGCCCATAGCGTCATCCATACTGCTACCGTCTTGAAAAGTTATATTTATGCGGAAGACCCCACTAAAAGGTACTGAGAGCCATCAGATGCTATGAACTTCTTTTAATGACGTCAAAACGAATAAATGAGAGTTTGACTTACCATATAAATTGATAGAGGCATGGAGAAGGCTGATGAATGGGTATTCTTTTTTTTTTGTCTCAGCAACGCAGAGAAATTCTCCTCTGCAACACTGCCTCTGCTGGCCATTCAGTATAATCTGCAGATGGAAAAGTCCACTGTTAGTCCATTATTAGAACATGAATATTTCCAAACCAAAGGCAACACTACCAAAAAAATGATTTTTATAAACCGTTAATAATAATTAGTACTATGGCGTCTGTAATATTGTGAAAATCCAAAGCGCACTAAAAATTCTAATCTCAATTTTTATTTCAACCTAGCATACTTCTCTCAATCCTATGCCTCATTTGCTACCACTCTCTACACAACTCTAGCACCTATATGAGGACGTAGATAGAAAGATCTCTATGGCAGCCAAGTGACAGCGTACCCTTCTCAGTGAAATTCTTTTAGGTTATGGTACACCAATAGCAATTCAGTGTTCTGAGAAGTTAAGGGAGGAAGGTTTATGCTACAGTTAGTGGGAATAATAAAAACTAAGAACAGATTCTAACATCTTCATTTTAGCACATCCTCATCAGTTAACCTATAGAGATTTCCAGAATGTTATGATCAACCACACCTTCAAACAAATGTATAAGTCTCAAATAATGGCCTAGTTTCTTTCATCTCACCATCTTAGTCTTCAGCTGGGCATCCGGTCTACATTGCTCCCATTTCAATAGCATGATAAATGTATCCTATTGCTTCCTAGGCAACTGATTGGCCCTCATGTCAGATGACATCCTGCTGTAGCTTTATGATGTAAGGGCACCACTTGACCAATCGCCCGGGGTGACGATTACACAGGAGGACCAGACATCAGCAATTACGCGCTAGGTAACTATCTGTGATTATGACTGCAAGGCAAGTAGGAGGTGTAATAAGAAAGTACTCTGCACCATTGAAAGCATTGGGCTCCTATTTAAAGTGGGCTGGAGTTAGAAGAACACAGTTTCTAAACAGCAGTCCATCTCGAGTATCAGGCTCCCACACACAGAGTGCAGGGAAACAGGTTAAATAGCTTCCCTCCATGTGAAAGTAAGTCAATCGCTCTAACTTAAGACAACTCATTCCAGCCTGAAAGACGGTAATTAACTGAGGACATATTGCTAGCACGAGTATCTAAAGAAGGTTTTGTCAGCCACGTAGACAGTCAAAGTCTTTGCTAAACTATCATGATGCCCATAGCGTCATCCATACTGCTACCGTCTTGAAAAGTTATATTTATGCGGAAGACCCCACTAAAAGGTACTGAGAGCCATCAGATGCTATGAACTTCTTTTAATGACGTCAAAACGAATAAATGAGAGTTTGACTTACCATATAAATTGATAGAGGCATGGAGAAGGCTGATGAATGGGTATTCTTTTTTTTTGTCTCAGCAACGCAGAGAAATTCTCCTCTGCAACACTGCCTCTGCTGGCCATTCAGTATAATCTGCAGATGGAAAAGTCCACTGTTAGTCCATTATTAGAACATGAATATTTCCAAACCAAAGGCAACACTACCAAAAAAATGATTTTTATAAACCGTTAATAATAATTAGTACTATGGCGTCTGTAATATTGTGAAAATCCAAAGCGCACTAAAAATTCTAATCTCAATTTTTATTTCAACCTAGCATACTTCTCTCAATCCTATGCCTCATTTGCTACCACTCTCTACACAACTCTAGCACCTATATGAGGACGTAGATAGAAAGATCTCTATGGCAGCCAAGTGACAGCGTACCCTTCTCAGTGAAATTCTTTTAGGTTATGGTACACCAATAGCAATTCAGTGTTCTGAGAAGTTAAGGGAGGAAGGTTTATGCTACAGTTAGTGGGAATAATAAAAACTAAGAACAGATTCTAACATCTTCATTTTAGCACATCCTCATCAGTTAACCTATAGAGATTTCCAGAATGTTATGATCAACCACACCTTCAAACAAATGTATAAGTCTCAAATAATGGCCTAGTTTCTTTCATCTCACCATCTTAGTCTTCAGCTGGGCATCCGGTCTACATTGCTCCCATTTCAATAGCATGATAAATGTATCCTATTGCTTCCTAGGCAACTGATTGGCCCTCATGTCAGATGACATCCTGCTGTAGCTTTATGATGTAAGGGCACCACTTGACCAATCGCCCGGGGTGACGATTACACAGGAGGACCAGACATCAGCAATTACGCGCTAGGTAACTATCTGTGATTATGACTGCAAGGCAAGTAGGAGGTGTAATAAGAAAGTACTCTGCACCATTGAAAGCATTGGGCTCCTATTTAAAGTGGGCTGGAGTTAGAAGAACACAGTTTCTAAACAGCAGTCCATCTCGAGTATCAGGCTCCCACACACAGAGTGCAGGGAAACAGGTTAAATAGCTTCCCTCCATGTGAAAGTAAGTCAATCGCTCTAACTTAAGACAACTCATTCCAGCCTGAAAGACGGTAATTAACTGAGGACATATTGCTAGCACGAGTATCTAAAGAAGGTTTTGTCAGCCACGTAGACAGTCAAAGTCTTTGCTAAACTATCATGATGCCCATAGCGTCATCCATACTGCTACCGTCTTGAAAAGTTATATTTATGCGGAAGACCCCACTAAAAGGTACTGAGAGCCATCAGATGCTATGAACTTCTTTTAATGACGTCAAAACGAATAAATGAGAGTTTGACTTACCATATAAATTGATAGAGGCATGGAGAAGGCTGATGAATGGGTATTCTTTTTTTTTGTCTCAGCAACGCAGAGAAATTCTCCTCTGCAACACTGCCTCTGCTGGCCATTCAGTATAATCTGCAGATGGAAAAGTCCACTGTTAGTCCATTATTAGAACATGAATATTTCCAAACCAAAGGCAACACTACCAAAAAAATGATTTTTATAAACCGTTAATAATAATTAGTACTATGGCGTCTGTAATATTGTGAAAATCCAAAGCGCACTAAAAATTCTAATCTCAATTTTTATTTCAACCTAGCATACTTCTCTCAATCCTATGCCTCATTTGCTACCACTCTCTACACAACTCTAGCACCTATATGAGGACGTAGATAGAAAGATCTCTATGGCAGCCAAGTGACAGCGTACCCTTCTCAGTGAAATTCTTTTAGGTTATGGTACACCAATAGCAATTCAGTGTTCTGAGAAGTTAAGGGAGGAAGGTTTATGCTACAGTTAGTGGGAATAATAAAAACTAAGAACAGATTCTAACATCTTCATTTTAGCACATCCTCATCAGTTAACCTATAGAGATTTCCAGAATGTTATGATCAACCACACCTTCAAACAAATGTATAAGTCTCAAATAATGGCCTAGTTTCTTTCATCTCACCATCTTAGTCTTCAGCTGGGCATCCGGTCTACATTGCTCCCATTTCAATAGCATGATAAATGTATCCTATTGCTTCCTAGGCAACTGATTGGCCCTCATGTCAGATGACATCCTGCTGTAGCTTTATGATGTAAGGGCACCACTTGACCAATCGCCCGGGGTGACGATTACACAGGAGGACCAGACATCAGCAATTACGCGCTAGGTAACTATCTGTGATTATGACTGCAAGGCAAGTAGGAGGTGTAATAAGAAAGTACTCTGCACCATTGAAAGCATTGGGCTCCTATTTAAAGTGGGCTGGAGTTAGAAGAACACAGTTTCTAAACAGCAGTCCATCTCGAGTATCAGGCTCCCACACACAGAGTGCAGGGAAACAGGTTAAATAGCTTCCCTCCATGTGAAAGTAAGTCAATCGCTCTAACTTAAGACAACTCATTCCAGCCTGAAAGACGGTAATTAACTGAGGACATATTGCTAGCACGAGTATCTAAAGAAGGTTTTGTCAGCCACGTAGACAGTCAAAGTCTTTGCTAAACTATCATGATGCCCATAGCGTCATCCATACTGCTACCGTCTTGAAAAGTTATATTTATGCGGAAGACCCCACTAAAAGGTACTGAGAGCCATCAGATGCTATGAACTTCTTTTAATGACGTCAAAACGAATAAATGAGAGTTTGACTTACCATATAAATTGATAGAGGCATGGAGAAGGCTGATGAATGGGTATTCTTTTTTTTTGTCTCAGCAACGCAGAGAAATTCTCCTCTGCAACACTGCCTCTGCTGGCCATTCAGTATAATCTGCAGATGGAAAAGTCCACTGTTAGTCCATTATTAGAACATGAATATTTCCAAACCAAAGGCAACACTACCAAAAAAATGATTTTTATAAACCGTTAATAATAATTAGTACTATGGCGTCTGTAATATTGTGAAAATCCAAAGCGCACTAAAAATTCTAATCTCAATTTTTATTTCAACCTAGCATACTTCTCTCAATCCTATGCCTCATTTGCTACCACTCTCTACACAACTCTAGCACCTATATGAGGACGTAGATAGAAAGATCTCTATGGCAGCCAAGTGACAGCGTACCCTTCTCAGTGAAATTCTTTTAGGTTATGGTACACCAATAGCAATTCAGTGTTCTGAGAAGTTAAGGGAGGAAGGTTTATGCTACAGTTAGTGGGAATAATAAAAACTAAGAACAGATTCTAACATCTTCATTTTAGCACATCCTCATCAGTTAACCTATAGAGATTTCCAGAATGTTATGATCAACCACACCTTCAAACAAATGTATAAGTCTCAAATAATGGCCTAGTTTCTTTCATCTCACCATCTTAGTCTTCAGCTGGGCATCCGGTCTACATTGCTCCCATTTCAATAGCATGATAAATGTATCCTATTGCTTCCTAGGCAACTGATTGGCCCTCATGTCAGATGACATCCTGCTGTAGCTTTATGATGTAAGGGCACCACTTGACCAATCGCCCGGGGTGACGATTACACAGGAGGACCAGACATCAGCAATTACGCGCTAGGTAACTATCTGTGATTATGACTGCAAGGCAAGTAGGAGGTGTAATAAGAAAGTACTCTGCACCATTGAAAGCATTGGGCTCCTATTTAAAGTGGGCTGGAGTTAGAAGAACACAGTTTCTAAACAGCAGTCCATCTCGAGTATCAGGCTCCCACACACAGAGTGCAGGGAAACAGGTTAAATAGCTTCCCTCCATGTGAAAGTAAGTCAATCGCTCTAACTTAAGACAACTCATTCCAGCCTGAAAGACGGTAATTAACTGAGGACATATTGCTAGCACGAGTATCTAAAGAAGGTTTTGTCAGCCACGTAGACAGTCAAAGTCTTTGCTAAACTATCATGATGCCCATAGCGTCATCCATACTGCTACCGTCTTGAAAAGTTATATTTATGCGGAAGACCCCACTAAAAGGTACTGAGAGCCATCAGATGCTATGAACTTCTTTTAATGACGTCAAAACGAATAAATGAGAGTTTGACTTACCATATAAATTGATAGAGGCATGGAGAAGGCTGATGAATGGGTATTCTTTTTTTTTGTCTCAGCAACGCAGAGAAATTCTCCTCTGCAACACTGCCTCTGCTGGCCATTCAGTATAATCTGCAGATGGAAAAGTCCACTGTTAGTCCATTATTAGAACATGAATATTTCCAAACCAAAGGCAACACTACCAAAAAAATGATTTTTATAAACCGTTAATAATAATTAGTACTATGGCGTCTGTAATATTGTGAAAATCCAAAGCGCACTAAAAATTCTAATCTCAATTTTTATTTCAACCTAGCATACTTCTCTCAATCCTATGCCTCATTTGCTACCACTCTCTACACAACTCTAGCACCTATATGAGGACGTAGATAGAAAGATCTCTATGGCAGCCAAGTGACAGCGTACCCTTCTCAGTGAAATTCTTTTAGGTTATGGTACACCAATAGCAATTCAGTGTTCTGAGAAGTTAAGGGAGGAAGGTTTATGCTACAGTTAGTGGGAATAATAAAAACTAAGAACAGATTCTAACATCTTCATTTTAGCACATCCTCATCAGTTAACCTATAGAGATTTCCAGAATGTTATGATCAACCACACCTTCAAACAAATGTATAAGTCTCAAATAATGGCCTAGTTTCTTTCATCTCACCATCTTAGTCTTCAGCTGGGCATCCGGTCTACATTGCTCCCATTTCAATAGCATGATAAATGTATCCTATTGCTTCCTAGGCAACTGATTGGCCCTCATGTCAGATGACATCCTGCTGTAGCTTTATGATGTAAGGGCACCACTTGACCAATCGCCCGGGGTGACGATTACACAGGAGGACCAGACATCAGCAATTACGCGCTAGGTAACTATCTGTGATTATGACTGCAAGGCAAGTAGGAGGTGTAATAAGAAAGTACTCTGCACCATTGAAAGCATTGGGCTCCTATTTAAAGTGGGCTGGAGTTAGAAGAACACAGTTTCTAAACAGCAGTCCATCTCGAGTATCAGGCTCCCACACACAGAGTGCAGGGAAACAGGTTAAATAGCTTCCCTCCATGTGAAAGTAAGTCAATCGCTCTAACTTAAGACAACTCATTCCAGCCTGAAAGACGGTAATTAACTGAGGACATATTGCTAGCACGAGTATCTAAAGAAGGTTTTGTCAGCCACGTAGACAGTCAAAGTCTTTGCTAAACTATCATGATGCCCATAGCGTCATCCATACTGCTACCGTCTTGAAAAGTTATATTTATGCGGAAGACCCCACTAAAAGGTACTGAGAGCCATCAGATGCTATGAACTTCTTTTAATGACGTCAAAACGAATAAATGAGAGTTTGACTTACCATATAAATTGATAGAGGCATGGAGAAGGCTGATGAATGGGTATTCTTTTTTTTTGTCTCAGCAACGCAGAGAAATTCTCCTCTGCAACACTGCCTCTGCTGGCCATTCAGTATAATCTGCAGATGGAAAAGTCCACTGTTAGTCCATTATTAGAACATGAATATTTCCAAACCAAAGGCAACACTACCAAAAAAATGATTTTTATAAACCGTTAATAATAATTAGTACTATGGCGTCTGTAATATTGTGAAAATCCAAAGCGCACTAAAAATTCTAATCTCAATTTTTATTTCAACCTAGCATACTTCTCTCAATCCTATGCCTCATTTGCTACCACTCTCTACACAACTCTAGCACCTATATGAGGACGTAGATAGAAAGATCTCTATGGCAGCCAAGTGACAGCGTACCCTTCTCAGTGAAATTCTTTTAGGTTATGGTACACCAATAGCAATTCAGTGTTCTGAGAAGTTAAGGGAGGAAGGTTTATGCTACAGTTAGTGGGAATAATAAAAACTAAGAACAGATTCTAACATCTTCATTTTAGCACATCCTCATCAGTTAACCTATAGAGATTTCCAGAATGTTATGATCAACCACACCTTCAAACAAATGTATAAGTCTCAAATAATGGCCTAGTTTCTTTCATCTCACCATCTTAGTCTTCAGCTGGGCATCCGGTCTACATTGCTCCCATTTCAATAGCATGATAAATGTATCCTATTGCTTCCTAGGCAACTGATTGGCCCTCATGTCAGATGACATCCTGCTGTAGCTTTATGATGTAAGGGCACCACTTGACCAATCGCCCGGGGTGACGATTACACAGGAGGACCAGACATCAGCAATTACGCGCTAGGTAACTATCTGTGATTATGACTGCAAGGCAAGTAGGAGGTGTAATAAGAAAGTACTCTGCACCATTGAAAGCATTGGGCTCCTATTTAAAGTGGGCTGGAGTTAGAAGAACACAGTTTCTAAACAGCAGTCCATCTCGAGTATCAGGCTCCCACACACAGAGTGCAGGGAAACAGGTTAAATAGCTTCCCTCCATGTGAAAGTAAGTCAATCGCTCTAACTTAAGACAACTCATTCCAGCCTGAAAGACGGTAATTAACTGAGGACATATTGCTAGCACGAGTATCTAAAGAAGGTTTTGTCAGCCACGTAGACAGTCAAAGTCTTTGCTAAACTATCATGATGCCCATAGCGTCATCCATACTGCTACCGTCTTGAAAAGTTATATTTATGCGGAAGACCCCACTAAAAGGTACTGAGAGCCATCAGATGCTATGAACTTCTTTTAATGACGTCAAAACGAATAAATGAGAGTTTGACTTACCATATAAATTGATAGAGGCATGGAGAAGGCTGATGAATGGGTATTCTTTTTTTTTGTCTCAGCAACGCAGAGAAATTCTCCTCTGCAACACTGCCTCTGCTGGCCATTCAGTATAATCTGCAGATGGAAAAGTCCACTGTTAGTCCATTATTAGAACATGAATATTTCCAAACCAAAGGCAACACTACCAAAAAAATGATTTTTATAAACCGTTAATAATAATTAGTACTATGGCGTCTGTAATATTGTGAAAATCCAAAGCGCACTAAAAATTCTAATCTCAATTTTTATTTCAACCTAGCATACTTCTCTCAATCCTATGCCTCATTTGCTACCACTCTCTACACAACTCTAGCACCTATATGAGGACGTAGATAGAAAGATCTCTATGGCAGCCAAGTGACAGCGTACCCTTCTCAGTGAAATTCTTTTAGGTTATGGTACACCAATAGCAATTCAGTGTTCTGAGAAGTTAAGGGAGGAAGGTTTATGCTACAGTTAGTGGGAATAATAAAAACTAAGAACAGATTCTAACATCTTCATTTTAGCACATCCTCATCAGTTAACCTATAGAGATTTCCAGAATGTTATGATCAACCACACCTTCAAACAAATGTATAAGTCTCAAATAATGGCCTAGTTTCTTTCATCTCACCATCTTAGTCTTCAGCTGGGCATCCGGTCTACATTGCTCCCATTTCAATAGCATGATAAATGTATCCTATTGCTTCCTAGGCAACTGATTGGCCCTCATGTCAGATGACATCCTGCTGTAGCTTTATGATGTAAGGGCACCACTTGACCAATCGCCCGGGGTGACGATTACACAGGAGGACCAGACATCAGCAATTACGCGCTAGGTAACTATCTGTGATTATGACTGCAAGGCAAGTAGGAGGTGTAATAAGAAAGTACTCTGCACCATTGAAAGCATTGGGCTCCTATTTAAAGTGGGCTGGAGTTAGAAGAACACAGTTTCTAAACAGCAGTCCATCTCGAGTATCAGGCTCCCACACACAGAGTGCAGGGAAACAGGTTAAATAGCTTCCCTCCATGTGAAAGTAAGTCAATCGCTCTAACTTAAGACAACTCATTCCAGCCTGAAAGACGGTAATTAACTGAGGACATATTGCTAGCACGAGTATCTAAAGAAGGTTTTGTCAGCCACGTAGACAGTCAAAGTCTTTGCTAAACTATCATGATGCCCATAGCGTCATCCATACTGCTACCGTCTTGAAAAGTTATATTTATGCGGAAGACCCCACTAAAAGGTACTGAGAGCCATCAGATGCTATGAACTTCTTTTAATGACGTCAAAACGAATAAATGAGAGTTTGACTTACCATATAAATTGATAGAGGCATGGAGAAGGCTGATGAATGGGTATTCTTTTTTTTTGTCTCAGCAACGCAGAGAAATTCTCCTCTGCAACACTGCCTCTGCTGGCCATTCAGTATAATCTGCAGATGGAAAAGTCCACTGTTAGTCCATTATTAGAACATGAATATTTCCAAACCAAAGGCAACACTACCAAAAAAATGATTTTTATAAACCGTTAATAATAATTAGTACTATGGCGTCTGTAATATTGTGAAAATCCAAAGCGCACTAAAAATTCTAATCTCAATTTTTATTTCAACCTAGCATACTTCTCTCAATCCTATGCCTCATTTGCTACCACTCTCTACACAACTCTAGCACCTATATGAGGACGTAGATAGAAAGATCTCTATGGCAGCCAAGTGACAGCGTACCCTTCTCAGTGAAATTCTTTTAGGTTATGGTACACCAATAGCAATTCAGTGTTCTGAGAAGTTAAGGGAGGAAGGTTTATGCTACAGTTAGTGGGAATAATAAAAACTAAGAACAGATTCTAACATCTTCATTTTAGCACATCCTCATCAGTTAACCTATAGAGATTTCCAGAATGTTATGATCAACCACACCTTCAAACAAATGTATAAGTCTCAAATAATGGCCTAGTTTCTTTCATCTCACCATCTTAGTCTTCAGCTGGGCATCCGGTCTACATTGCTCCCATTTCAATAGCATGATAAATGTATCCTATTGCTTCCTAGGCAACTGATTGGCCCTCATGTCAGATGACATCCTGCTGTAGCTTTATGATGTAAGGGCACCACTTGACCAATCGCCCGGGGTGACGATTACACAGGAGGACCAGACATCAGCAATTACGCGCTAGGTAACTATCTGTGATTATGACTGCAAGGCAAGTAGGAGGTGTAATAAGAAAGTACTCTGCACCATTGAAAGCATTGGGCTCCTATTTAAAGTGGGCTGGAGTTAGAAGAACACAGTTTCTAAACAGCAGTCCATCTCGAGTATCAGGCTCCCACACACAGAGTGCAGGGAAACAGGTTAAATAGCTTCCCTCCATGTGAAAGTAAGTCAATCGCTCTAACTTAAGACAACTCATTCCAGCCTGAAAGACGGTAATTAACTGAGGACATATTGCTAGCACGAGTATCTAAAGAAGGTTTTGTCAGCCACGTAGACAGTCAAAGTCTTTGCTAAACTATCATGATGCCCATAGCGTCATCCATACTGCTACCGTCTTGAAAAGTTATATTTATGCGGAAGACCCCACTAAAAGGTACTGAGAGCCATCAGATGCTATGAACTTCTTTTAATGACGTCAAAACGAATAAATGAGAGTTTGACTTACCATATAAATTGATAGAGGCATGGAGAAGGCTGATGAATGGGTATTCTTTTTTTTTTGTCTCAGCAACGCAGAGAAATTCTCCTCTGCAACACTGCCTCTGCTGGCCATTCAGTATAATCTGCAGATGGAAAAGTCCACTGTTAGTCCATTATTAGAACATGAATATTTCCAAACCAAAGGCAACACTACCAAAAAAATGATTTTTATAAACCGTTAATAATAATTAGTACTATGGCGTCTGTAATATTGTGAAAATCCAAAGCGCACTAAAAATTCTAATCTCAATTTTTATTTCAACCTAGCATACTTCTCTCAATCCTATGCCTCATTTGCTACCACTCTCTACACAACTCTAGCACCTATATGAGGACGTAGATAGAAAGATCTCTATGGCAGCCAAGTGACAGCGTACCCTTCTCAGTGAAATTCTTTTAGGTTATGGTACACCAATAGCAATTCAGTGTTCTGAGAAGTTAAGGGAGGAAGGTTTATGCTACAGTTAGTGGGAATAATAAAAACTAAGAACAGATTCTAACATCTTCATTTTAGCACATCCTCATCAGTTAACCTATAGAGATTTCCAGAATGTTATGATCAACCACACCTTCAAACAAATGTATAAGTCTCAAATAATGGCCTAGTTTCTTTCATCTCACCATCTTAGTCTTCAGCTGGGCATCCGGTCTACATTGCTCCCATTTCAATAGCATGATAAATGTATCCTATTGCTTCCTAGGCAACTGATTGGCCCTCATGTCAGATGACATCCTGCTGTAGCTTTATGATGTAAGGGCACCACTTGACCAATCGCCCGGGGTGACGATTACACAGGAGGACCAGACATCAGCAATTACGCGCTAGGTAACTATCTGTGATTATGACTGCAAGGCAAGTAGGAGGTGTAATAAGAAAGTACTCTGCACCATTGAAAGCATTGGGCTCCTATTTAAAGTGGGCTGGAGTTAGAAGAACACAGTTTCTAAACAGCAGTCCATCTCGAGTATCAGGCTCCCACACACAGAGTGCAGGGAAACAGGTTAAATAGCTTCCCTCCATGTGAAAGTAAGTCAATCGCTCTAACTTAAGACAACTCATTCCAGCCTGAAAGACGGTAATTAACTGAGGACATATTGCTAGCACGAGTATCTAAAGAAGGTTTTGTCAGCCACGTAGACAGTCAAAGTCTTTGCTAAACTATCATGATGCCCATAGCGTCATCCATACTGCTACCGTCTTGAAAAGTTATATTTATGCGGAAGACCCCACTAAAAGGTACTGAGAGCCATCAGATGCTATGAACTTCTTTTAATGACGTCAAAACGAATAAATGAGAGTTTGACTTACCATATAAATTGATAGAGGCATGGAGAAGGCTGATGAATGGGTATTCTTTTTTTTTTGTCTCAGCAACGCAGAGAAATTCTCCTCTGCAACACTGCCTCTGCTGGCCATTCAGTATAATCTGCAGATGGAAAAGTCCACTGTTAGTCCATTATTAGAACATGAATATTTCCAAACCAAAGGCAACACTACCAAAAAAATGATTTTTATAAACCGTTAATAATAATTAGTACTATGGCGTCTGTAATATTGTGAAAATCCAAAGCGCACTAAAAATTCTAATCTCAATTTTTATTTCAACCTAGCATACTTCTCTCAATCCTATGCCTCATTTGCTACCACTCTCTACACAACTCTAGCACCTATATGAGGACGTAGATAGAAAGATCTCTATGGCAGCCAAGTGACAGCGTACCCTTCTCAGTGAAATTCTTTTAGGTTATGGTACACCAATAGCAATTCAGTGTTCTGAGAAGTTAAGGGAGGAAGGTTTATGCTACAGTTAGTGGGAATAATAAAAACTAAGAACAGATTCTAACATCTTCATTTTAGCACATCCTCATCAGTTAACCTATAGAGATTTCCAGAATGTTATGATCAACCACACCTTCAAACAAATGTATAAGTCTCAAATAATGGCCTAGTTTCTTTCATCTCACCATCTTAGTCTTCAGCTGGGCATCCGGTCTACATTGCTCCCATTTCAATAGCATGATAAATGTATCCTATTGCTTCCTAGGCAACTGATTGGCCCTCATGTCAGATGACATCCTGCTGTAGCTTTATGATGTAAGGGCACCACTTGACCAATCGCCCGGGGTGACGATTACACAGGAGGACCAGACATCAGCAATTACGCGCTAGGTAACTATCTGTGATTATGACTGCAAGGCAAGTAGGAGGTGTAATAAGAAAGTACTCTGCACCATTGAAAGCATTGGGCTCCTATTTAAAGTGGGCTGGAGTTAGAAGAACACAGTTTCTAAACAGCAGTCCATCTCGAGTATCAGGCTCCCACACACAGAGTGCAGGGAAACAGGTTAAATAGCTTCCCTCCATGTGAAAGTAAGTCAATCGCTCTAACTTAAGACAACTCATTCCAGCCTGAAAGACGGTAATTAACTGAGGACATATTGCTAGCACGAGTATCTAAAGAAGGTTTTGTCAGCCACGTAGACAGTCAAAGTCTTTGCTAAACTATCATGATGCCCATAGCGTCATCCATACTGCTACCGTCTTGAAAAGTTATATTTATGCGGAAGACCCCACTAAAAGGTACTGAGAGCCATCAGATGCTATGAACTTCTTTTAATGACGTCAAAACGAATAAATGAGAGTTTGACTTACCATATAAATTGATAGAGGCATGGAGAAGGCTGATGAATGGGTATTCTTTTTTTTTTGTCTCAGCAACGCAGAGAAATTCTCCTCTGCAACACTGCCTCTGCTGGCCATTCAGTATAATCTGCAGATGGAAAAGTCCACTGTTAGTCCATTATTAGAACATGAATATTTCCAAACCAAAGGCAACACTACCAAAAAAATGATTTTTATAAACCGTTAATAATAATTAGTACTATGGCGTCTGTAATATTGTGAAAATCCAAAGCGCACTAAAAATTCTAATCTCAATTTTTATTTCAACCTAGCATACTTCTCTCAATCCTATGCCTCATTTGCTACCACTCTCTACACAACTCTAGCACCTATATGAGGACGTAGATAGAAAGATCTCTATGGCAGCCAAGTGACAGCGTACCCTTCTCAGTGAAATTCTTTTAGGTTATGGTACACCAATAGCAATTCAGTGTTCTGAGAAGTTAAGGGAGGAAGGTTTATGCTACAGTTAGTGGGAATAATAAAAACTAAGAACAGATTCTAACATCTTCATTTTAGCACATCCTCATCAGTTAACCTATAGAGATTTCCAGAATGTTATGATCAACCACACCTTCAAACAAATGTATAAGTCTCAAATAATGGCCTAGTTTCTTTCATCTCACCATCTTAGTCTTCAGCTGGGCATCCGGTCTACATTGCTCCCATTTCAATAGCATGATAAATGTATCCTATTGCTTCCTAGGCAACTGATTGGCCCTCATGTCAGATGACATCCTGCTGTAGCTTTATGATGTAAGGGCACCACTTGACCAATCGCCCGGGGTGACGATTACACAGGAGGACCAGACATCAGCAATTACGCGCTAGGTAACTATCTGTGATTATGACTGCAAGGCAAGTAGGAGGTGTAATAAGAAAGTACTCTGCACCATTGAAAGCATTGGGCTCCTATTTAAAGTGGGCTGGAGTTAGAAGAACACAGTTTCTAAACAGCAGTCCATCTCGAGTATCAGGCTCCCACACACAGAGTGCAGGGAAACAGGTTAAATAGCTTCCCTCCATGTGAAAGTAAGTCAATCGCTCTAACTTAAGACAACTCATTCCAGCCTGAAAGACGGTAATTAACTGAGGACATATTGCTAGCACGAGTATCTAAAGAAGGTTTTGTCAGCCACGTAGACAGTCAAAGTCTTTGCTAAACTATCATGATGCCCATAGCGTCATCCATACTGCTACCGTCTTGAAAAGTTATATTTATGCGGAAGACCCCACTAAAAGGTACTGAGAGCCATCAGATGCTATGAACTTCTTTTAATGACGTCAAAACGAATAAATGAGAGTTTGACTTACCATATAAATTGATAGAGGCATGGAGAAGGCTGATGAATGGGTATTCTTTTTTTTTTGTCTCAGCAACGCAGAGAAATTCTCCTCTGCAACACTGCCTCTGCTGGCCATTCAGTATAATCTGCAGATGGAAAAGTCCACTGTTAGTCCATTATTAGAACATGAATATTTCCAAACCAAAGGCAACACTACCAAAAAAATGATTTTTATAAACCGTTAATAATAATTAGTACTATGGCGTCTGTAATATTGTGAAAATCCAAAGCGCACTAAAAATTCTAATCTCAATTTTTATTTCAACCTAGCATACTTCTCTCAATCCTATGCCTCATTTGCTACCACTCTCTACACAACTCTAGCACCTATATGAGGACGTAGATAGAAAGATCTCTATGGCAGCCAAGTGACAGCGTACCCTTCTCAGTGAAATTCTTTTAGGTTATGGTACACCAATAGCAATTCAGTGTTCTGAGAAGTTAAGGGAGGAAGGTTTATGCTACAGTTAGTGGGAATAATAAAAACTAAGAACAGATTCTAACATCTTCATTTTAGCACATCCTCATCAGTTAACCTATAGAGATTTCCAGAATGTTATGATCAACCACACCTTCAAACAAATGTATAAGTCTCAAATAATGGCCTAGTTTCTTTCATCTCACCATCTTAGTCTTCAGCTGGGCATCCGGTCTACATTGCTCCCATTTCAATAGCATGATAAATGTATCCTATTGCTTCCTAGGCAACTGATTGGCCCTCATGTCAGATGACATCCTGCTGTAGCTTTATGATGTAAGGGCACCACTTGACCAATCGCCCGGGGTGACGATTACACAGGAGGACCAGACATCAGCAATTACGCGCTAGGTAACTATCTGTGATTATGACTGCAAGGCAAGTAGGAGGTGTAATAAGAAAGTACTCTGCACCATTGAAAGCATTGGGCTCCTATTTAAAGTGGGCTGGAGTTAGAAGAACACAGTTTCTAAACAGCAGTCCATCTCGAGTATCAGGCTCCCACACACAGAGTGCAGGGAAACAGGTTAAATAGCTTCCCTCCATGTGAAAGTAAGTCAATCGCTCTAACTTAAGACAACTCATTCCAGCCTGAAAGACGGTAATTAACTGAGGACATATTGCTAGCACGAGTATCTAAAGAAGGTTTTGTCAGCCACGTAGACAGTCAAAGTCTTTGCTAAACTATCATGATGCCCATAGCGTCATCCATACTGCTACCGTCTTGAAAAGTTATATTTATGCGGAAGACCCCACTAAAAGGTACTGAGAGCCATCAGATGCTATGAACTTCTTTTAATGACGTCAAAACGAATAAATGAGAGTTTGACTTACCATATAAATTGATAGAGGCATGGAGAAGGCTGATGAATGGGTATTCTTTTTTTTTGTCTCAGCAACGCAGAGAAATTCTCCTCTGCAACACTGCCTCTGCTGGCCATTCAGTATAATCTGCAGATGGAAAAGTCCACTGTTAGTCCATTATTAGAACATGAATATTTCCAAACCAAAGGCAACACTACCAAAAAAATGATTTTTATAAACCGTTAATAATAATTAGTACTATGGCGTCTGTAATATTGTGAAAATCCAAAGCGCACTAAAAATTCTAATCTCAATTTTTATTTCAACCTAGCATACTTCTCTCAATCCTATGCCTCATTTGCTACCACTCTCTACACAACTCTAGCACCTATATGAGGACGTAGATAGAAAGATCTCTATGGCAGCCAAGTGACAGCGTACCCTTCTCAGTGAAATTCTTTTAGGTTATGGTACACCAATAGCAATTCAGTGTTCTGAGAAGTTAAGGGAGGAAGGTTTATGCTACAGTTAGTGGGAATAATAAAAACTAAGAACAGATTCTAACATCTTCATTTTAGCACATCCTCATCAGTTAACCTATAGAGATTTCCAGAATGTTATGATCAACCACACCTTCAAACAAATGTATAAGTCTCAAATAATGGCCTAGTTTCTTTCATCTCACCATCTTAGTCTTCAGCTGGGCATCCGGTCTACATTGCTCCCATTTCAATAGCATGATAAATGTATCCTATTGCTTCCTAGGCAACTGATTGGCCCTCATGTCAGATGACATCCTGCTGTAGCTTTATGATGTAAGGGCACCACTTGACCAATCGCCCGGGGTGACGATTACACAGGAGGACCAGACATCAGCAATTACGCGCTAGGTAACTATCTGTGATTATGACTGCAAGGCAAGTAGGAGGTGTAATAAGAAAGTACTCTGCACCATTGAAAGCATTGGGCTCCTATTTAAAGTGGGCTGGAGTTAGAAGAACACAGTTTCTAAACAGCAGTCCATCTCGAGTATCAGGCTCCCACACACAGAGTGCAGGGAAACAGGTTAAATAGCTTCCCTCCATGTGAAAGTAAGTCAATCGCTCTAACTTAAGACAACTCATTCCAGCCTGAAAGACGGTAATTAACTGAGGACATATTGCTAGCACGAGTATCTAAAGAAGGTTTTGTCAGCCACGTAGACAGTCAAAGTCTTTGCTAAACTATCATGATGCCCATAGCGTCATCCATACTGCTACCGTCTTGAAAAGTTATATTTATGCGGAAGACCCCACTAAAAGGTACTGAGAGCCATCAGATGCTATGAACTTCTTTTAATGACGTCAAAACGAATAAATGAGAGTTTGACTTACCATATAAATTGATAGAGGCATGGAGAAGGCTGATGAATGGGTATTCTTTTTTTTTTGTCTCAGCAACGCAGAGAAATTCTCCTCTGCAACACTGCCTCTGCTGGCCATTCAGTATAATCTGCAGATGGAAAAGTCCACTGTTAGTCCATTATTAGAACATGAATATTTCCAAACCAAAGGCAACACTACCAAAAAAATGATTTTTATAAACCGTTAATAATTAGTACTATGGCGTCTGTAATATTGTGAAAATCCAAAGCGCACTAAAAATTCTAATCTCAATTTTTATTTCAACCTAGCATACTTCTCTCAATCCTATGCCTCATTTGCTACCACTCTCTACACAACTCTAGCACCTATATGAGGACGTAGATAGAAAGATCTCTATGGCAGCCAAGTGACAGCGTACCCTTCTCAGTGAAATTCTTTTAGGTTATGGTACACCAATAGCAATTCAGTGTTCTGAGAAGTTAAGGGAGGAAGGTTTATGCTACAGTTAGTGGGAATAATAAAAACTAAGAACAGATTCTAACATCTTCATTTTAGCACATCCTCATCAGTTAACCTATAGAGATTTCCAGAATGTTATGATCAACCACACCTTCAAACAAATGTATAAGTCTCAAATAATGGCCTAGTTTCTTTCATCTCACCATCTTAGTCTTCAGCTGGGCATCCGGTCTACATTGCTCCCATTTCAATAGCATGATAAATGTATCCTATTGCTTCCTAGGCAACTGATTGGCCCTCATGTCAGATGACATCCTGCTGTAGCTTTATGATGTAAGGGCACCACTTGACCAATCGCCCGGGGTGACGATTACACAGGAGGACCAGACATCAGCAATTACGCGCTAGGTAACTATCTGTGATTATGACTGCAAGGCAAGTAGGAGGTGTAATAAGAAAGTACTCTGCACCATTGAAAGCATTGGGCTCCTATTTAAAGTGGGCTGGAGTTAGAAGAACACAGTTTCTAAACAGCAGTCCATCTCGAGTATCAGGCTCCCACACACAGAGTGCAGGGAAACAGGTTAAATAGCTTCCCTCCATGTGAAAGTAAGTCAATCGCTCTAACTTAAGACAACTCATTCCAGCCTGAAAGACGGTAATTAACTGAGGACATATTGCTAGCACGAGTATCTAAAGAAGGTTTTGTCAGCCACGTAGACAGTCAAAGTCTTTGCTAAACTATCATGATGCCCATAGCGTCATCCATACTGCTACCGTCTTGAAAAGTTATATTTATGCGGAAGACCCCACTAAAAGGTACTGAGAGCCATCAGATGCTATGAACTTCTTTTAATGACGTCAAAACGAATAAATGAGAGTTTGACTTACCATATAAATTGATAGAGGCATGGAGAAGGCTGATGAATGGGTATTCTTTTTTTTTTGTCTCAGCAACGCAGAGAAATTCTCCTCTGCAACACTGCCTCTGCTGGCCATTCAGTATAATCTGCAGATGGAAAAGTCCACTGTTAGTCCATTATTAGAACATGAATATTTCCAAACCAAAGGCAACACTACCAAAAAAATGATTTTTATAAACCGTTAATAATTAGTACTATGGCGTCTGTAATATTGTGAAAATCCAAAGCGCACTAAAAATTCTAATCTCAATTTTTATTTCAACCTAGCATACTTCTCTCAATCCTATGCCTCATTTGCTACCACTCTCTACACAACTCTAGCACCGATATGAGGACGTAGATAGAAAGATCTCTATGGCAGCCAAGTGACAGCGTACCCTTCTCAGTGAAATTCTTTTAGGTTATGGTACACCAATAGCAATTCAGTGTTCTGAGAAGTTAAGGGAGGAAGGTTTATGCTACAGTTAGTGGGAATAATAAAAACTAAGAACAGATTCTAACATCTTCATTTTAGCACATCCTCATCAGTTAACCTATAGAGATTTCCAGAATGTTATGATCAACCACACCTTCAAACAAATGTATAAGTCTCAAATAATGGCCTAGTTTCTTTCATCTCACCATCTTAGTCTTCAGCTGGGCATCCGGTCTACATTGCTCCCATTTCAATAGCATGATAAATGTATCCTATTGCTTCCTAGGCAACTGATTGGCCCTCATGTCAGATGACATCCTGCTGTAGCTTTATGATGTAAGGGCACCACTTGACCAATCGCCCGGGGTGACGATTACACAGGAGGACCAGACATCAGCAATTACGCGCTAGGTAACTATCTGTGATTATGACTGCAAGGCAAGTAGGAGGTGTAATAAGAAAGTACTCTGCACCATTGAAAGCATTGGGCTCCTATTTAAAGTGGGCTGGAGTTAGAAGAACACAGTTTCTAAACAGCAGTCCATCTCGAGTATCAGGCTCCCACACACAGAGTGCAGGGAAACAGGTTAAATAGCTTCCCTCCATGTGAAAGTAAGTCAATCGCTCTAACTTAAGACAACTCATTCCAGCCTGAAAGACGGTAATTAACTGAGGACATATTGCTAGCACGAGTATCTAAAGAAGGTTTTGTCAGCCACGTAGACAGTCAAAGTCTTTGCTAAACTATCATGATGCCCATAGCGTCATCCATACTGCTACCGTCTTGAAAAGTTATATTTATGCGGAAGACCCCACTAAAAGGTACTGAGAGCCATCAGATGCTATGAACTTCTTTTAATGACGTCAAAACGAATAAATGAGAGTTTGACTTACCATATAAATTGATAGAGGCATGGAGAAGGCTGATGAATGGGTATTCTTTTTTTTTTGTCTCAGCAACGCAGAGAAATTCTCCTCTGCAACACTGCCTCTGCTGGCCATTCAGTATAATCTGCAGATGGAAAAGTCCACTGTTAGTCCATTATTAGAACATGAATATTTCCAAACCAAAGGCAACACTACCAAAAAAATGATTTTTATAAACCGTTAATAATTAGTACTATGGCGTCTGTAATATTGTGAAAATCCAAAGCGCACTAAAAATTCTAATCTCAATTTTTATTTCAACCTAGCATACTTCTCTCAATCCTATGCCTCATTTGCTACCACTCTCTACACAACTCTAGCACCTATATGAGGACGTAGATAGAAAGATCTCTATGGCAGCCAAGTGACAGCGTACCCTTCTCAGTGAAATTCTTTTAGGTTATGGTACACCAATAGCAATTCAGTGTTCTGAGAAGTTAAGGGAGGAAGGTTTATGCTACAGTTAGTGGGAATAATAAAAACTAAGAACAGATTCTAACATCTTCATTTTAGCACATCCTCATCAGTTAACCTATAGAGATTTCCAGAATGTTATGATCAACCACACCTTCAAACAAATGTATAAGTCTCAAATAATGGCCTAGTTTCTTTCATCTCACCATCTTAGTCTTCAGCTGGGCATCCGGTCTACATTGCTCCCATTTCAATAGCATGATAAATGTATCCTATTGCTTCCTAGGCAACTGATTGGCCCTCATGTCAGATGACATCCTGCTGTAGCTTTATGATGTAAGGGCACCACTTGACCAATCGCCCGGGGTGACGATTACACAGGAGGACCAGACATCAGCAATTACGCGCTAGGTAACTATCTGTGATTATGACTGCAAGGCAAGTAGGAGGTGTAATAAGAAAGTACTCTGCACCATTGAAAGCATTGGGCTCCTATTTAAAGTGGGCTGGAGTTAGAAGAACACAGTTTCTAAACAGCAGTCCATCTCGAGTATCAGGCTCCCACACACAGAGTGCAGGGAAACAGGTTAAATAGCTTCCCTCCATGTGAAAGTAAGTCAATCGCTCTAACTTAAGACAACTCATTCCAGCCTGAAAGACGGTAATTAACTGAGGACATATTGCTAGCACGAGTATCTAAAGAAGGTTTTGTCAGCCACGTAGACAGTCAAAGTCTTTGCTAAACTATCATGATGCCCATAGCGTCATCCATACTGCTACCGTCTTGAAAAGTTATATTTATGCGGAAGACCCCACTAAAAGGTACTGAGAGCCATCAGATGCTATGAACTTCTTTTAATGACGTCAAAACGAATAAATGAGAGTTTGACTTACCATATAAATTGATAGAGGCATGGAGAAGGCTGATGAATGGGTATTCTTTTTTTTTTGTCTCAGCAACGCAGAGAAATTCTCCTCTGCAACACTGCCTCTGCTGGCCATTCAGTATAATCTGCAGATGGAAAAGTCCACTGTTAGTCCATTATTAGAACATGAATATTTCCAAACCAAAGGCAACACTACCAAAAAAATGATTTTTATAAACCGTTAATAATTAGTACTATGGCGTCTGTAATATTGTGAAAATCCAAAGCGCACTAAAAATTCTAATCTCAATTTTTATTTCAACCTAGCATACTTCTCTCAATCCTATGCCTCATTTGCTACCACTCTCTACACAACTCTAGCACCTATATGAGGACGTAGATAGAAAGATCTCTATGGCAGCCAAGTGACAGCGTACCCTTCTCAGTGAAATTCTTTTAGGTTATGGTACACCAATAGCAATTCAGTGTTCTGAGAAGTTAAGGGAGGAAGGTTTATGCTACAGTTAGTGGGAATAATAAAAACTAAGAACAGATTCTAACATCTTCATTTTAGCACATCCTCATCAGTTAACCTATAGAGATTTCCAGAATGTTATGATCAACCACACCTTCAAACAAATGTATAAGTCTCAAATAATGGCCTAGTTTCTTTCATCTCACCATCTTAGTCTTCAGCTGGGCATCCGGTCTACATTGCTCCCATTTCAATAGCATGATAAATGTATCCTATTGCTTCCTAGGCAACTGATTGGCCCTCATGTCAGATGACATCCTGCTGTAGCTTTATGATGTAAGGGCACCACTTGACCAATCGCCCGGGGTGACGATTACACAGGAGGACCAGACATCAGCAATTACGCGCTAGGTAACTATCTGTGATTATGACTGCAAGGCAAGTAGGAGGTGTAATAAGAAAGTACTCTGCACCATTGAAAGCATTGGGCTCCTATTTAAAGTGGGCTGGAGTTAGAAGAACACAGTTTCTAAACAGCAGTCCATCTCGAGTATCAGGCTCCCACACACAGAGTGCAGGGAAACAGGTTAAATAGCTTCCCTCCATGTGAAAGTAAGTCAATCGCTCTAACTTAAGACAACTCATTCCAGCCTGAAAGACGGTAATTAACTGAGGACATATTGCTAGCACGAGTATCTAAAGAAGGTTTTGTCAGCCACGTAGACAGTCAAAGTCTTTGCTAAACTATCATGATGCCCATAGCGTCATCCATACTGCTACCGTCTTGAAAAGTTATATTTATGCGGAAGACCCCACTAAAAGGTACTGAGAGCCATCAGATGCTATGAACTTCTTTTAATGACGTCAAAACGAATAAATGAGAGTTTGACTTACCATATAAATTGATAGAGGCATGGAGAAGGCTGATGAATGGGTATTCTTTTTTTTTTGTCTCAGCAACGCAGAGAAATTCTCCTCTGCAACACTGCCTCTGCTGGCCATTCAGTATAATCTGCAGATGGAAAAGTCCACTGTTAGTCCATTATTAGAACATGAATATTTCCAAACCAAAGGCAACACTACCAAAAAAATGATTTTTATAAACCGTTAATAATTAGTACTATGGCGTCTGTAATATTGTGAAAATCCAAAGCGCACTAAAAATTCTAATCTCAATTTTTATTTCAACCTAGCATACTTCTCTCAATCCTATGCCTCATTTGCTACCACTCTCTACACAACTCTAGCACCTATATGAGGACGTAGATAGAAAGATCTCTATGGCAGCCAAGTGACAGCGTACCCTTCTCAGTGAAATTCTTTTAGGTTATGGTACACCAATAGCAATTCAGTGTTCTGAGAAGTTAAGGGAGGAAGGTTTATGCTACAGTTAGTGGGAATAATAAAAACTAAGAACAGATTCTAACATCTTCATTTTAGCACATCCTCATCAGTTAACCTATAGAGATTTCCAGAATGTTATGATCAACCACACCTTCAAACAAATGTATAAGTCTCAAATAATGGCCTAGTTTCTTTCATCTCACCATCTTAGTCTTCAGCTGGGCATCCGGTCTACATTGCTCCCATTTCAATAGCATGATAAATGTATCCTATTGCTTCCTAGGCAACTGATTGGCCCTCATGTCAGATGACATCCTGCTGTAGCTTTATGATGTAAGGGCACCACTTGACCAATCGCCCGGGGTGACGATTACACAGGAGGACCAGACATCAGCAATTACGCGCTAGGTAACTATCTGTGATTATGACTGCAAGGCAAGTAGGAGGTGTAATAAGAAAGTACTCTGCACCATTGAAAGCATTGGGCTCCTATTTAAAGTGGGCTGGAGTTAGAAGAACACAGTTTCTAAACAGCAGTCCATCTCGAGTATCAGGCTCCCACACACAGAGTGCAGGGAAACAGGTTAAATAGCTTCCCTCCATGTGAAAGTAAGTCAATCGCTCTAACTTAAGACAACTCATTCCAGCCTGAAAGACGGTAATTAACTGAGGACATATTGCTAGCACGAGTATCTAAAGAAGGTTTTGTCAGCCACGTAGACAGTCAAAGTCTTTGCTAAACTATCATGATGCCCATAGCGTCATCCATACTGCTACCGTCTTGAAAAGTTATATTTATGCGGAAGACCCCACTAAAAGGTACTGAGAGCCATCAGATGCTATGAACTTCTTTTAATGACGTCAAAACGAATAAATGAGAGTTTGACTTACCATATAAATTGATAGAGGCATGGAGAAGGCTGATGAATGGGTATTCTTTTTTTTTTGTCTCAGCAACGCAGAGAAATTCTCCTCTGCAACACTGCCTCTGCTGGCCATTCAGTATAATCTGCAGATGGAAAAGTCCACTGTTAGTCCATTATTAGAACATGAATATTTCCAAACCAAAGGCAACACTACCAAAAAAATGATTTTTATAAACCGTTAATAATTAGTACTATGGCGTCTGTAATATTGTGAAAATCCAAAGCGCACTAAAAATTCTAATCTCAATTTTTATTTCAACCTAGCATACTTCTCTCAATCCTATGCCTCATTTGCTACCACTCTCTACACAACTCTAGCACCTATATGAGGACGTAGATAGAAAGATCTCTATGGCAGCCAAGTGACAGCGTACCCTTCTCAGTGAAATTCTTTTAGGTTATGGTACACCAATAGCAATTCAGTGTTCTGAGAAGTTAAGGGAGGAAGGTTTATGCTACAGTTAGTGGGAATAATAAAAACTAAGAACAGATTCTAACATCTTCATTTTAGCACATCCTCATCAGTTAACCTATAGAGATTTCCAGAATGTTATGATCAACCACACCTTCAAACAAATGTATAAGTCTCAAATAATGGCCTAGTTTCTTTCATCTCACCATCTTAGTCTTCAGCTGGGCATCCGGTCTACATTGCTCCCATTTCAATAGCATGATAAATGTATCCTATTGCTTCCTAGGCAACTGATTGGCCCTCATGTCAGATGACATCCTGCTGTAGCTTTATGATGTAAGGGCACCACTTGACCAATCGCCCGGGGTGACGATTACACAGGAGGACCAGACATCAGCAATTACGCGCTAGGTAACTATCTGTGATTATGACTGCAAGGCAAGTAGGAGGTGTAATAAGAAAGTACTCTGCACCATTGAAAGCATTGGGCTCCTATTTAAAGTGGGCTGGAGTTAGAAGAACACAGTTTCTAAACAGCAGTCCATCTCGAGTATCAGGCTCCCACACACAGAGTGCAGGGAAACAGGTTAAATAGCTTCCCTCCATGTGAAAGTAAGTCAATCGCTCTAACTTAAGACAACTCATTCCAGCCTGAAAGACGGTAATTAACTGAGGACATATTGCTAGCACGAGTATCTAAAGAAGGTTTTGTCAGCCACGTAGACAGTCAAAGTCTTTGCTAAACTATCATGATGCCCATAGCGTCATCCATACTGCTACCGTCTTGAAAAGTTATATTTATGCGGAAGACCCCACTAAAAGGTACTGAGAGCCATCAGATGCTATGAACTTCTTTTAATGACGTCAAAACGAATAAATGAGAGTTTGACTTACCATATAAATTGATAGAGGCATGGAGAAGGCTGATGAATGGGTATTCTTTTTTTTTTGTCTCAGCAACGCAGAGAAATTCTCCTCTGCAACACTGCCTCTGCTGGCCATTCAGTATAATCTGCAGATGGAAAAGTCCACTGTTAGTCCATTATTAGAACATGAATATTTCCAAACCAAAGGCAACACTACCAAAAAAATGATTTTTATAAACCGTTAATAATTAGTACTATGGCGTCTGTAATATTGTGAAAATCCAAAGCGCACTAAAAATTCTAATCTCAATTTTTATTTCAACCTAGCATACTTCTCTCAATCCTATGCCTCATTTGCTACCACTCTCTACACAACTCTAGCACCTATATGAGGACGTAGATAGAAAGATCTCTATGGCAGCCAAGTGACAGCGTACCCTTCTCAGTGAAATTCTTTTAGGTTATGGTACACCAATAGCAATTCAGTGTTCTGAGAAGTTAAGGGAGGAAGGTTTATGCTACAGTTAGTGGGAATAATAAAAACTAAGAACAGATTCTAACATCTTCATTTTAGCACATCCTCATCAGTTAACCTATAGAGATTTCCAGAATGTTATGATCAACCACACCTTCAAACAAATGTATAAGTCTCAAATAATGGCCTAGTTTCTTTCATCTCACCATCTTAGTCTTCAGCTGGGCATCCGGTCTACATTGCTCCCATTTCAATAGCATGATAAATGTATCCTATTGCTTCCTAGGCAACTGATTGGCCCTCATGTCAGATGACATCCTGCTGTAGCTTTATGATGTAAGGGCACCACTTGACCAATCGCCCGGGGTGACGATTACACAGGAGGACCAGACATCAGCAATTACGCGCTAGGTAACTATCTGTGATTATGACTGCAAGGCAAGTAGGAGGTGTAATAAGAAAGTACTCTGCACCATTGAAAGCATTGGGCTCCTATTTAAAGTGGGCTGGAGTTAGAAGAACACAGTTTCTAAACAGCAGTCCATCTCGAGTATCAGGCTCCCACACACAGAGTGCAGGGAAACAGGTTAAATAGCTTCCCTCCATGTGAAAGTAAGTCAATCGCTCTAACTTAAGACAACTCATTCCAGCCTGAAAGACGGTAATTAACTGAGGACATATTGCTAGCACGAGTATCTAAAGAAGGTTTTGTCAGCCACGTAGACAGTCAAAGTCTTTGCTAAACTATCATGATGCCCATAGCGTCATCCATACTGCTACCGTCTTGAAAAGTTATATTTATGCGGAAGACCCCACTAAAAGGTACTGAGAGCCATCAGATGCTATGAACTTCTTTTAATGACGTCAAAACGAATAAATGAGAGTTTGACTTACCATATAAATTGATAGAGGCATGGAGAAGGCTGATGAATGGGTATTCTTTTTTTTTTGTCTCAGCAACGCAGAGAAATTCTCCTCTGCAACACTGCCTCTGCTGGCCATTCAGTATAATCTGCAGATGGAAAAGTCCACTGTTAGTCCATTATTAGAACATGAATATTTCCAAACCAAAGGCAACACTACCAAAAAAATGATTTTTATAAACCGTTAATAATTAGTACTATGGCGTCTGTAATATTGTGAAAATCCAAAGCGCACTAAAAATTCTAATCTCAATTTTTATTTCAACCTAGCATACTTCTCTCAATCCTATGCCTCATTTGCTACCACTCTCTACACAACTCTAGCACCTATATGAGGACGTAGATAGAAAGATCTCTATGGCAGCCAAGTGACAGCGTACCCTTCTCAGTGAAATTCTTTTAGGTTATGGTACACCAATAGCAATTCAGTGTTCTGAGAAGTTAAGGGAGGAAGGTTTATGCTACAGTTAGTGGGAATAATAAAAACTAAGAACAGATTCTAACATCTTCATTTTAGCACATCCTCATCAGTTAACCTATAGAGATTTCCAGAATGTTATGATCAACCACACCTTCAAACAAATGTATAAGTCTCAAATAATGGCCTAGTTTCTTTCATCTCACCATCTTAGTCTTCAGCTGGGCATCCGGTCTACATTGCTCCCATTTCAATAGCATGATAAATGTATCCTATTGCTTCCTAGGCAACTGATTGGCCCTCATGTCAGATGACATCCTGCTGTAGCTTTATGATGTAAGGGCACCACTTGACCAATCGCCCGGGGTGACGATTACACAGGAGGACCAGACATCAGCAATTACGCGCTAGGTAACTATCTGTGATTATGACTGCAAGGCAAGTAGGAGGTGTAATAAGAAAGTACTCTGCACCATTGAAAGCATTGGGCTCCTATTTAAAGTGGGCTGGAGTTAGAAGAACACAGTTTCTAAACAGCAGTCCATCTCGAGTATCAGGCTCCCACACACAGAGTGCAGGGAAACAGGTTAAATAGCTTCCCTCCATGTGAAAGTAAGTCAATCGCTCTAACTTAAGACAACTCATTCCAGCCTGAAAGACGGTAATTAACTGAGGACATATTGCTAGCACGAGTATCTAAAGAAGGTTTTGTCAGCCACGTAGACAGTCAAAGTCTTTGCTAAACTATCATGATGCCCATAGCGTCATCCATACTGCTACCGTCTTGAAAAGTTATATTTATGCGGAAGACCCCACTAAAAGGTACTGAGAGCCATCAGATGCTATGAACTTCTTTTAATGACGTCAAAACGAATAAATGAGAGTTTGACTTACCATATAAATTGATAGAGGCATGGAGAAGGCTGATGAATGGGTATTCTTTTTTTTTTGTCTCAGCAACGCAGAGAAATTCTCCTCTGCAACACTGCCTCTGCTGGCCATTCAGTATAATCTGCAGATGGAAAAGTCCACTGTTAGTCCATTATTAGAACATGAATATTTCCAAACCAAAGGCAACACTACCAAAAAAATGATTTTTATAAACCGTTAATAATTAGTACTATGGCGTCTGTAATATTGTGAAAATCCAAAGCGCACTAAAAATTCTAATCTCAATTTTTATTTCAACCTAGCATACTTCTCTCAATCCTATGCCTCATTTGCTACCACTCTCTACACAACTCTAGCACCGATATGAGGACGTAGATAGAAAGATCTCTATGGCAGCCAAGTGACAGCGTACCCTTCTCAGTGAAATTCTTTTAGGTTATGGTACACCAATAGCAATTCAGTGTTCTGAGAAGTTAAGGGAGGAAGGTTTATGCTACAGTTAGTGGGAATAATAAAAACTAAGAACAGATTCTAACATCTTCATTTTAGCACATCCTCATCAGTTAACCTATAGAGATTTCCAGAATGTTATGATCAACCACACCTTCAAACAAATGTATAAGTCTCAAATAATGGCCTAGTTTCTTTCATCTCACCATCTTAGTCTTCAGCTGGGCATCCGGTCTACATTGCTCCCATTTCAATAGCATGATAAATGTATCCTATTGCTTCCTAGGCAACTGATTGGCCCTCATGTCAGATGACATCCTGCTGTAGCTTTATGATGTAAGGGCACCACTTGACCAATCGCCCGGGGTGACGATTACACAGGAGGACCAGACATCAGCAATTACGCGCTAGGTAACTATCTGTGATTATGACTGCAAGGCAAGTAGGAGGTGTAATAAGAAAGTACTCTGCACCATTGAAAGCATTGGGCTCCTATTTAAAGTGGGCTGGAGTTAGAAGAACACAGTTTCTAAACAGCAGTCCATCTCGAGTATCAGGCTCCCACACACAGAGTGCAGGGAAACAGGTTAAATAGCTTCCCTCCATGTGAAAGTAAGTCAATCGCTCTAACTTAAGACAACTCATTCCAGCCTGAAAGACGGTAATTAACTGAGGACATATTGCTAGCACGAGTATCTAAAGAAGGTTTTGTCAGCCACGTAGACAGTCAAAGTCTTTGCTAAACTATCATGATGCCCATAGCGTCATCCATACTGCTACCGTCTTGAAAAGTTATATTTATGCGGAAGACCCCACTAAAAGGTACTGAGAGCCATCAGATGCTATGAACTTCTTTTAATGACGTCAAAACGAATAAATGAGAGTTTGACTTACCATATAAATTGATAGAGGCATGGAGAAGGCTGATGAATGGGTATTCTTTTTTTTTTGTCTCAGCAACGCAGAGAAATTCTCCTCTGCAACACTGCCTCTGCTGGCCATTCAGTATAATCTGCAGATGGAAAAGTCCACTGTTAGTCCATTATTAGAACATGAATATTTCCAAACCAAAGGCAACACTACCAAAAAAATGATTTTTATAAACCGTTAATAATTAGTACTATGGCGTCTGTAATATTGTGAAAATCCAAAGCGCACTAAAAATTCTAATCTCAATTTTTATTTCAACCTAGCATACTTCTCTCAATCCTATGCCTCATTTGCTACCACTCTCTACACAACTCTAGCACCTATATGAGGACGTAGATAGAAAGATCTCTATGGCAGCCAAGTGACAGCGTACCCTTCTCAGTGAAATTCTTTTAGGTTATGGTACACCAATAGCAATTCAGTGTTCTGAGAAGTTAAGGGAGGAAGGTTTATGCTACAGTTAGTGGGAATAATAAAAACTAAGAACAGATTCTAACATCTTCATTTTAGCACATCCTCATCAGTTAACCTATAGAGATTTCCAGAATGTTATGATCAACCACACCTTCAAACAAATGTATAAGTCTCAAATAATGGCCTAGTTTCTTTCATCTCACCATCTTAGTCTTCAGCTGGGCATCCGGTCTACATTGCTCCCATTTCAATAGCATGATAAATGTATCCTATTGCTTCCTAGGCAACTGATTGGCCCTCATGTCAGATGACATCCTGCTGTAGCTTTATGATGTAAGGGCACCACTTGACCAATCGCCCGGGGTGACGATTACACAGGAGGACCAGACATCAGCAATTACGCGCTAGGTAACTATCTGTGATTATGACTGCAAGGCAAGTAGGAGGTGTAATAAGAAAGTACTCTGCACCATTGAAAGCATTGGGCTCCTATTTAAAGTGGGCTGGAGTTAGAAGAACACAGTTTCTAAACAGCAGTCCATCTCGAGTATCAGGCTCCCACACACAGAGTGCAGGGAAACAGGTTAAATAGCTTCCCTCCATGTGAAAGTAAGTCAATCGCTCTAACTTAAGACAACTCATTCCAGCCTGAAAGACGGTAATTAACTGAGGACATATTGCTAGCACGAGTATCTAAAGAAGGTTTTGTCAGCCACGTAGACAGTCAAAGTCTTTGCTAAACTATCATGATGCCCATAGCGTCATCCATACTGCTACCGTCTTGAAAAGTTATATTTATGCGGAAGACCCCACTAAAAGGTACTGAGAGCCATCAGATGCTATGAACTTCTTTTAATGACGTCAAAACGAATAAATGAGAGTTTGACTTACCATATAAATTGATAGAGGCATGGAGAAGGCTGATGAATGGGTATTCTTTTTTTTTTTGTCTCAGCAACGCAGAGAAATTCTCCTCTGCAACACTGCCTCTGCTGGCCATTCAGTATAATCTGCAGATGGAAAAGTCCACTGTTAGTCCATTATTAGAACATGAATATTTCCAAACCAAAGGCAACACTACCAAAAAAATGATTTTTATAAACCGTTAATAATTAGTACTATGGCGTCTGTAATATTGTGAAAATCCAAAGCGCACTAAAAATTCTAATCTCAATTTTTATTTCAACCTAGCATACTTCTCTCAATCCTATGCCTCATTTGCTACCACTCTCTACACAACTCTAGCACCTATATGAGGACGTAGATAGAAAGATCTCTATGGCAGCCAAGTGACAGCGTGACTCCTTCTCAGTGAAATTCTTTTAGGTTATGGTACACCAATAGCAATTCAGTGTTCTGAGAAGTTAAGGGAGGAAGGTTTATGCTACAGTTAGTGGGAATAATAAAAACTAAGAACAGATTCTAACATCTTCATTTTAGCACATCCTCATCAGTTAACCTATAGAGATTTCCAGAATGTTATGATCAACCACACCTTCAAACAAATGTATAAGTCTCAAATAATGGCCTAGTTTCTTTCATCTCACCATCTTAGTCTTCAGCTGGGCATCCGGTCTACATTGCTCCCATTTCAATAGCATGATAAATGTATCCTATTGCTTCCTAGGCAACTGATTGGCCCTCATGTCAGATGACATCCTGCTGTAGCTTTATGATGTAAGGGCACCACTTGACCAATCGCCCGGGGTGACGATTACACAGGAGGACCAGACATCAGCAATTACGCGCTAGGTAACTATCTGTGATTATGACTGCAAGGCAAGTAGGAGGTGTAATAAGAAAGTACTCTGCACCATTGAAAGCATTGGGCTCCTATTTAAAGTGGGCTGGAGTTAGAAGAACACAGTTTCTAAACAGCAGTCCATCTCGAGTATCAGGCTCCCACACACAGAGTGCAGGGAAACAGGTTAAATAGCTTCCCTCCATGTGAAAGTAAGTCAATCGCTCTAACTTAAGACAACTCATTCCAGCCTGAAAGACGGTAATTAACTGAGGACATATTGCTAGCACGAGTATCTAAAGAAGGTTTTGTCAGCCACGTAGACAGTCAAAGTCTTTGCTAAACTATCATGATGCCCATAGCGTCATCCATACTGCTACCGTCTTGAAAAGTTATATTTATGCGGAAGACCCCACTAAAAGGTACTGAGAGCCATCAGATGCTATGAACTTCTTTTAATGACGTCAAAACGAATAAATGAGAGTTTGACTTACCATATAAATTGATAGAGGCATGGAGAAGGCTGATGAATGGGTATTCTTTTTTTTTTGTCTCAGCAACGCAGAGAAATTCTCCTCTGCAACACTGCCTCTGCTGGCCATTCAGTATAATCTGCAGATGGAAAAGTCCACTGTTAGTCCATTATTAGAACATGAATATTTCCAAACCAAAGGCAACACTACCAAAAAAATGATTTTTATAAACCGTTAATAATTAGTACTATGGCGTCTGTAATATTGTGAAAATCCAAAGCGCACTAAAAATTCTAATCTCAATTTTTATTTCAACCTAGCATACTTCTCTCAATCCTATGCCTCATTTGCTACCACTCTCTACACAACTCTAGCACCTATATGAGGACGTAGATAGAAAGATCTCTATGGCAGCCAAGTGACAGCGTGACTCCTTCTCAGTGAAATTCTTTTAGGTTATGGTACACCAATAGCAATTCAGTGTTCTGAGAAGTTAAGGGAGGAAGGTTTATGCTACAGTTAGTGGGAATAATAAAAACTAAGAACAGATTCTAACATCTTCATTTTAGCACATCCTCATCAGTTAACCTATAGAGATTTCCAGAATGTTATGATCAACCACACCTTCAAACAAATGTATAAGTCTCAAATAATGGCCTAGTTTCTTTCATCTCACCATCTTAGTCTTCAGCTGGGCATCCGGTCTACATTGCTCCCATTTCAATAGCATGATAAATGTATCCTATTGCTTCCTAGGCAACTGATTGGCCCTCATGTCAGATGACATCCTGCTGTAGCTTTATGATGTAAGGGCACCACTTGACCAATCGCCCGGGGTGACGATTACACAGGAGGACCAGACATCAGCAATTACGCGCTAGGTAACTATCTGTGATTATGACTGCAAGGCAAGTAGGAGGTGTAATAAGAAAGTACTCTGCACCATTGAAAGCATTGGGCTCCTATTTAAAGTGGGCTGGAGTTAGAAGAACACAGTTTCTAAACAGCAGTCCATCTCGAGTATCAGGCTCCCACACACAGAGTGCAGGGAAACAGGTTAAATAGCTTCCCTCCATGTGAAAGTAAGTCAATCGCTCTAACTTAAGACAACTCATTCCAGCCTGAAAGACGGTAATTAACTGAGGACATATTGCTAGCACGAGTATCTAAAGAAGGTTTTGTCAGCCACGTAGACAGTCAAAGTCTTTGCTAAACTATCATGATGCCCATAGCGTCATCCATACTGCTACCGTCTTGAAAAGTTATATTTATGCGGAAGACCCCACTAAAAGGTACTGAGAGCCATCAGATGCTATGAACTTCTTTTAATGACGTCAAAACGAATAAATGAGAGTTTGACTTACCATATAAATTGATAGAGGCATGGGAGAAGGCTGATGAATGGGTATTCTTTTTTTTTTTGTCTCAGCAACGCAGAGAAATTCTCCTCTGCAACACTGCCTCTGCTGGCCATTCAGTATAATCTGCAGATGGAAAAGTCCACTGTTAGTCCATTATTAGAACATGAATATTTCCAAACCAAAGGCAACACTACCAAAAAAATGATTTTTATAAACCGTTAATAATTAGTACTATGGCGTCTGTAATATTGTGAAAATCCAAAGCGCACTAAAAATTCTAATCTCAATTTTTATTTCAACCTAGCATACTTCTCTCAATCCTATGCCTCATTTGCTACCACTCTCTACACAACTCTAGCACCTATATGAGGACGTAGATAGAAAGATCTCTATGGCAGCCAAGTGACAGCAGCGACTCCTTCTCAGTGAAATTCTTTTAGGTTATGGTACACCAATAGCAATTCAGTGTTCTGAGAAGTTAAGGGAGGAAGGTTGTATGCTACAGTTAGTGGGAATAATAAAAACTAAGAACAGATTCTAACATCTTCATTTTAGCACATCCTCATCAGTTAACCTATAGAGATTTCCAGAATGTTATGATCAACCACACCTTCAAACAAATGTATAAGTCTCAAATAATGGCCTAGTTTCTTTCATCTCACCATCTTAGTCTTCAGCTGGGCATCCGGTCTACATTGCTCCCATTTCAATAGCATGATAAATGTATCCTATTGCTTCCTAGGCAACTGATTGGCCCTCATGTCAGATGACATCCTGCTGTAGCTTTATGATGTAAGGGCACCACTTGACCAATCGCCCGGGGTGACGATTACACAGGAGGACCAGACATCAGCAATTACGCGCTAGGTAACTATCTGTGATTATGACTGCAAGGCAAGTAGGAGGTGTAATAAGAAAGTACTCTGCACCATTGAAAGCATTGGGCTCCTATTTAAAGTGGGCTGGAGTTAGAAGAACACAGTTTCTAAACAGCAGCCCATCTCGAGCATCAGGCTCCCACACACAGAGTGCAGGGAAACAGGTTAAATAGCTTCCCTCCATGTGAAAGTAAGTCAATCGCTCTAACTTAAGACAACTCATTCCAGCCTGAAAGACGGTAATTAACTGAGGACATATTGCTAGCACGAGTATCTAAAGAAGGTTTTGTCAGCCACGTAGACAGTCAAAGTCTTTGCTAAACTATCATGATGCCCATAGCGTCATCCATACTGCTACCGTCTTGAAAAGTTATATTTATGCGGAAGACCCCACTAAAAGGTACTGAGAGCCATCAGATGCTATGAACTTCTTTTAATGACGTCAAAACGAATAAATGAGAGTTTGACTTACCATATAAATTGATAGAGGCATGGGAGAAGGCTGATGAATGGGTATTCTTTTTTTTTGTCTCAGCAACGCAGAGAAATTCTCCTCTGCAACACTGCCTCTGCTGGCCATTCAGTATAATCTGCAGATGGAAAAGTCCACTGTTAGTCCATTATTAGAACTTGAATATTTCCAAACCAAAGGCAACACTCACCAAAAAATGATTTTTATAAACCGTTAATAATTAGTACTATGGCGTCTGTAATATTGTGAAAATCCAAAGCGCACTAAAAATTCTAATCTCAATTTTTATTTCAACCTAGCATACTTCTCTCAATCCTATGCGTCTCATTTGTTACCACTTACACAACTCTAGCACCTATATGAGTGACGTACGATAGAAAGATCTCTATGGCAGCCAAGGACAACGGGACCCTTCTCAGTGAAATTCTTTTAGGTTATGGTACACCACTAGCAATTCAGTGTTCTGAGAAGTTAAGGGAGGAAGGCGTATGCTACAGTTAGTAGGAATAATAAAAACTAAGAACAGATTCTAACATCTTCATTTTAGCACATCCTCACTGCAGTTAACCTATAGAGATTTCCAGAATGTTATGATCAACCACACCTTCAAACAAATGTATAAGTCTCAAATAATGGCCTAGTTTCTTTCATCTCACCATCTTAGTCTTCAGCTGGGCATCCGGTCTACATTGCTCCCATTTCAATAGCATGATAAATGTATCCTATTGCTTCCTCAGGCAACAACTGATTGGCCCTCATGTCAGATGACATCCTGCTGTAGCTTTATGATGTAAGGGCACCACTGGACCAATCGCCCGGGGTGACGATTACACAGGGAGGACCAGACATCAGCAATTACGCGCTAGGTAACTAGCTGTGATTATGACTGCAAGGCAAGTAGGAGGTGTAATAAGAAAGTACTCTGCACCATTGAAAGCATTGGGCTCCTATTTAAAGTGGGCTGGAGTTAGAAGAACACAGAAGCTCTGAACAGCAGCCCATCTCGAGCATCAGGCTCCTCTACACACAGAGTGCAGGGAAACAGGTTAAATAGCTTCCCTCCTCATGTGAAAGTAAGTCAATCGCTCTAACTTAAGACAACTCATTCCAGCCTGAAAGACGGTAATTAACTGAGGACATATTGCTAGCAACGTAGTATCTAAAGAAGGTTTTGTCAGCCACGTAGACAGTCAAAGTCTTTGCTAAACTATCATGATGCCCATAGCGTCATCCATACTGCTACCGTCTTGAAAAGTTATATTTATGCGGAAGACCCCACTACAAGGTACTGAGAGCCATCAGATGCTAAGAACTTCTTTTAATGACGTCAAAAACGAATAAATGAGAGTTTGACTTACCATATAAATTGATAGAGGCATGGAGAGAAGGCTGATGAATGGGTATTCTTTTTTTTTGTCTCAGCAACGCAGAGAAATTCTCCTCTGCAACACTGCCTCTGCTGGCCATTCAGTATAATCTGCAGATGGAAAAGTCCAACTGCTAGTCCATTATTAGAACTTGAATATTTCCAAACCAAAAGGCAACACTTCCAAAAAAATGATTTTTATAAACCGTTAATAATTAGTACTATGGCGTCTGTAATATTGTGAAAATCCAAAGCGCACTAAAAATTCAAATCTCAATTTTTATTTCAACCTAGCATACTTCTCTCTTAATCCCAGACATGCCTCATTTTAAGTTACCACTCTCTACACAACCTCTAGCACCTATATGAGGACGTAGATAGAAAGATCTCCTATGGCAGCCAAGTGACAGCGGGACCCTTCTCAGTGAAATTCTTTTAGGTTATGGTACACCAATAGCAATTCAGTGTTCTGAGAAGTTAAGGGAGGAAGGTTTATGCTACAGTTAGTGGGAATAATAAAAACTAAGAACAGATTCTAACATCTTCATTTTAGCACATCCTCATCAGTTAACCTATAGAGATTTCCAGAATGTTATGATCAACCACACCTTCAAACAAATGTATAAGTCTCAAATAATGGCCTAGTTTCTTTCATCTCACCATCTTAGTCTTGCCAGCTGGGCATCCGGGCTACATTGCTCCCATTTCAATAGCATGAGAAAATGTATCCTATTGCTGCCTAGGCAACTGATTGGCCCTCATGTCAGATGACATCCTGCTGTAGCTTTATGATGTAAGGGCACCACTTGACCAATCGCCCTGGGTAATGATTACACAGGAGGACCAGACATCAGCAATTACGCACTAGGTAACTATCTGTGATTATGACTGCAAGGCAAGTAGGAGGTGTAATAAGAAAGTACTCTGCACCATTGAAAGCATTGGGCTCCTATTTAAAGTGGGCTGGAGTTAGAAGAACACAGTTTCTAAACAGCAGTCCATCTCGAGTATCAGGCTCCCACACACAGAGTGCAGGGAAACAGGTTAAATAGCTTCCCTCCATGTGAAAGTAAGTCAATCGCTCTAACTTAAGACAACTCATTCCAGCCTGAAAGACGGTAATTAACTGAGGACATATTGCTAGCACGAGTATCTAAAGAAGGTTTTGTCAGCCACGTAGACAGTCAAAGTCTTTGCTAAACTATCATGATGCCCATAGCGTCATCCATACTGCTACCGTCTTGAAAAGTTATATTTATGCGGAATACCCCACTAAAAGGTACTGATAGCCATCAGATGCTATGAACTTCTTTTAATGACGTCAAAACAAATAAATGAGAGTTTGACTTACCATATAAATTGATAGAGGCATAGAGAAGGCTGATGAATGAGTTTTCTTTTTTTTTGTCTCAGCAACGCAGAGAAATTCTTCTCTGCAAAACTGCCTCTGCTGGCCATTCAGTATAATCTGCAGATGGAAAAGTCCATTGTTAGTCCATTATTAGAACTTGAATATTTCCAAACCAAAGGCAACACTACCAAAAAAATTATTTTTATAAACCGTTAATAATTAGTACTATGGCGTCTGTAATACTGTAAAAATCCAAAGCTCACTAAAAATTCTAATTTCAATTTTTATTTCAACCTAGCATACTTCTCTCAATCCTATGCCTCATTTGCTACCACTCTCTACACAACTCTAGCACCTATATGAGGACGTAGATAGAAAGATCTCTTTGGCAACCAAGTGACAGCGTACCCTTCTCAGTGGAATTCTTTTAGGTTATGGTACACCAATAGCAATTCAGTGTTCTGAGAAGTTAAGGGAGGAAGGTTTATGCTACAGTTAGTGGGAATAATAAAAACTATGAATAACATATTCTAACATCTTCATTTTAGCACATCCTTATCAGTTAACCTATAGAGAACTCCAGAATGTTCTGATCAACCACACCTTCAAACAAATGTATAAGTCTCAAATAATGGCCTAGTTTCTTTCATTTCACCATCTTAGTCTACAGCTGGGCATCCGGGCTACATTGCTCCCATTTCAATAGCATGAGAAAATGTATCCTATTACTTCCTAGGCAACTGATTGGCCCTCATGTCAGATGACATCCTGCTGTAGCTTTATGATGTAAGGGCACCACTTGACCAATCGCCCTGGGTGATGATTACACAGGAGGACCAGACATCAGCAATTGCGCACTAGGTAACTATCTGTGATTATGACTGTGATTATGACTGCAAGGCAAGTAGGCTGTGTAATGGGAGAGTACTCTGCACCATTGAAAGCATTGGGCTCCTATTTAAAGTGGGCTGGAGTTAGAAGAACACAGAGTTTCTAAACAGCAGTCCATCTTGAGTATCAGACTCCCACACACAGAGTGCAGGGAAACAGGTTAAATAGCTTCTCTCCATGTGAAAGTAAGTCAATCGCTCTAACTTAAGACAACTCATTCCAGCCTGAAAGACGGTAATTAACTGAGGACATATTGCTAGCACGAGTATCTAAAGAAGGTTTTTGTCAGCCACGTAGACAGTCAAAGTCTTTGATAAACTATCATGATGCCCATAGCGTCATCCATATTGCTACCGTCTTGAAAAGTTATATTTATGCGGAAGACCCCACTAAAAGGTACTGAGAGCCATCAGATGCTATGAACTTCTTTTAATGACGACAAAACGATTAAATGCGAGTTTGACTTACCATATAAATTGATAGAGGCATGGAGAAGGCTGATGTATGAGTTTTCTTGTTTTTTTTTTTGTCCATCTTGACAAACTATTTCTACCATCTTGACAAACTATATTCATGCGGAGAACCCCACTAGAAGGTAGTGAGGACCTTCAAATGCTGTGAACATTTTTCAATGACAAACAAAATGATTAAATGTGAGTTTTAGTTTCCCTAAAAATTGATTTAACGAATATAGAATGCGTGTGGACTTCTGTTTTTTTTTTTACTCTATGCAATGGAGAGAAATTCTGTTATAGAACACTGCCACTGCTGCTCATTCTGTATATTCTGCAGATGGAAAGTTCACTGTTAGTGCATTTACCATTATTAGGACTTAAATATTTTCACAGAGAATTACCTAAATCCTGACGACCCTCAAATCCCACCCTGAAATGTCCCAAAGCCCACTCCTCCCCTCCACTCACTCTATCAGACGACCCCCATGGTTGCCCATGATCCACCTGCACTGCTGTCTCACAACCCCTCTCGACAGCCTAGCACACAGGCCGAAAAGATTGACCCCTGGAATATCTGAGAGAAGTGATGGACATTTGCCAAAACCTATGACTTGACCCTCACCCAACGCAATTACACCTCCAAGATCCCAGTGATTACCGGATTCGGGAAAAACACCAACCCTCCAAAAATTGCAAGACCCCCAAACAATCACAATGATCCCCCTGTCTCCCCTCTCCCAGAAGCCAATAACATCAACTGCATGCTCATAAACTTCAGATCAGCCAGTAAACATGCAACAGATCTAGCTGAAGCCATTCTAAACCAGGTCATTGACAGCGCATTCATCACTAATCCCCCTTGGTTTCTGCATCATCAAGAAAGACCAGGAAACTTGCACTGTGGGCGGCATTGCTGTTATGCACCTATTCCTACCCCACAGAACATATCAGAGTAAACTTAAGAACGATAAACAAAACTACGAAGTGCTACCTACTCTATTACCCACCAGGCAACACATTCTCCTTCTGAGAACACCCATCGGAACTGATGATGCACAGCTCACTCTCAAAAAGCAACCTATTCCTAGGCGACCTCAACCTACACTGGAATGATGAAAACGAAACTCTCATACTATCCTTAAATGATAGTCTCACCAAAATACCCGATCCATCACTGCAAAGAACAAAATCATATCCGGGGCATAACCCTAGACGTCGTCATACAACACAAGGAAGCGATAAATATCGACATCATTCCAGTCAACAGGTTGGACCAGCACATCATCCTGTTTCACATCAACCAAATGGTAGCAAATCCCCATAACTCCGAAGAACATTGCGACAACCTATCCAAATTTTTCAAGAATAAAATATTGAAGATTGAACTCTCCTTAGGCAATCACACTCCGCCATCCTCTGGTTACCCTCCCATCAGATGAGAGAAACCCAACACACCACCGAACTCTCCAAACCCACCAAGGGCGGCCTCTCACCTAGAGTGCTCTGGATGTTACACAAGGCCGAGATACCCCACAACACAAAAGAGAAGGAGGTCATTTAACACGCTCTCAGAGGACGTCATCTCAAACATGACTGCGAATACCAAACCCTCCTTTCATCTCGCAGATCCTCTTCCCGCCTCCCTGACTAAAAGCATCAGCCACGTCCTTACCCCTCAATGGACCAAAATAATAAACAGCTCTGAGTAATGGGTCTATGCCCGACTGCCTCAAACTAGGACAAGTTACGGGGAGGCTAATCTCACACAATGCGGGGGACAAATTGGTTGCAGGATGCCAGACTCTTCAAATCCCAATCATTGAACCAGTGGGGACATGCTACCCCAGCACATAGAGAGGGTCTAACAGGAACCTAGTTAACAGGGCTAGGCTGAGACCAAAGGACTTGGAATTGAGACCACCAGCCGACAGTTTTACCAGCAAAGCTTGTGGGGAGGCCGAGCAGGTCTTGGGGGGTGCCGTAGCGAAGCTACCTGTTATCAATTTACCTCCAGCATCATGCCCTTACATTGCGGTATTAACCGGAGTCCCGGGACTGAATAGCAACCAGAGAGAATCCCATGTGGACCTCAAAATCAAATGTCTACATTGGCTTTCGTACTAATGAGGTTTTCCCCTCACTAGAGTCGGGGACATTATTCTAACTGGGAGGGTTTGCTGGATTGGGAAAGGCCACAAAGAAAAAACTGGGGACTGCATTGTTATCAATTTCAGGGATCCAAAATTGGTATTGGATTGGTTTTCAAGTGATCTATCCAGGCAAGCACAGACCTCAGCAATGTCTATCTTCCGATTGAGCTATTTTTATAGACCTCCCCTAGGTAGACCTCTTTATACTGACCGATGCCACCTTTTCTCCACCCCCAGCTACGTCCACCACTCCCCTTCTACAGCTGGCACCTGTAGATGTGCTGTACCTGTACACCATAGATTTGAGACCTTAGATGGGGTGGATTGACTACCTGACCCTGCAGAGTCCCTGCCCCCCCCCCCAGATCTTCGACCAAGAACCTTATCAGATAAGGTTGTTGGGAGTGCCGGGCACTCAAGGCAGGGAGTGTTTACAAAGTGGGGCTGATCTGACAGCAGTAAAGAACATTGCACATGGGTAGAGCAGGGCCTGACAGAAGTTTCACCTTATCCACTGAGCTACTCTGTCCTGAGAAATAAGGTCTTCCCAACACAAAGAAGGGAGAAAGGGAGAGGAGGTTGGTCGTAGAGGCATGAGCAGAACAGGGGCTTGCAGATACGAGCTATGCTACTATTATTAATAACAAGCTACTCTGTCCTGTGAATGAAGATCTTCCCAACACGAAGGGAGGAGGACGGTCATAGGGGGGGGAGCAGAACAGGGGCTTGCAGATATGAGCTATGCTACTAGTATTAATAACAAGGGATGTCTGCCCATGGTGGATAAGCAAGAGCCAAAAGTGGGTGGGGCTCTGCCAGTTATCAAAACTTTGTTAAATACCATCAAAGTTGCATCCTGGAATGTAGCTGGCCTTAGGAATAAGCTAGATTGCAGAGACTGGGGGGCATTCATAGACCAAATTGATTTAGTATTATTTCAGGAAACCTGAGCCATGCAGGCGCTAAGGCGAATTGGTTATGCAGCTTTTTCCAAACCTGCTGTGACTGCAGGGAGAGGTAGACCCTCGGGGGGCTTACAATCTGGGTTGCCACCTATTTAGGTTGTTCAGCAACTGAAATCGAGACGGGGTCTCCTGACCTTCTGTGTGTTTTGTTGGAATTGGCCTCTGCTAGAACTCTAGTACTGGTTAAAGTATACTCTAGTACAAGTCAGTAGGGGACAAGAATCCCCTGCAGTGGAACAATTATCTATCCTACCATCTTCCCTTCCGAGGCATGACCTCAAGATCATAGGGGGTGACTTTAATTGCCAATTTGAGCCACTGGGCATAAGACAGAGTAAGGCCTTGAAGGAAGATAGGCAGTGGGCCATATTGCCACAACCATACCCACCCTAAAAAGTGGTCTTCTATAGCTTTACAGATCTACGCTCTTACACGGAACCAGTCAATTCGGATGGCTACCCTACATTTAATCGGACCGGGTCAAAGTCCATTATTGATTATGTCCTTGTGGATGCAAAAATGTGGGCTTCGGTTCTAGATTTTGTCATTTTACCACGCCACAATAGCAACCATAATGTCTTGGTATTAGATCTGTTAGTGAAAGATGGGAACACACAGGGGAAGCACAGGGACTCACTCGATGTTAGATTGCATCTGTCGACCTCATGGAGGCACATTCGTTGGGCAAAAATACAGAAGTCCCCCAATTCTATTTCCATAATTTATAAAACATTGAGGACTGCTATGGAAGACATGAGTGCTTGTATGGAGGCAACAAAAATAGAAAACAGGTTTAAGGAAGTGACTGTGATTAACTTGCGTTGTGTAGCCGCACTGAGGGATCTTTTTTTCGTCTGAGCAAGGTCCAGAGAGAATAAACAAATCTTTCCAACCTGGTATAGCGGGCACTGTAGAAAAGCTAAATTCACCCTAATAATAGCAATAACATCTAAGGACAAAACCTGATTACAAGTGCCAGAGATAGGTATAAGGATGCCATCAAACAGGCCAAGAATGAGTGGGACATGGCCAAATGGGAGTCTCTCCTGCAGGCCCTTAAACTGAAAGATCCAAGAGCATTTTGGAACATTGTCTAGTTCTGCAATCGGGAAAAGAGATACACTCTAGAGCCAAATATAGCAGCCGAAGCCTGGAATGATCATTTTTGTTCACTTTATGATGTCCAGGATTCCAGAGGTAGTGGTGGCGAAAAATGTGGACCATCAAACATATGATCTGAATCAGGTTGGTATAAAGGCTAATGAGGACTTCCCCATAGTTTCTCTTGAGGAAGTATGTAGAGTTTTTCCAAGCATGGCCCCTGGAATCGATAAGAACCCTGGGGACTTGTATCTTTCTGAACCAGACGTTTGAGGCCCCTACCGGCTTTCATCTTTAATGCTGTATTGGGTGGTATGCCGATCCCGGAGACCTGGGCAGGAGCTTAGTTAATCCCGGTGTTTAAGAAAGGTTCCCTCCTTTTACTGGGGAATTATAGGCCCATTAGCCTCATAGATGTGATGCAGAAGGTTTTCTCAAGGGTCATCCCAGAGTGGCCACAAGAGTGGATAGAGGTGCACGATGCTCTTAGCACTTTACAAGCAGGTTTTAGAAACAGAACATCCACCATTGACCAGGTTTTCAGCCGCCAACTCCTCTATTGGAAAACGGTGGTGCTGGAGGGTGGAAGTTTGTATCCGATCTTTGAAGACCTAAAATCTGCCTTTGACCAACTTCCGAGATCCAAACTCTGGGCTGTTCTAACATGGGGGTTCCCACCATCTCTGTAATATCCTTAGGAGGCTACATGAAAAGAACTTTGCACAGGTTCGATTTGGGAAACTAGGGGAGCTTTCTGAACCATTTCCGGTAACCAGGGGCGTACGACAAGGCTGTGTGTTGGCACCAACCCTATTTTCTTTGTACATCAATGGGTTGGTGGATACCTTAAATGGGGTGGGCGACAATGACGCTCCTAAGATTTGTTTCACCAAAATTCCAGCCCTGATGTTTGCCGATGATACCCTCCTCCTATCAAAATCTCCCATGGGGATCCAAAGGATACTCTATGGGTTTAACTCTTTTTGCATCAAGCGGGGTCTTGAGGTGAATGTTGCCAAGACAAAATGTATGTTTTTTAATTCTGTGCATTCCACCAGAATCAACCCAATGTTGAACAGAATCCCATTAGAGAGGGTTGACATTTTTGAGTATTTGGGGTATTACTCTCAATGAGCATATGGATTGTGCCTTTCACATAGGGAAATGGTGATTGAAGCTAGCAGAGAATACAGGTGGTCTGGCTAAGGTCCATAGGTCTTCATTCTCTAAGCTCCTTAGACCCCTGATGTAAATATACAAAGTGCAATCACTGGGAGCCATTATTAATGGGGCAGAGCTATGGGGACACAAGTCTGGTAAAGGCAGTGTTTTGGCAGAAAATAAATTCATCAGGGACTTAGTTTCTCTTACCCCTAGCACCCCCCTGACTCCGCTCTGGCTTGATCTAGGGTTGTCCCCCATTTCGGAGACTATTGCTTTAAGACCTCTCCTCTTTTGGAGGAGAGTTTGGTCAACCCTAGAGCTGACTCCATATAGACTAGCATTAGAAGAACTTCTGGGGATCCGAGGGGCCAAAAGCCTACCTTGGTTTTCTCATCTCAGGGACACTGACTATAATAGGACTGGCCTCTCTATGGAGAGACCCTTTAACAACCTCCCTGTCAATTTCCAAAAAGAAACATGTGGATTGGTACAGGGCTGCCAGACTTTCCTCTCTTATGACGGGATCAACAGAGGGCATTTTAACTAGGAATTTCTTACAGATTAAAGACACTTGCAGATATGAGATTTTCCTGGACGAGATCCAGTCAGCACTAGCCGGGAAGTTGTATTTGCAGCTCAGGCATGGCTCGCTCCACCTGCAAACATTTACTAGTGCCTTCTTGAGGGAAATAGATCGGAATTGTCCCTCCTGTGGTACAGCAGAAGAAACCGAAGCGCACATGCTCTTCTTTTGTGCGGCATACAAAGGAGTAAGACAAAAGTGGATAGTACAGATTTGCAGGAACCTAGGGATTCCTAACCACCTAGAGGCCCTTAGAATACTGAAATAAGATCTCCACCACGCAATAGTATTCGCAGTATCTAGATATCTCTTTTCCATATGGTGTGCTAGGAAAAGGTTCCTAGGATAAGGGACAGTTATCTCACATTGATCAGAATAGAGAGCTTCTTTGGTGATGCAGTCTAGGCCTTTGCTGATGTGGCACTTGATTTTGATACTATGTGCATAGGGTCAAGAAAGTAACCAATCTTATTTCAAGATTTTTTTAAATAATCTTATTCCAATCTGGACCTTAATGTGTACATATTTGACTTATGTTCTTTAATGCTTTGATGAATTTTATGGCTTTTTAAAACACAAAACAGAGACTAAAAGGTATGAAGGAATGTTAAATTATACATACATTTTGTGTGACATAGCGGACCCCTTAGGAGCACTTTTAAGTTTAACTCGGTATTTTATTTATATTATCAACAGAACATCCAGCTTATGACATCACTTCATCTTATACCCCACCTCTGTTTTTAAAAACATTGCATGGTACAATCTGTTTCACTCTTAAGTATCTTCCATTCTGTTCACCTGGTGCTTGTGGGATACTTCTTACACGCAAGACATACTTTACAAAACTCAAGTAAAAATAGAACAAAATCAAAAAGATAAACAAATCCCGCCCTCCCCTTCCTCCAACCCTGGTTCTGGCGCTCTTATTAACTATTTCTTTTATATATATCTGGCTTATTACCCACTTCCTAGCTTTGGGATTGTTGTGTATCTTGGGATTCTCCTGTGTGCGTTATCCAGAGAAGCCGGAGGTATTTCGGGCACGTTATTTCATGAAATTCTGTTGACAGAAGAGTAAGGAGCGGCTTCCATATGTCTTTAAATGTCAGTTCAGAATTTGTCAATGAGGCATGTCTGCGCTCCATCCCTAACATATACTACAGTCTGTGGAGCCAGCCTAAATATGGGGGTGTTGCCTGCATTCCCCAATGTGCTAAAATATTTTGCAGTGCAGCCCGAGGGCCAAGCCCATCTGTTTCCCCTTGCGGGACTTTAATGGGGACATTAAAGGGTTGGGCATTCCAAGCACAATGTATGTCAGGAATCGTGGGATCTGGGTCTCAAACTGTAGATCTATTTCGTCTAGTATTTTGGGTCAATACGTTGCTAAATTTGGACATTCCCACAGTAGGTGCAACAAGGTACCCTCTTCTCCACACTCTCGCCAGCATGTGGGGCTGCGATCTGGGTTCCCTTTATTGAGGTGCACGGGGTTCAAATACCAATATGTGGCTATTTTAATAGCTGTTTCTTTGCTGGCCGCGTTTCGCTCTGTATGCTTGGCCCTATAGTAAATCTCTCCCCCTTCCTTTCTTGAAAATTCCCTCCCAAGTTCCTTTTCCCACCATTTCTGACTGGCGATGGGCTGTATGGGATCCACCTGGCATAACATATCATATAACTCGGAAATCAATTTTTTTTATCAGAATTTTTCGTAACAAGTCACTTCTCATATCTGGTCAGTGTTCGGCTGACCTTTGGGTGTACGTCTGGGCGGAGTAACCAGTGTCATATCTGCATATAGTGAAAGCGCTCTGTCTCAGGTAATGAGTAATCTTGTTGTAATTGTGTAAATGGAATAATCCGCTCAATGTCAAACAAGTGACCTGCCGCTTTGCAAGGTTTATTTTGCCATGTTACAAATGCCTGTGTATCCAACCCTGGTGTGAACTCCCTATTGTCCAACAGTGGCGTCATCGGGTATGGGAACGACGCAAGTTCCTTCTTGGTAGCCACCCCTTCCCACACTGCCATCAACGATTTTGTAACAGGTGATCTCAAGAGGCTTTGCGGCCTGTCCACTTTCTTTAAAGAGGGGATTTTCCACAGAGGGAGTCCAGCTAGTGCTCTATCCTGAAATAACCAGTGTTTTTCTGACTCCACTCTATTCCACTCTACGAGGTATCTCATTTGTGCCGCTCTAAAATACTCAAAAAGGTTAAGAATCCCTAGACCCCCTCCTCTTGTTTCATATACCCCAGCTCCCTCCGCATGCGTGGACATCCACCTGCCCAGATATAATGGAGTATGTCTTTTTGTAACTTCATGAGAGTTCCCTTGGGTGGGGAGGCCAGTAGTGTCTGAAATAGATATAATGCCTTAGGCAGTATTGACATTTTAACAGCAGCCACTCGGCCCATAAGCGACAAGTGGTAATGCTTCCAGCTATGGAGCTCCCTCGTGATCTGCCGCGTTAATTTAGCGTAATTGAGCGTAACCGTGTGCGTCACCAAAGCTAATTCAATCCCTAGATAGGGGATAGAGTCCGCTGCTTGGATCCGTTAAGGATCATGTCCCGTTGTCCCTGAACCCGTCAATGATCCTGCTAAATGAAGGATTTGCGATTTCCCTACATTAACCCTGAACCCAGAGACCCGCCCTAAGGATTCCAGTTCTTCTAGGAAAGCTGGGAGCGAATTCTCAGGGGTCTCCAATGAAGCGAGTAGGTCATCAGCGTATAAGCTTATTACATGTTGTGTCCCCCCCCCCCCCCAAATGGGATGCCCGTAACCTCAGGGTTATCTTTCACCTTTTGGGCCAGCGGTTCGATGTATAGGGCAAATAGGAGTGGCGACAGTGGGCACCCCTGCCTGGTGCCCCGTTGAATAGAGAAGGGTCGAGAAGAGACGCCATTTACCCGAATGGTAGCTGTTGGAGAGCTTTAGCATCCTGCCACTCAAGACCTGAAACGCTCCCCTATGCCGAAGTGATTCAAGGTTCGCTCGAGATATCTCCAATCTACCCAATCGAACGCCTTCTCAGCATAGACTGTCAATAGTAAAGCGTCCATACGAGTCTGGTGGGCCTGGTCTATTAAGTGTAAAATCCGTTTGGTATTATCTCCACTTTGCCGGCCTTGGACAAATTCCGTTTGATCTGGCTCAATGATCCCAGGTATTAATGGGCCTAATCGCGAAGCTAATATGCTTGTGAACAATTTTAGGTCCACGTTGAGAAGGGACACTGGACGATATGAGCCACACACTGTTTTGTCCTTCCCAGGCTTGGGCAGGACCACAATAGCCACCGCAAGCATTCCCAAAGGTATTGATCCCGGTCCCTCAAATGAATTAAATGGACGTGCCAAGACCGGTGCTAGGATATGGCAAAATGTTTTGAAGAACCCCGCCGAGAAGCCGTCCTGCCCTGGTGACTTAAGAAGTTTAAGTCATACTATAGCTCCAATCACTTCTTCAAGCCGAATAGGAGCATCTAGCATCTCTGCCTGGCCTCTAGCTATCTTAGACGTATGGGCCCCTTCTAAGTATGTCGTCATCAGCTGTTCCGATCTATCCTCCCCTTTGTATAATTCTGCATAGAAATCCCTGAATGTGTAAGCTATGTCCTTGTCTTCTGTGAGTTCCTCCCCCTTACCGTTTTAAATTTCCTGGATCTTTGTCGGTTGGGTTCGGGACCCGAGTTTGTTCGCCAGCATTCGCCCCGTTTTGTCTCCCCCTATGTAATAGGAATATTTTAACCTTAATGCTGCATACTCCGCTGTATCGCGGTCCAACCCCCGCTAGTTGCATTCTTGCCACCTTCAGCTGCCTCCACACCCTAGGAGCTCCTGTCCGCCTATGAACCCTTTCCAGTTCTAAGACTTGCGCTGATAATTGGTCCCTTTTGTCCCTTCGCTCCCCATTTTCTGCAGCTGAGATGCCGATCAGCTCCTCCTGACCACTGCTTTCAGGGCCTCCCATAACGTGGCTATAGAGATATTTGGAGAGTCATTCAGTTCCAGGTATTCTTTGATGCATTTAGTGACTTGTTTTACTACTGTGTCCTTGTATAACATACTTTTTCCAAGTCTCCACCCCCCTGTGGACTTCCGTAGTAAAGGCAGCTGCTTGGATACCGTCACGGCGTCGTGGTCCGAGATCGCTGCCGGTACTATGCATACCTCCTCCACCATCTTCTTCAGCTCTGTCGTGCCCATTAGGTAGTCCAGGCGAGCATATGTACCATGGGGGTGGGAGTAAAACGAGTATTGGAACATTTGAGGGTGTTTTTTCTGCCATAGATCTACCAGTCCCATGGATCGAAGCCACCCAACCCCTTCCCGCGAGAGTTCCCTCATCTGTGTGTAACGACTTCCTAATCGGTCTTTAGCTGCTTCCATGACTATGTTGAGGTCACCTCCTATTAATGTCATGCATATTTGGCTAGTCAGAACCTCTGAGAAAGCCAACTTCAGGAAGTCTTCCTGTCCCGCTTTGGGAGCATAAACCGATACCACCGCTATAATGTGGGCCCCTACCCGTAGTGTATAAGCTAAGAGCCTCCCTTTAATTTCTGCTATTTTATCTCCCACCTCCCCGCAAAATCGTTTAGCGATCAAGATTGCCACTCCTGCCTTCTTTTCCGCTGCGGAAGAAAAGAAATGCTGGGGGAAGACTTGTGACCGTAAACGGTGCCAATCTTTTGATAGCAGGTGGGTCTCCTGAAGGAGGCACACATCTGCATCGAGTTCTCCAAATATGAAAGGATCGCTTTTCTTTTTATGGGATTGTTGAGCCCTTTCACATTAAGCGTGAGTACCTTTAAATTGTAGTGCGACATTGCATGTGAATGAGAATAATGCGAGCTAGAGACGTCCTTACTGTCTTATGGCTCCTCTTCACCCGCTACCATCGACACACAACTGCTCCAGTGTTATCCTTGCTTTATCTAAAGCCTTTTCCCCATTAGTGCCAGAACCCTTCCTCCCCCTCCCTAACCCCAACTGATCCCTCAACAATTTCCCATATTGTCCAGGACCTGCAGATCGAGTTTGCGTGTCCGTGTACAAAAGGGTTGGTTGCATAATGTGGTCAACCCCATGAAAGCCCCCCCCCGCAGGAATCCCCCTCGCCGCCCGCCAAGCCATTTTAATACACTTATCTGGCCCTCGGACCCTCAAGTGCCCTCCAGGGGTGTCTTCTCTTTGAACAGCGATTCTATAACTGCTTGGCTCTCCTGTGCTATCGTGGAGAGGTCCGGCTTCGTCGCGTATTCTTTGGAACGTCCTCCTCCGGCCCGTTGCCAGCAACCTTGGGATGCAGAGTATCCTCGTCTCTCACTTTCTTCCTACTCTGGATGTTCAATCCCTAGGATCCGGCATTTGTCCTGTAATGATCGGAGTTGGTGTAGCTTGCCCTGCCATTTGAATATCAGCATGAAGGGATGCCCCCATGAGTACGCCACCCCTTGATCCCTCAGATATGATGTCGCCGGCCGAAACTCTTTTCTTTTTTGTAGGGTTATCATGGCAAGGTCCTGGTACAGGGCGATGGTATGGTCCCGATATTTAAGTGGGTGCTTGTCCCTGGCTTTGCGCATTATCAGTTCTTTCAGCTGAAAGTCCAGCAAATAAGCTAGGATATGCGGTGGAGGTGCTCGTCTTTGCAACCCCACCCTGTGCACCCGATCGATCTTAATTTCAAAGTCTTGAGGGACCTCTAGTATGTGTCGAAATAGTCTCTGTAGATACTGGTTGATGTCCGAGCCTTCTTCTTTGGATGGAACTCCCTTGATTCGGATATTGTTCCGGCGTGACCAGTTCTCCAAGTCCTCCGCGTGTGCCTGGAGGTCTATTTAGTGTGCCTTAAGCCGTATCACCTCTTGTTGCAATTGTTTCACTTCCTCCTCCCGGGCTTGATTCTGTTCCTCCATGCCGACTACTCTCTCACCGACATCCCTCCGCACCTCCTTCAGCTCTGACGCTATTTCACCCTTCAGGGTTTGCAAATCCTCCCGTAGTGTATTGAATAACATCTCCAGGAACGCAAGTGTAACCGGCGCCTCATGAGCTTCCGCATCTTGTCCCCCTTGTGGGCTGGGGGATGTGCGCCCTTCTCCGCTAGTTGTTATAGGGGGCTTGGTCAGCATATCTTTAAGATTACGATCTTTTTTCCCCCCCGCACAGCGGTCATGCTTGCTAGCGATCCGCCCCTCCGTCGTACCACTTGCTACCCTTCTTACTTGCAGGCCTCTTCTCTCCTCGTAGAGGGCCCCTGCCGTTAGGCTGTGGTCAAGGACTCACTCTGTGCACTGGCAGGTCGCGGAGAGCCCAGAATCCTATGCCCCCCTTTTCTCCACCTGCATCACAGCCGGCCGTCTCTTTCTCCAGGTTTCCAGTGCTCTATATAACTGCCCAGGCCTTGACTCCGGTGCATGACAGTAGCCCCTTGTCCACTGGGTATTGCTGCCGTTTCTGTTGCTCTCAGGGGCCCACCTCCGTCTTCCCTTGTACTTGCCCCCGTTCTCCAGGTCCTGGGCACTGTGCTGGCTTTATCGATCTCCCGGCACTTTCCTTGTTAAACTTCTTCACCAGGGCTCAGTGGGCCTACCACGTGTGTTCTCTCATGTCCCTTCAGTTGCTGCGTGCCCCCGTGCTCCCTGCACTGCTTTGCTGTACGGGCTTACTTTTGAAGGTACGCCTTCTCCTTTAGGTCCCCAGCATGTCTTGTGTCCCCCTTCTACCGGGTCTCCTTCATACCTCGTGGCCCATCGGGCCTCTTCGCTCCCGTATTTCACCTGAAGCTGGGGCCTCCCCCTTGATCTGTGCCTGTGCGCTGTCCCCTTCCGCCTTCCAGTCTTCCTCCAAGCTCCCTCATTGCCATTCCCCAGCACCAGTTGTCCGGTTCTAGGGCTTCGTGTGGTCTCCTGTCCGCCACCCTGCTTACTTGGTCTGATTTAGGCCCGAGTTGTCCCCTCCTATGGTCCAGACGTGTCGGGCCCCGCCTCTCTAATGCGATCCTCCCCTCTCGGAGTCGGAGTCAGGATCCCGGTCTCCGTAGGTCGCTCACCGGTGTCTGCCTCGTCACACGGTTGCCGTCCGGTGTCTATGGCTGCTGCTTCCCGACGTTTTTCTCCCGGATTGCCGTCCTCCAAATTCAATAGAAGAGCTGGGCCGCCATGTTGCTCCGTCACATACGGTGGCCGCTGCGTCTGCCAGTCTGGCTACGCAGTGCCTGGCTCGCTCCACAGAAATCTTCTGCTGGCCTCTCGCTCCTGTCCCTGTGTGTCATAGGGGCTTTCGGCCGCTTTTCGCCACTATAAACGGCCCGGCGGGCAGACGGGAGCAGGGAGTCAAAATAAACACGTCTTACCCGGTCGCCATCTTCTAGGATCACTTTTATAAGGTTTCTCTCATTGAGGTCTTTGTCTCCTGGTCTTAATCGGGGCAGCATTTGTCAATTGTTGCTCTATGACTGGATTTTATTTCCTTTTTTTGTGCATTGGTATTTGGATGCGATCTGTCTTAAGGATCTTTTTATGTATGCATAATGTTTTTCTGCACTGTGCACTTTTATGGTCCACTGAACTGAAACAAAGTTAATATGATGATGATGAATGTATGTGGGAGTAAGTGATTGTGAGACTGGCTGTATGGGTGAGTGTGTGCTTGTGAGACTGGCTGTATGGGTGAGTGTGCTTGTGTCACTGACAGTATGGGTGAGTATGTGTTAGTATCTGTATGAATAAGTGAGTGGGTGGGTGTGTGTGTGTGTATAACTGTATAGGTGAGTAAGTGGCTGTCTCTATGGGTGAGTGAGTAGGTGTGTGAGTAGCCCCATGGGTGACTGACAGTGTGAGAGTGGCTGTTGTGGGTGTATGAGTGGATATATCAGTGGCTGTATTAGTGAGTTGGTGTATGAGTAGCTGTATGCGTGTATGAGTGGATGTGTGTGTAGACCTATGAATCAGTGAGTAGGTGTGCAAGTAATGGTATGGGTGTGTTAATGGTTTTGAGAATAGTTGTCTGGAAGTTGGAGTGGGTGTATGAAAATTTATATTGGGGTGTGAGTGGGTATGTAAGAGGTTCTCTGGATGATGTCATCAGTGATATCACTGATCCATGTCTTAAGTGATGTAATATGTGAGGTCATAAGCAGTGCATTGCGGGGGAGACTTATAGTCAGCTCAGCTAACTAACTGCGGAATTTCACTGGTTTTGTAGGAGTGAAACTTAAGCCCAACTATAACGTCTCTGTAGCCTTTGTTTTTTTTTTCCAGTGAATTTCTATGGCTTTTTTAAATGCTAATTTCTAACTATAGCGTCCCTGTAACCTTTGTTTTTTTCAGCGAATTTCTATGGCTTTTTAAAGTATATTTCCTAACTAGAACGTCCCTGTAACCTTTGGGTTTTTTGAGTGCTTTTCTAAGGTTTTTCAAATTCTATTTTCCAACTATAATGTTTATGTGACCTATGATCTGTCGTATACACACTCTCAACACAAAGGCTTTTGTCAGAGCCACCCAAGAGGCCAAAATGTTGTTCATTTTCTTGTCAAATAATTTGTTTTAGACTTTTTAAATTTGCTGCGGCATCACAATGATCACTATACATAGCGAAATTGCAAAATAAAAGCAGACATTCAACAACCACCACCACATTCAAAAATTTGAACTTAAAAAATTAATTCTAACTATTTCAATGCACACATTACTAACTTAAAGAACTTCTTTGTACACATATGCACACATTTTACAGTATTTTAGACACTAGGGGTTTATTACTGCACTGATTAAAGTCATATTTTTGTAGGGAGTTTGTATAAAAACCACCATTAAAACCGATTTTGTTTTCGCAGTGGCGCCAGGCGTAGCAATATCGGTAGCCACGGTCACCACGAATACGTCACGAAATGACAAAACAAATGCAGGCATTCAATAGCCACCACCACATTCAAAACTTAACTGTGAAATGGATTATAACCCAACATACTAAACACATTACTATCTAAACGACTGTATAATAGCAAGTACAACTCCCTTAATATCGGTGCATCAGTCTATCAATACTTCTGTAACAAAATGCAAGACTGCCTCAGTGCATCTATGAGTGGGTGCACGAGTGTCGCAATGGGTCTGTGATTGGTTGCGTAAGTCTCTCACTCAATCTGAGTAGGTGCACAAGTGCCTTTGTGACTTTTTAAGTAAGTTTATGACTGTCTGATTGGATCTGTGAGTGGATACATGAGTGTCTAAGGGGGTATCTGAATAAGTGAGAGGGTGCGTGAGTGGATCTGTGAGTGAGTGCATAAATCTCTCAGTGGGTCTATGACTGGCAGCATGAGTATCTGAGTGGTTCTGTCAGTGGGTGCGTGGGTCTGTGAGTGTGACTGTACATAGGTGCATGAGTCTCTGATTGTATAACTAACTGGGTGCATAAATCTGGGGGTATGAGTGGCTGTGTGAGTGACTGTAGGGGTGTGTGTCTGAGTGGGTCTGTGAGTGGATGTAGGAGTGTCTGAGTAGATCTGTAAGTGAGTGTATTAGTGTCTCAATGGGTCTGTGAGAGAGAGCATAAGTCTGAGTAGATGAATGAATGGGTGCATGTAGGGGTTCGAGTGGGTCTGTGACTGGGAGTGCGAGTGTCCGGATGGGTCTGTGAGTGGGTGCATAAGCCTTGACTAGGTAGGTGGGTGGGTGGGTGCATGTATATCCGAGTGAGTTTGGGAGTGGGTGTAGGAGTGAGTGGGTGACTGTGTCCATAAGTCTCTGAGAGGGTCTGTGACTGAGTGTGCGAGTGACTGTATGGGCCTGTGAGTGGGTGTAAGAGTCTTTAAGTAGGTATGAGACTGTATGTATGAGTCTATGACTGAGTCTCTAAGAAGGTGCACAAGTCTGAGTGGGGCTGCACATGGGTGCGTGACTCTCCAACTGAGTATGTGAGTGGGTGCATAGGTACCTGAATGATTATGTGAGCGGGTGCATCAGTATCTGAGTGTGTATGTGACTTGATGTATAAGTGTGTGAGTGGATAGGTGTACAAGTGTCTGAGTGAGTTTGTGAGTGCGTACATATGTGAGACAGTGACCGGCGAGTGTGTACAAATATATATATTTTTTATATTTTCACCAATATTCGCGATGTTGCTGCGATATTCTCAATGTCACAATGACGGTACACTGGGGGCAGCACTGGCAGTCAAGGCGTCGACACGATTATCACGTGCAATGGGAAAAAAATTATTTTGACACATACTTTGTGTCACTAACACACCTCTTTCTCAAACATGGGGTCTGAGTATCTCCACCCTGACCCCTTATATTAGCTTTCAGATAAAATTTCAGCCCCAGGAACTGTTCCTGGATGATAAAATGGTGCCCGCAACTTTCTGTTCAGGTTGCGTCCAGCCAATCAAAGCATTCCCGTTGGCGCGTGCATTCACGATTAATCGTGACACCATTGTGAAACATCCACGGGCAGAGCTATAGCTATAATTTTCAGCTTAAATTGCTCAAAAACTACTGAACAGATTTGCAGCAAAAAACAAAAAGCACAATATGTGTAACATCTACCTTTCTGCCAAATTTGGTGTAATTCCGTCCAGCGGTTCGGGCTGTAGGTTCGACCAGGCGTTCCTATAGGAATTAATATTACAAATGCACCCTTTTTTCGCGCCCCTATTTCTCGGTCCCCGCTGCACGGATCACCCCCAAACTTTCCATGACAACTAGAACCTACATTGACACTTTTTTGGGTGAAATTTTCATGAAGATTGGTCAAACAACGCCAAGTCAAAAAATGCTTTTCCTATGGAAACTAGGTCTTAATTATAACTACCTACTGGCAACCGCCAGTAAGCTGGATATATACATTTTGACAGCAACTTTATAAAACAGTGTGTGTGCGCGTTTTAATAGGGTTTAACATTGTTCCATGTTTTAAAAGAATCTAGGCCACATATAAGGTACACATGACAACTAACTTGCCTCTTAGGTCACTGGTGGTATTGTCATCAGAGTGGTGGAATTATGGCAGCAAGGGCATATTTTACAAACTATCAGTTTCAATAGATGCTTCTCAATTTAGTGATACAATGTGATGTACTAAGGTGAGACACTTCCGCATGTTAAAGAAATACAATTTTAAGAATTTTGAAAAAGACTTACCTTATTTTTACATGATGTTTGCTGCATGATTTACATGTCAGTATTAGAACAGTGGTCCTTAAACAGAACAGTGTGGTCATCAGGATAAATATAGACTCCAATCAGTGCTATATTACGAGTGTCCAGCCGGACATTCAATTTAATAATTCAAAAATGTCAAAAACCAAAAATAAAACACATCAATACAGTGGGACACAATCCTGCATCCTACATAGAAACATGACAAATACACTTAGGACAGGAACATATCAAGCAAGACAGGGTAGCTTGTGGAATATTGAACACAATTTCTAACAAGCTTGAGGAAACAGTAAATACACTTTTTTTTATCAGATTTGATTAATGTGCAAACTGTTTACATTGGTCGACGTTTCGATCCTCTTTAAGAAATAGTAGGATCATCATCAGGACAGTTAAAAATACAAGCCTGAATAATTCGAGATTGCCTGTGGAAAATGAGGAAAAGGGAAGGAGATTAAGGAGCGTCTAGTACAGACCGTAAAACATTATGTTATCCAGGGGGTCCGGGACCAGTCCCGGTGTGACCGCACCTTGCTCGTGAAGGAATAACCGTTATAAAAACACACGAGGACTCACAACAAGGCAATAACTGTGACGGGAGATGGCGAGCGCGAGTAAACGTGAACGTCAAAGCTGCACATTAGAATAAGGTGTAGGTGGTAACAAGCGTGGAGACATGAGCGCACGCAATCATTCGTTACAGGGTAGTGACAAGCGAGACAGGCTAGGCGGTACATGCGTGAGCAAGGTGGAAAGGCCTAAGGATGTAAAGGAGCGAGTTCGGGGTGTCCGCAGCGCAAGTGAGGTGATGCTCGTTCGCAAAAATGTGAAGTAAAAACTAACCTCAAGGGGCCTGTGGAAGGTTAAGCCACAATTACACTGAGTGGTGGAGGCCGATTAAATAGGATGTTCTGTAAAAATTAAAATCTATGCGCAAGGTACCTGAGTTACTCATTAACAACTGGCAGACAAGAGGATAAAACCAGTGGGAATTCTCACCTAAGAATGAAAAACCTGGCGATTAAACTGTAAATTATCAGTTCCAAGGCAGCAAGTGGCGACGCACTACAGGGAAAAAGGAGGAGTGAGGAATCAAAAGGGTGGCTTGGAAGGAGTCAGATGACTACGCAGGGCAGCGTGCTTACCGTTATGCTATGTGATCCAAGGCTTGATGGCAGGGAAATCCATCGGCCAATGGAATGCTCCTATTTATGTTGTGAGTGACAGGTGACTCAGCATAAAGGTGGCCATGTTGGGTGAGTGTTTTAATGAGTATAGAAGACAGACTGGGTGCGGTAAAGGAACCACTAGAGAGCCAAAAGGTGGCAGTGAACTAGAAGAATAAAAGAAGAATCAACCATACTGAACAGTATTAATTATTTAGGTAACAGGAAAAATGACCAAACAACTGAACTAATAGAATATACTTGATAACAATTGGCAGAGATATTCAGGAACCATGGTAAAGGCAAGCAACAACGCAGTTAGTGGCAATTGCATTCAGATTACAAAATAGCAGTAGACACAGTGAAGGCGGAACTAAGTTCTTGGTGCAAGGAGTGGTATAGAGTAAGGTGGTCCAGTCCTCATTCCTGTTCAGTCCATTCCTGATGCTGTTCATGCGGATAATCTGTCTGAGCTCCTCTTTATTCAGAAGTTGTGCAATGTCTCCGCCTCTTGGGGGTTGTTTTACAACGTTTATGACTGTCCATTTAATGTCATCTTCATTGTGTCCTGCCTCGGTGGAATGATCCACTAAAGGCACGTTGGGAGTTTTGCAGCGCACTCTACTCTTGTGTTGTCCGATTCGGGTCTTCACTTTTTGTGTTTGACCAATGTAAATAAGCAAGCAAGGACATTGAATCAAATAAATGACATTGCAAGTATTACAGTTGGAAAATGCTCTTGATTTGATTGACATTATTAAAGGTAAAATCTTTGCCTTCTAGAGTAAAATCACACACATTGCAGTTGCCACATTTGGCGTGCCCGATTAGAGGTTCAAGTCCCCATTGTGCATCAAGAGTAGTAGCTGGCCTGGAATTAGGTAGAACCGCCCGTACCAGGTGGTCTTTGAGATTGCGGCTTTTGCGGAAAGCAAATAGAGGGCGCTCAATGTTCAAATTACCTGCGTTCACATTAGGCCAGTGTTTGATGATAGATTTACGGATGGGGTTCGAGATAGGGGAGAATGTGGTCACACAGACTATGCGATTGTTGTCAGACTTGATTTTGGGGGAGAGCAGGATTTCTCTTGGGCAGTACCAGGCACGCTTCTGTGCAGTTCGTACCAAGCGTTTAGGGTAACCACGTGCTTTCAACTTGGTAGATAAGATTGATGCTTCACGAAAATAATCCTCTTTGGCGAAGCAATTGCGTCTTATCCGCAAAAATTGGGAGTATGGTAAAGAGTCACGTAGTGCTCGTGGGTGATTACTTTCGTAACGAAGCAAGGTGTTACGCTCTGTAGTTTTTCTGTATAGCCTGGTAAGTAGTTCACCATTGGAGTGGAATATGGGGAGATCGAGGAAAGGAATCAAAGATGTGTCATGTGTAAGGGTGAAATTAAGGCCTAGACAATTATTGTTCAGCCAGTGTAGAAATTGGTTGAGGGTCTCAACATTATTGTGCCAAATCATGAAAATGTCATCTATATACCGACGCCATAATGTGACGCTGGTAGAAAAGGGGTTAGTGGGAGATAGGATGGTAGTCGTTTCAAGGTGGTCCATGAAAAGTATAGCTAAGTTGGGGGCAAAAACGGCCCCCATTGATGTTCCTTTGACTTGTTGGTAATATTCGTACTCAAAAGAGAAGAAATTTCTAGTAAGGCAAAGTTCAAGTAGTTGCAGAATGAACACAGTAGGGACAGTGTGGGGGCGGGGCCTGGAGTCAAGTACTCCTTGGATCACCGTCATCGCCAGAACTTGCGGGATGTTGGTGTACAATGATTCAATATCCATTGTACAGAGTATACCACTGGTAGGGTCAAAAGGGTGGTGCTCGACTAAGTTGATCATTGCCATACTATCCCTTACATAACATTCAGTCCCAGGTACAAAGTCTTTAATAAAGTAGTCAACGTATTGACCCAGGGGTTCAAGTATAGAGCCACAACCCGAAACTATAGGACGTCCTGGGGGGCTCGAGAGGTTTTTATGCACTTTGGGAAGTGTGTAAATCACTGGCATGCGCGGTGATTTCACATTTAAAAAAAGAAATTCCTTTTGACTTAGAAAACCCTCAGATTTTGCATCTGTGTTAATCTGTAAGATTAGGTTTTGTAGTTCCCTTGTTGGATTAGTGGGCAGTTTACAATAGTGGTCAGTATTAGGGAGCTGACGCAGAATTTCAGATTTGTATGTATCCTTCTCCTGCAGGACAATCCCACCACCTTTATCGGCAGATTTGATTATTAAAGATTCGTTCCTTTTTAGAGAATCAATGGCTTTCGTTTCACTAAGGGAAATATTGTATGGAATGAAACGTTTCTTGCTCTCAAGTGTGGCCAAGTCATTCAATACCAATTTTTCGAATGTGGATATTTCGCCTGGGATCATGCTGCCCGTGGGGGAGAACGTAGATGGTGGTCGGAAGGGAGTGTTAGAGATGACGGTGGGTGAAGGGTTGAGCAGACAAAATGCATGTAGACGAAGACGTCTAAAAAATCTCAATAGTTCAGTATGTAGCTCCAGAAAGTTTGGATGAATGGTAGGGACAAAGGACAAGACTTTACTTAAAAGAGACAGTTCAGAGTCAGCAAGTTCAGTATGGTTGATTCTTCTTCTAGTTCACTGCCACCTTTTGGCTCTCTAGTGGTTCCTTTACTGCACCCAGTCTGTCTTCTATACTCATTAAAACCCTCACCCAACATGGCCACCTTTATGCTGAGTCACCTGTCACTCACAACATAAATAGGAGCATTCCATTGGCCGATGGATTTCCCTGCCATCAAGCCTTGGATCACACAGCATAACGGTAAGCACGCTGCCCTGCGTAGTCATCTGACTCCTTCCAAGCCACCCTTTTGATTCCTCACTCCTCCTTTCCCTCCTTTTTCCCTGTAGTGCATCGCCACTTGCTGCCTTGGAACTGATAATTTACAGTTTAAAATCGCCAGGTTTTTCATTCTTGGGTGAGAATTCCCGCTGGTTTTATCCTCTTGTCTGCCAGTTGTTAATGAGTAACTCCGGTACCTTACGCATAGATTTAAATTTTTACAGAACATCCTATTTAAATCGGCCTCCACCACTGAGTATAATTGTGGCTTAACCTTCCACAGGCCCCTTGAGGTTAGTTTTTACTTCACATTTTTGCGAACGAGCGTCACCTCACACACGCTGCGGGCACCCCGAACTCGGTCCTTTACATCCTTAGGCCTTTCCACCTTGCTCACGCCTGTACCGCCTAGCCTGTCTCGCTTGTCACTACCCTGTAACGAATGATTGCGTGCGCTCATGTCTCCAATCTTGTTACCACCTACACCTTATTCTAATGTGCAGCTTTGACGTTCACGTTTACTCACGCTAGCCATCTCCCGTCACAGTTATTGCCTTGTTGTGAGTCCTCGTGTGTTTTCATAACGGTTATTCCTTCACGAGCATGGTGCGGTCACACCGGGACTGGTCCCGGACCCCCTGGATAGCATAATGTTTTACGGTCTGTACTAGACGCTCCTTAATCTCCTTCCCTTTTCCTCATTTTCCACAGGCAATCTCTAATTATTCAGGCTTGTATTTTTAACTGTCCTGATGATGATCCTACTATTTCTTAAAGAGGATCGAAACGTCGACCAATGTAAACAGTTTGCACATTAATCAAATCTGATTAAAAAAAGGGTATTTACTGTTTCCTCAAGCTTGTTAGAAATTGTGTTCAATATTCCACAAGCTACCCTGTCTTGCCTGATATGTTCCTGTCCTAAGTGTATTTGTCATGTTTCTATGTAGGATGCAGGATTGTGTCCCACTGTATTGATGTGTTTATTTTTGGTTTTTGACATTTTTGAATCATTAAATTGAATGTCCGGCTGGACACTCGTAATATAGCACTGATTGGAGTCTATATTTATCCTGATGACCACACTGTTCTGTATAAGGACCACTGTTCTAATACTAAACTGTTACCCAAGGTCCTTATCTACCTTTTGGGTTCCCTTGTGTTTGTGAAAATATGGTTAGCGCAATCGCCGGATTGCAAGGGAGACACTCCCTATTCCCCTCCTTGTGAGTGGGCAACTCCTGTTTCCCTCTGTTTCTATTTACCTTCTCCAACTCTTGTCTTAATACACCGTTCAGCACAACTGCTATGTCAGACCTCGCACCCCTGTATTCTGACTAGTATATTAAGAGAATACTCGAGGGACCTTCCCTGTTCACTGACTCAGCAGATACCCCGACTCATACAAACATATCCCTCTCTGACCAACTAGAGAGATGTAAGAAGAAGCAGGTCCGCCTTCAGCTTATGATCCGCATGCTCACTGAATATTTAAAAACTGATATAATTCCAGTGGGGCTGCAAGTAAGGAACATACCCGGCATCTTCACAGACAACCCCAAATACATCAACAACTTCATTACATAGGAACCACTTGCTCCAGGCACTGGTTAGTACTAGGCATTGATACAGCCACAGAAACTCTAAAAAAACTAGCAGAAGAAATTAGTGATATTGAAAGACAGATCAAAGACACTTGTTCAGTCCCTGATGGCAAAAAATTGCTCGAACAAGTACAGAAGACAGTTGAGGACTTTCACAGATTAGAGCAGAACAAGAAATCGCTTAAAGTGAAGAAAGATATCAAAACATATAGCACTGAACGCACATACCCATATCTACAGAAAGATTTCTACACAAATCGCTCGTACACTAATCCCCAGAGCACTAGACCGTGGGGTCGTTTTAATAGACGCAACAATCTGGTGGGTTTTTCTGACACCTCTGCTGACTCATCTGAAAACTCAGACTCAGGAGAAAACCCTAGCACTTCCACACGCAACCCCGGACCCAATTTTGTAGGGAGAGGCCAAAGCGACCCACCAAAACGCGGGCGCGTGAAACAAACCCAACGATGGCACAACCCCCCAGGTGAGCGCCAGACACGCCAGAGGTTTTACCAATGGTAGACTGACAACAATGACTCTGCATCTTCACAACTTATACCTATTTTTAATTTGTCTAAACGCGTCCTTGCTGACTCTGAACTGTCTCTTTTAAGTAAAGGCTTGTCCTTTGTCCCTACCATTCATCCAAACTTTCTGGAGCTACATACTGAACTATTGAGATTTTTTAGACGTCTTAGTCTACATGCATTTTTTCTGCTCAACCCTTCACCCACCGTCATCTCTAACACTCCCTTCCGACCACCATCTACATTCTCCCCACGGGCAGCATGATCCCAGGCGAAATATCCACATTCGAAAAATTGGTATTGAATGACTTGGCCACACTTGAGAGCAAGAAATGTTTTATTCCATACAATATTTCCCTTAGTGAAAAGAAAGCCATTGATTCTCTAAAAAGGAACAAATCTTTAATAATCAAATCTGCCGATAAAGGTGGTGGGATTGTCCTGCAGGAGAAGGATACATACAAATCTGAAATTCTGCGTCAGCTCTCTAATACTGACCACTATTGTAAACTGCCCACTAATCCAACAAGGGAACTATAAAACCTAATCTTACAGATTACCACAGACGCAAAATCTGAGGGTTTTCTAAGTCAAAAGGAATTTCTTTTTTTAAATGTGAAATCACCGCGCATCCCAGTGATTTACACACTTCCCAAAGTGCATAAAAACCTCACGAGCCCCCCAGGACGTCCTATAGTTTCGGGGTGTGGCTCTATACTTGAACCCCTGGGTCAATACGTTGACTACTTTATTAAAGACTTTGTACCTGGGACTGAATGTTATGTAAGGGATAGTATGGCAATGATCAACTTAGTCGAGCACCACCCTTTTGACCCTACCAGTGATATACTCTGTACAATGGATATTGAATCCTTGTACACCAACATCCCGCAAGTTCTGGCGAGGACGGTGATCCAAGGAGTACTTGACTCCAGGCCCGCCCCCACACTGTCCCTACTGTGTTCATTCTGCAACTACTTGAACTTTGCCTTACTAGAAATTTCTTCTCTTTTGAGTACGAATATTACCAACAAGTCAAAGGAACATCAATGGGGGCCGTTTTTGCCCCCAACTTAGCTATACTTTTCATGGACCACCTTGAAACGACTACCATCCTATCTCCCACTAACCCCTTTTCTACCGGCGTCACATTATGGCGTCGGTATATAGATGACATTTTCATGATTTGGCACAATAATGTTGAGACCCTCAACCAATTTCTACACTGGCTGAACAATAATTGTCTAGGCCTTAATTTCACCCTTACACATGACACATCTTTGATTCCTTTCCTCGATCTCACCATATTCCACTCCAATGGTGAACTACTTACCAGGCTATACAGAAAAACTACAGAGCGTAACACCTTGCTTCGTTACGAAAGTAATCACCCACGAGCACTACGTGACTCTTTACCATACTCCCAATTTTTCCGGATAAGACGCAATTGCTTCGCCAAAGAGGATTATTTTCGTGAAGCATCAATCTTATCTACCAAGTTGAAAGCACGTGGTTACCCTAAAGGCTTGGTACGAACTGCACAGAAGCGTGCCTGGTACTGCCCAAGAGAAATCCTGCTCTCCCCCAAAATCAAGTCTGACAACAATCGCATAGTCTGTGTGACCACATTCTCCCCTATCTCGAACCCCATCCGTAAATCTATCATCAAACACTGGCCTCCTGTGAACGCAGGTAATTTGAACATTGAGCGCCCTCTATTTGCTTTCCGCAAAAGCCGCAATCTCAAAGACCACCTGGTACAGGCGGTTCTTCCTAATTCCAGGCCAGCTACTACTCTTGATGCACACTGGGGACTTGAACCTCTAATCGGGCACGCCAAGTGTGGCAACTGCAATGTGTGTAATTTTACTCTAGAAGGCAAAGATTTTACCTTTAATAATGTGTCAATCAAATCAAGAGCATTTTCCAACTGTAATACTTGCAATGTCATTTATTTGATTCAATGTCCTTGCTTGCTTATTTACATTGGTCAAACAACACAAAAAGTGAAGACCAGAATCGGACAACACAGGAGTAGAGTGCGCTGCAAAACTCCCAACGCGCCTTTAGTGGATCATTTCACCGAGGCAGGACACAATGAAGATGACATTAAATGGACAGTCATAAACGTTGTAAAACAACCCCCAAGAGGCGGAGACATTGCACAACTTCTGAATAAAGAGGAGCTCAGACAGATTATCTGCATGAACAGCATCAGGAATGGACTGAACATGAATGAGGACTGGACCACCTTGCTCTAGACCACTCCTTGCACCAAGAACTTAGTTCCGCCTTCACTGTGTCTACTGCTATTTTGTAATCTGCATACAATTGCCACTAACTGCGTTGTTGCTTGCCTTTACCATGGTTCCTGAATATCTCTGCCAATTGTTACCAAGTATACTCTGTTAGTTCAGTTGCTTGGTAATTTTTCCTGTTACCTAAATAATGAATACTGTTCAGTATGGTTGATTCTTCTTTTATTCTTCTTCTAGTTCACTGCCACCTTTTGGCTCTCTAGTGGTTTCTTTACCGCACCCAGTCGGTCTTCTATACTCATTAAAACCCTCACCCAACATGGCCACCTTTATGCTGAGTCACCTGTCACTCACAACATAAATTGGAGCATTCCATTGGCCGATGGATTTCCCTGCCATCAAGCCTTGGATCACATAGCATAACGGTAAGCACGCTGCCCTGCGTAGTCATCTGACTCCTTCCAAGCCACCCTTTTGATTCCTCACTCCTCCTTTCCCTCCTTTTTCCCTGTAGTGCATCGCCACTTGCTGCCTTGGAACTGATAATTTACAGTTTAATCGCCAGGTTTTTCATTCTTAGGTGAGAATTTCCGCTGGTTTTATCCTCTTGTCTGCCAGTTGTTAATGAGTAACTCCGGTACCTTACGCATAGATTTTAATTTTTAAGGAACATCCTATTTAATCGGCCTCCACCACTGAGTGTAATTGTGGCTTAACCTTCCACAGGCCCCTTGAGGTTAGTTTTTACTTCACATTTTTGTGAACGAGTGTCACCTCACACGCGCTGCGGACACCCCGAACTCGGTCCTTTACATCCTTAGGCCTTTCCACCTTGCTCACGCGTGTACCGCCTGCCTGTCTCGCTTGTCACTACCCTGTAACGAATGATTGCGTGCGCTCATGTCTCCACGCTTGTTACCACCTACACCTTATTCTAATGTGCATCTTTGACGTTCGCGTTTACTCACGCTAGCCATCTCCCGTCACAGTTATTGCCTTGTTGTGAGTCCTCGTGTATTTTCATAACGGTTATTCCTTCACGAGCATGGTGCGTTCACACCGGGACTGGTCCCGGACCCCCTGGATAGCATAATGTTTTACGGTCTGTACTAGACGCTCCTTAATCTCCTTCCCATGTCCTCATTTTCCACAGGCAATCTCTAATTAGTCAGGCTTGTATTTTTAACTGTCCTGATGATGATCCTATTTCTTAAAGAGGATCGAAACGTCGACCAATGTAAACAGTTTGCACATTAATCAAATCTGATTAAAAAAAAGGGTATTTACTGTTTCCTCAAGCTTGTTAGAAATTGTGTTCAATATTCCACAAGCTACCCTGTCTTGCCCGATATGTTCCTGTCCCAAGTGTATTTGTCATGTTTCTATGTAGGATGCAGGATTGTGTCCCACTGTATTGATGTGTTTATTTTTGGTTTTTGACATTTTTGAATTATTAAATTGAATGTCCGGCTGGACATTCGTAATATAGCACTGATTGGAGTCTATATTTATCCTGATGACCACACTGTTCTGTTTAAGGACCACTGTTCTAATACTAAACTGTTACCCAAGGTCCTTATCTACCTTTTGGGTTCCCTTGTGTTTGTGAAAATATGATTTACATGTCAAGCAGTCAAACATGTCCGTGGCTCAGCTCATGTATGGGTTCCTAGGGCCATGCCAGAACCCTGGCTTGGCTCTATTTTCCATCCCCTAGCTCCGCATATCCTGCGGATTGTGTATGTACAGATGGTTGAAGCAAAAAAACAAAAAAGTTGTGGAACATGTACAATGTAATAAATCACACAAATTATTTTTTACGCACACAAAGCTGTGTGTATTGCAGGGTGCACTGGCAGAAAGAGGTTCATTAAGGTGTGTGGTGAAGCAAAATTAATGTGATTTTTAAAAAACTGAGGAGAGCAAAGAGGGAGAACTGGGTCACGGACTCACGAAAGTTTACATTATTTTCTGCAAACTCCTATTACAGGCCCTTTGCACCCGACCTCAGCTCCACCTCTTATCCCTTAGCCCCCCCAACAGAGCGGGTTTCAGGTTACACCCCCTTTCTCCGTCCTCTCATCCACCCCTTTAGCAAGGCCTTCATACCGCTCACCGGTGCTCAGCCTGGGATGGAATGGGGGTCTCAGGTTACTCCACATGGCTCCTCTCCACACCGAAGGCTCGGCTTCGAGCTCTTCTCGGCCTCTTACATGGTGTTACGATTTCCCAGATGTTCCACCTAGAGTGTAAGGCTGTGCCAGAAAACACTATTCTATTAGCCTCATATAGATTATAAGACAATGTTCAAACAGTTACTCCAAAGGGATTACTCAATCAATCAATCAGGGAATTGTAAGCGCGCTACTCACCCGTGAGGGTCTCAAGGCGCTGAGGGGGGGGGGGGGGGTCCGCAGATCTGTTTAGCCGAAGAGCCAGGTCTTGAGAGTCTTCCTGAAGGTGTTAAGGGAGGGGGCGCGTCTGATGTCTGCCGGTAGCTCGTTCCAGGTCTTGGCTGCAATGTGAGAGAAGGATCTTTCGCCTGCTCTGGCTCTGTGGATGCGCGGGGTTTCAGCCAGTGCGAGGTTGGAAGATCGGAGGTTTCTTTTGGGTACGTCGAAGTTGATTCTGTCGTTGAGGTATTTGGGTCTGTTGTTGTGTAGGCATGAGTGAGGATTTTGAAAGTGACTCTTTTCTCCATGGGGAGCCAGTGGAGACTTCGTGGGTGTTGGGGGATGCCGAGGACGAGTCTGGCAGTGGTGTTCTGTACTGTCTGAAGTTTGCAGAGTAGGGACTTGTTGATGCCGGCGTAGAGTGCGTTTCCATAGTCCAGTCTTCTGGTGATGAGTGCGTGGGTGACTGTCTTCCTTGACTCAGGGGGGATCCACTTGAAGGTCTTGCGGAGGGTGTTGAAGCAGCTGGAGGTGACGGCGTTGACCTGTAGGTTCTTGGCGTGGTCTGAGGGGGTAGGTGGGCTTCCGAGGGCGGTCGGCCACCAGGTGCTGTCCCATGCAGAAGGGGGGTACCGAGGACGAGGACTTCTGTCTTCTTGGCGTTGAGCTTCAGGCAGCTGTTGGTCATCCAGACTGTGACGTCTTGCATTCCTTTCTGGAAATTGAGTTGGGCAGTGGTGGGGTCTTTGGTGAGGGAGAGGATGAGCTGGGTGTCGTCGGCGTAGGATACGATGTTGAGGCCGTGTTGTCGGACGATGGCTGCGAGGGGGGCCATGTAAATGTTGAAGAGGGTGGGGCTCAGTGATGAACCCTGTGGGACTCTGCAGGTGATTTTCGTGGGGTCGGAGAGGAAGGGTGGGAGTCTGATCCTTTGGCTTCTTCCGGTGAGGAATGATCGGATCCAGTCCAGGGCTGTTCCCTGTATGCCTGCGTTGTGTAGTCTGACGACTAGTGTGCGATGGGAGACTGTGTCGAAGGCCGCTGATAGGTCGAGTAGGATGAGGGCTGCGGAGTGGCCTTGGTCCAGGAGGGTGCGGATGTTGTCTGTGGCGGCGAGTAGGGCGGTCTCTGTGCTGTGGTTGCTTCGGAATCCGGATTGGGACGGGTCGAGGACGGCGTTCTCTTCAATGAAACGTGTCAGTTTCCTGTTGACTGTTTTCTCTGCAACTTTGGCTGCGAAAGGGAGGAGCGAGATGGGCCGATAGTTCTTGAGGTCGGTGGGGTCAGCTGTGGGCTTCTTGAGCAGGGGTCTGACTTCTGCGCGCTTCCAGTCGTCTGGGAAGGTGCCTGTTTTGAAGGTGGTGTTGATGGTGCGTTGTAGTTTGGGTGCGATGGCGGCCATGGCTCTGTGGTAGATGTGAGGGGGGCAGGGGTCGGTGGGGGCCCCCCCCCCGAGTGGATGCTTTTCATGGTCGAGGCAGTGTCTTCGGCCGTGATCGGTGTCCAGTTGGAGATGGTGGGCTGGCTGGTGTTTCTGGGGGCGGGGGGCAGTCTGTGGCGCCTGGTGGATGGTCGATGAAGTTGTCGTAGAGGTTTTTGATCTCGAGGTGGAAATTGGTTCCAAGCTTGTCGCAGAGGTCTTGGGATGGGGTGAAGTCTGTGGCTTCGCTGCGTGGGTTGGTGAATTCTTGAATGACACTGAAAAGTTCCTTGGAGTTGGCCAGGATTTTGTTGTGGATGAAGTTCCTCTTGGTGGCTCTGATCTGGTTGTGGTAGTCTGTCATGGCGTCCTTGTAGGTGGTGTGGTTTTCGGTTGTCTTGGTGTTTCTCCAGTACTTCTCCAGGCATCTGCAGGTGCGTCTGGCTTCTTGGAGAGCGGTTGTGAACCAGGTGGCTTTCCTGGGGCGTTGTCCGTTGGGGTTGCGTAGCAGGGCAAGCTCGTCTGCGCAGTTGGAGATCCAGGTGTGGAGTTCTCTGGCTGCATCGTTTCCGCCGTTTGCGTCGGGTGCCCAGGTGTGGTTGTCTCGGGTGAGGGTGGAGTTAAGTTGCTAGTCGGTAACCTTGCTCCAGTTCCTTCGTGGTGGGCGTTGGGCTGGTTTGGGTGCCTTGGGTTTGTTGATGGCGAAGTGTACGCAGTGGTGGTTGGTCGATGGCGGCTGCGTTGTGTGGCTGAATTGGATGCTGTTTCCTGCCGCAAAGATGGGGTCGAGGGTGTATCCTGCTCTGTGGGTCGGTGTGTTGACGAGTTGTTAAAGTCCGATGCTGGCGAGATTGTCACGAAGGATAGTGGAGTTGGGGTCGCTGGGGTTGTCGAGGTGGAAGTTCAGGTCTCCAATGAGTATGTCGTTTGTTGAGGCGATGGCGTGGGGTGCGATGAAGTCAGTGATGGTGGTGGCGAAGGGTGTTCGGGGGTCTGTAGATGAGGGTTCCTCGGAGTGTGGCTTTGGGGGTGGTCTGGATCTGAAAGTGCAGGTGTTCGGCGGAGGGGAAGGTTTCGCTGGAGGTGGTGAGGCGGAGGGTGCTCTTGTGGGCGACGGTGAGGCCCCCTCCTGGGTGGTTGGGGCGGTCTTTCCTCTGGATCTTGTATCCGTCTGGGATGGCGGTGCTGATGTCGGGGGCGGAGGATGCGTTGGTCCAGGTCTCTGTGAAGAAGGCGATGTCGGACGAAAGAGTCGAGTAGGTTCCAGATTTCCATGGCGTGTTTGTGTACGGAGCGTACGTTGAGGAGGATGCATTTTAGGGTGTCGCCGGTGCTGGCATCGGCGGTGTTGGATGCCGGGGTGGCGGTGAGGGTCTGGGGGCAGTGGAGGCAGGAGAACTGGCCCTGAGTCGTGTTCGGTGAGGCCTGTTGGCATTCTCTAAGTCTTCCAGGGTTGAGTGAGAGGAGGGTGGTGTCGTAGCGATGGGTAGTGGGAGGTCCAGGGTTCCTGGCGCTGGCCGCAGTCGGGTTGCGGACGGGCGAAGATGGGCTTGCCTTTGGCGTGCCAGCGGCGCAACCGCGCAGCGGCCGCCATTAAGTAGGGGAGGTGGGAGGGAGGAGAGGCTGGGAGGCGGGAGCAGGGGAATTCCGGGGGAAATTCCAGGGGGGGGTGGAGGGGCCGCAGGGGCAGCAGCGGCGAAAGGCAAAAGGAACAGGCAGGCACGAGAAAATAAAAACAGTGGTGGAATTAGAGCACGACACAGATGGGCACAATAACAGTGGCACAACAGGGAAAAAATTAAGAAAAAAAACGGCTGAGAAAGGTTACGGTGATTGGAGGCAGTCTGGTCCCAGTTGGAGCGGGCAGCAGGCGCAGGAGCGGGCAGCAGCCTCGAACCTCCCAAGGAGGAGGTCGGAGTCTGGAGGCAAGAGACGGCACAGTGGAGCAGCAGGGAGAGAGTGGACCTAGACCGAGGGTATATGCGTAATCATGTACTTAAAAAAGCCCACCCCGATCCCGTGCAACCTGCACAACCGTGTTAATGACAGATGTACATATACAAAGTTCTGTAGTGACTGTATGACTCTTATTACTGTATGTTCCATACTTTTGTGTTTGATGTCTGTTTTTATTTGGTTTTGCTTAGAGTGCCCAATGAGTAAAGATATTTCCTGAGCGGACATTAATGCGTATTGAAGAACTGTAATCAAGATTTACCAACCATGTACCAACAGAATGAAAACGCTGGTAACTCAAGGGTTGAAGACGAGATGGAATCCGAAGCCGAAATTGAATCGAAGAACCGCCGCATCAATTCCAGGTAAGCGTCCCTGGAAACCAACTCTTCCTGACGACGACCGGAAGGCTAAGCACCTTCCAGAACTGGGGTGTGGCCTTAAGTAGTGTTGCCACACCCAAGATGGCCTTCACGCCGACACACGCACAGCATGACACGGCGTTGCTAGGGATCATTCCTTTGGGTAACAGCTGCAGTGCAGATGCGTAACTGACGGGTTTGAGTTACCAGCATTTTCATCCTGTTGTTGGTACACGGTTGGTAAATCTTTATAACACAAGTTATAAGGTAGGGTACTGGGAAGTTGGTCCAGAACGTCTCCGCAAAACTCAACCTTGCAGACTTAAGGTAAGAAAGCATGGTTAGTCTGACAGAAGGCTAAGCCCACAACAAAGGTTTCGCCCAGGCATTATGGATCAAGCCCAGCAAATCTCCCTTCAGGACATAGCCACAGTGTTAGCCGAAATTAAGTCAGAAAATGCTGCCTTACGCAGAGACCTTTCTGCTTTACAAAACACTATGCAAGATCGTCCCACTTGGAGTCTTCTTTCAACACAAAAGCCAATCCTTAAGCCACCCAGTTTTCAACATGTAACTCATAGTTTTGATAGTACGACTACTCCTCCCACACAAATTCAAGTAGTAACCCCCACTCGAGTTCCGTTAGCACCTCCTGAAAGATTCCATGGGGACAGTAATAAGTTTACTTTTTTCCTGAACCAATGTCATTTTCATTTTATAGCAAAACCAACAGCTTTTCCTGATGATTCCTCCAAAATAGCATTTATTCTGTCTTATTTAGGAGGAGACACAGCCTTGTGGTCAGTTCCTTTAATAGAAAGGGATGATCCGATTTTGTACGATTTTAGACGTTTTAAGGAAACTATGAAAAAATTATTTGCCAAACATGTTTTTGTGCAATCAGCAGACAATGAGTTGCTTAATTTGAAACAAGGCTCCTCTGACCTACTTCATTACATTTCCACGTTTAACAGGTTAGTAATAGAAGCGGAATGGCCAGAAGAAAAAAAGTATCACTCTTTTATAGAGGATTAGGAGAGGAGCTAAAAGATAAGGTAACACAAATCTTAGATCCACCAGATAATTGTAGTGAATTTATTGATCTGGTGGTCAAATGAAACCATCGTTTATCAGAACGGAAAGGCGAACGAGGCAGGACAGAACATAAGGTCTTAATGTTTAAAGAAAAAAGTAGTAATCAAAAAGACTAATGCTAAACCAGATATAGGGGAACCCAATGCAAATTGGAACAATTAGAGGACCTCTTACAAAAGAGGAAAAAGATAAACGTAGAAAATTAAATCAGTGCTTATACTGTGGAAAAACCAGACACTTTGTAAAGGAATGTCCCACTCGTCCAAATAAAGGTGAATCGAAGATCACAGATGTTGTTGTACAACACTCAGAAAACTAATAAGCTTGACAGAAGATGAAGTCAGTTTGTCGAGTGAGTTCTCTAGTTTGGCCTCCACTGCTCCTGAAACGTCTTTTCGCCATCTTAGCATTCGAGTGACATTACATTCACAAAATAATAATGCAAATTCATGATCAGTAGACGCATAAAGTTTGATGACATCGATGCACGTCAGTTTCGCCTTATTTTTGGAATTCCATGGTTGGTCCAACACAACCCCAAGATTGACTGGTTAAGGAAGACTGTGTTGTTCAATTCTAGCCATTGTCGTAAATTCGGTTTCCAACACAATGTGAGTGAACATATAGTGCAAGGTTATGACTTTCCGAAAGAATCCAAGGAGTGTATTGCTCCTCGACAGTGTGCCAGAGAAATATTCTGACCTATCAGATGTATTTGACAAGCAAAAGGCAAACACATTACCACCCCATAGGGATTACGATTGTCGAATTGATTTAGTGCCTGGGGCTACCTTACCATGTAGCCGTATATACGCTCTCACAGAGAACGAAAATGAGTATTTACGAACGTACTTAGACGAATATCTTGCCAACGGTTTTATCAGACATTCCAAATCCCCTGTATCCTCTCCCCTCTTTTTATACCAAAAAAAGGGGGAGAATTGCACACGTTTATAGATTATCGCGCCTTAAACAATGTAACTATAAAAAACCGTTACCCGCTTCCTTTAATACCCACTCTGTTTGATCAAATAAAGGATGCCACCATTTATACTAAACCTGATTTGCGAGGAGCTTACCATCTTGTGCGAATTCGTGAGGGCAACGAATGGAAAACGGCGTTTCGTACAAAATTCGGCCTGAGTATCAAGTCATGCCCTTCGGACTCTGCAACATTGCTGCTGCATTTAAGTTTTTTATTAAAAAAAAGTGTTACGAGATTTTTTAGACATTTGCTGTGTAGTATATATTGATATACTCATTCTAAATCTCGAACTGAACATGTACAACAAGTACGAGCCATTCTTCATCAGCTATTAAAAAATTCCTTGTATGTTAAATTAGAGAAAAGCATGTTTCATACATACAAGGTTGAGTTTTTTAGGATACATCATTAGTCCAACAGGAATTGAGATGGACCCAAAAAAGATTGCATCAGTACTTAATTGGCCCAGTCCCTCTTCAATTAAACAGGTCCAAAGTTTTTTAGGATTCGCAAATTTCTACAGGGGATTTATTCGTGACTTTTTTAAAACAATAACTCAGATTACTAAACTACTTCATAAAGGAGTTAAATTTGAATGGAATGACTTAGCAGAAAAGGCCTTCCGAGAATTAAAAATCACAATTCACTTCAGCACCTAGACTTATGCATCCTGATCCTTCTTGCCCATTCATTGTGGAAGCTGATGCTTCACAATTCGCCTTGGGGGAATTTTGTCACAAAGACGTAAAGATACTGGGCAAATGCATCCCCTAGCCTACTATTCCAGAAAATTGTTACCAGCTGAAAACAATTATGCCATAGCAGATAGGGAACTATTGGCCATAACAGCTGTATTCGAAGAATGGTGTCACTACTTGTTAGGGGCAAGATATCCAATCACAATTTATACAGACCATCGTAATCTTTAAACTTTGCAATCCGTTAAAGCTCTATCTGCTCGTCAACTTCGCTGGACATTGTTTTTTAATGATTATAATTTCACTATCACCTATCGACCTGGAAAAGAAAACAAAGCGGATGCTTTGTCACGCATCGGTATAGATGATGAAATTTGTGAAAAGCAAAAAGAGTCACAGACAATTCTGCCATCTCATTGTTTTTAGGCCAGTATCTCTAATAAAGATGCGATACAGGAACTACAGATAGAACTTAAGACAAAATCATCACAAGAATGGCAGGAATTGTATCCTTCACTTCTTTGGAAAGACAAACTTTTGTGGATGAATGAACAACTGTTTGTACCATCAAAAAGATAACAAAATCATGTTATACAATTACATCATGATACTCCCTTGTCTGCACATCCAGGAATTACAAAAACTTACCTACTAATTAAACGCAGTTTTTGGTGGCCTTCCATGTTTCATGACATTCAAAACCATGTTGACACATGTGCCATATGTATCCAAAATAAATCCTCACATCAAGCCCCTAGTGGTTTATTACATCCTTTACCAATACCTCCACAACCGTGGCACACGATATCCCTTGATTTTATTGCTGAACTCCCCATCACCAAAACAGGTTACAATACCATTTTAACCGTGGTTGACCACTTTACGCGTATGGCCCATTTCATACCTTTAAAAAAAATCCCTTCCACACCAGAATTGGCACAAGTATTCACGCACAAGATAATCCGTTTACATGAAATTCCTTCCATCGTGATTTCCAATCGAGGCCCTCAATTTATTTCTCATTTTTGGCAAAATTTGAGTAAGTTATTAAGCATGGAAGTGCGTACATCCTCGAGCTATCATCCTCAAACTGATAGTTTAACTGAACGCACTAACCAAACTATTGAACTATATCTACGTTGTATGTTAACAGATTGTGATCAAGAATGCGCAGACATTTTGTGGGCTTTAGAACTTGCCTATAATAATACTGAGCATTCGTCTACAGGTATGTCACCGTTTTTTTGTGCACAGGGATTTCATCCAAAGAACATTCCAGGAAAGACTCTTTCTACTATAACTACCCCATCCATATGTGAATACATAACTAAATTAACATCCATTCACCAACAAGCTCAGTTTCACTTGGCAAAAGCAGAAGAAAACCAGAAATGTTTAGCAGATTTACATCGCACTCCGCAACCAACTTATTCCATAGGAGACAAAGCTTGGTTATCCACTAAACATTTACGCCTTAAAGGCAATAGGAAATTCTGCCCTCGGTTTATTGGACCATTTCCTTTTCAAAAGATAATCAATCCAGTAAGCATAAAATTAACGTTACCTTCAAAATATCGAATTCATCCAGTATGTCATGCATCTCTTCTAAAACCTTACCATCCCATGACTCGTAAAACCGCACCACCTCCTCCCATTGATATAGAAGGTATACCCGAGTTCGAAGTACGAACTGTGCTTGATGCTAAAACAGTGCATGGTAAATTGTATTACTTAGTGGATTGGAAAGGTTATGGACCTGAAGAACGTTCCTGGGAACCTTTGGCTCATTTAAAGAATGCCCCACTACTACTGAAAGCCTTCCATACACGTTAATCTGACAAACCAAAACCTATTCCTCTGGTTTTAGGGGGGATTTTGCGAGGGGGTACTGTCATGATTTCCCAGATGTTCCACCTAAAGTGTAAGGCTGTTTCAGAAAACACTATTCGATTAACCTCATATAGATTATAAGACAATGTTCAAACAGTTACTCCAAAGGGATTAATATGTATCCCAATGCGTAATCATGTACTTAAAAAGCCCACCCCGATCCTGTGCAACCTGCACGACCATGTTAATGACAGATGTACATATACAAAGTTGGGTAGTGACTGTATGACTTATCACTGTATGTTCCATAGTTTTGTGTTTGATGTCTGTTTTTATTTGGTTTCGGTTAGAGTGCCCAATGATTAAAGATATTTCCTGAGCAGACATTAGTGCATATTGAAGAACTGTAATCAAGATTTAACAACGGTGTACCAACAGAATGAAAACGCTGGTATCTCAAACCCGTCAAAATTACGCGTCCGCACTGCAGTGGTTACCCAAAGGAATTATCCCTAGCAACGCCGCGTCACGCTGTGTGCGCGTTGGTGTGGCGGCCATCTTGGGTGTGACAACACTACTTAAGGCCACAACCCAGTTCTGGAAGGTGCTTAGCCTTCCAGTCATCGTCGTCAAGAAGAGTTTGTTTCCAGGGACGCTTACCTGGAATTGACGCAGCGGTTCTTCGATTCAATTTCGGCTTCCGATTCCATCTCGTCTTCAACCCTGAGGAACAGAAAAAGAAAGTTAAGTGCACGTTTACTTTTACGGCGCCCAACGCAAGAAAGCATTGCTTTGACAAACTTAAGCGCTTTTAATATTGAACACAAACTAATTTTTGGAATATTTTTATTGAAGCTTGCAAATTAAGAAAGACAATTTACAAAACAGGACTAATATCCATCAAGAACTTGTATAGAAGGAATTGGTTTGTTTTTTCTTTCTTTTGTTTTATTTTTAAAAACGTAGTAGTGGACAAGAAGTGTTCGTAAATACCAATAGTAAGTACTATAGCAAAAGTGATAATAAGAATAGTTAATAGAATTCAATAATTGTATTAGAATGACTTTGTGATGTTTGTTCCCTTAATACTATGATTAGAAGAGCTGACAGGAGTAAACCATGCCCAGTAACAACGCTATAGGAACTTCATCACTACACAAGACTACCAGGACGCTGCACCTAACAACTTTAGCTCGCAGGTAGGAGTGGTAACTAATAAAAGGGATTGTCATGTATCAAGGGAGGGACTGACTTTATAGATAGAAATAGAAGATACGGATAGTAAGTTCTTGTTGCCTCGCAGGTCGACAACAAAGATTCTTCAAGCGTCCCTCCTCCCTGAACCCTATTGCATATTCCTAGTGAAAATACAGAATACACAGGTTATAAGGTAGGGCACTGGGAAGTTGGTCCATAAAGTCTCTGCGAAACACAACCTTGCAGACTTAAGTTAAGAACGCATGGTTAGTCCGACACATGGCTGCTCTTTGTTCTAGCACCATGCCCAATTCAAAAAGGAAGATGATCCTGTAGTCATTCGGACGTCATCAGATGGCTTCAGCCGAGCTATTCCTGCAATTACCTGCAAAAGTCATCCCAAGCCATCCTGAAGTATGAGTATAGGGCGAAATATTCAAATGAGATGACTCGAGTCAGAGAAACTACTCCAGGATTAGTTTCAGATTACTTCAGTGGAAAACATTTGATGATCATTTACTCCTGAAAGATGATCTCATGATGATTTCAGGATTAGGCTGGATTACTGCAGGGTGGGTTCCCTATTAGTTCAGTGGAAAAAATGCAATGATCTTGTAATACTGCAGAATGATCTCATGAGGACTTCAAGATTAGGCAGAGTTAATCCAGGATGATCCTAGGAGTATTTCTTGATGGGGCTATATTATTACAGAATGATCTTGTGATGACTTCAGATTGAGGCTGCTTCACTCAAGGTTGATCCCATAATAACTTTAGAATGTGACTGTACTAGTCAATGATCTCTTCAGGATGGAGATGTATAACCCCAAGATGGGATCTAGCTGTATTACTGCATGAGGATTACAAGAGGCGGATGCATTACTCCAAGACAGTGTTCACCAAACTGAGTCGCTAGCTGGTTTTTGGAGGGTTGCAAAAGTCAGCACAATAAATAAAGATGCCTGTAAATTCTGGGTTTAACTTGTCACATTTGCCAGTGATTCGAAGACCGAGGTCAATGTCAAGCTGCTTTATTATTTTAACATGGAGATTGGTGTGTACTTTTCTTTCTCCGACAACAAATTGAGGGGAGTTTTTAAAAAGTGACAAAGTAGGATTGTTTTTTCCAAATACTAAACAAAATGCAAATACCTATAAAGAACAATACGCATCCAGTAGTCAGGAAAGCAAACATTAAGCACTTTTTTGTAATTCGGAAGTGTACTGAAAACAGATTTTAATAGGATCAAATCAAGATACTGACTTGAAGCACCAATGATAAATATTCACAGAAAACTGAATTCCACAGGTTATGATTTGAGTGCTACATAATTTTATCATTAAAACTATGTCTGAGCAATTATAGCGGTCAATTCAATCGAAAATGAGCTGTCCATAAATGTAAATTCACAACCACATGATTCTTTAGTTGCATCAAAAAATCACCTCGTCTCCTGCTCATTAAAAGGTAGGTGAGACGCAAACGTTTGTTGTTCTGAAAAGTGGGTTGTGGTTCTGCAAAAGTTTGGGAACCACTGCTCTAAGATGATCTTGAGTGATGTATGTGAATTAATGGAAAAGAAAACGTCCAATGTGAAACCACATTAGAAGAAACAAAATCTGGAAAAACCAATTTTAAGGAAATACAAATAAACCAAAAATTAAAGGAAACATTTTAAAGGAATGATAGATAATTTTGAGGAACCATCCATAATTGCCTTAAACTTGTGTTGAGTTCAGGACCTTTGACAGGTTTTTGGGTTCAAGGATGAGTAATGTTTAGGGGACCTGAGGGTTTTTTTGTGATTAGGAATGGGCGGCGTTCAGGCATAAAATAGGGGGATTTAAGGTTCAGGAATGGGTGGAGTTTAGGAGTGCAGAGAGTTTTTAATGTTCAGTGAGGATTAGAGGTTACAGGTGGTGAAGAGTTTTCAGCTTTTAGAACGGGATGGAGTTTAGGGTGGTTAGGGGTTTTAAGGATTCAGGGAGGACGTAGAAAGGGGCTTTAGGGTTCAGGGATGAGTAGATTGTAGGAGTGTTACTCTTTTTATAGGGGTCAAGGATGGGTGGAATGTGGGGGCGTTGAGGTTTTAAAGTATCACGGATGGGTGGGTTTTAGGCAAAAAAAGGGGGTTTTAGGTTTCAGGTATGGATAGAGTTTAGGGGTAGTGAGGACTTTTAGGGATCAGGGATGCGTGGAATGTAGGGGTAGAATGGCTCTTAGAGTTTAGGAATGGGTGTAGTTTAGGGAATCGGTGTAGTTTAGGTGTGGTTTGACAGGGACAGGTGGTGTTTAGGGGTCGTGAAGGGTCAGGAATGGATGGGGTGAGGAGAGTGACTGAATTAAAAGCATCCAAAGTAATTATTTGACAATGTAAAAAAGATATACATTTGAAATAATGCCCCCTGAAGTAAGGCAATGAAATAAAAATGTGTAACAACACTTTTTCTAAAGGTAGGATCTGCAACCACTGCATTTACATCTTAAAGAGTAAGCATGCCAATTTCAAACAAAAAGCTTTGCTATGAATTGGTTTCTATAAAAAAATGGTAAATACAATTCAGTCTGATAACTTTCATTAAACAGTTTAGATTAAATGGTTTCTCAGTAATTGTAGTCCATGAAATTGATTTTCTATGAAATCACATACAACCGAATGGATAAATCTTGTTTGACATTCTGTGGAAGTTTCTTTTGTCTATTATGACTGTAGAGCAAATCACAGCTGCAACCCCCTCTCCAAAAAAAGAGGGGATTCTTTGTCTGACCAGAAGAAAAGCACTCACAAACTGTTCTATGGAGGCATGCGCTGCCCACTGTTACTCTGAACGGATACTCAGCATCTATTCAGAAGGGTACAACCATAGGGAACTATTGGTATTTTCTGAAAACAACAATTCAGAATTAATGTAAGAAAAGGCTGTGTCAGACCTTTCTGATTGGCTTATAGGAAATCATTCATACTAACACTGTTCTTGGTCGACAAGTCACAGATTGGGAGTAGAGGGACTGGCAGGTATTCCCTTAGCAGTTAATGGACCATCATGGAATACTTTCAGTTCACTATTTTGTGTGCGCTCAGAAGAGTAAACCAGAAAATGCAGACCTGGTTTGGAATTCAATTCAGCTTACCTACCTGGCCTTACCTGTGAAGACTTCAGGATATGTTTAGGCTGGTCACCACTATTCCTTTTAAACTTATTTGTCCCCTCCTGTAAGCTATCCCTTCTTGTAGCATGTAAAGTCCCCCAACTATGCCTTCACCTAACCAGCATTCACTCCTCACATTTATCCCTACTCTCAACAATTCCCATCATGCGTCCCATGTCCTTTCCTAACAACTGTACAAAGCACCTCCCATCTGTCACATGACTCCTTTCACCCAGTCATCCACCAGCTACATCACACCCTTTGCGCCTATTCCCTGCTCTCATGGCTGCCCCTTGGCTTATGCCTTGAATTCAGAGCCCTTTCCTATTTGATTCCATGTTCTCCCTCCAGCAATATCAACTCATTCCTTCTCTCATCTACAATTTAGTTCTACTGAGACCCATCCCAGCTACATTCTTTTACCAGTTCTCACAATATCTATCCAGTGCCAATCATTCCCTATCCACTTCTGTCAGTCAAACTGCCATGTTCTACCACCAGTCTTTCAACCCAAAACCCCTCCAACCTCACCCTCTTCCAAGAACCATATCTCAAATTATCAATACCAGTCTTTCGGTCATACTCCCCTCTCACTGTCTGTTCATCACATTGTCATATTGATTAGGCTGTCACAACAGCCAGCTGCCTTCTGTCAGCCCACCTTCTTTTCTGACATCAGGAAAATGACGGAGGTAAATACTCCGATTTCGAGTAATCTGCATGCCACAAATTCAAACCACTGCAACACAAACTCAGTCTTCCATCCGTCTGTGATTGGTATGATCAAAGGGTAACAGTAAAAAAATCATGTAAAACTTTTAAAACATAAAAAAGCATTGTATGAAAAAAAAGCTATCACCTGCTACCCCCATAACTACCTAAAGTATTCAGTCACTTTCACCCAACTAACTCTATTCCCCATCATCACCCACAGTAATCAAATGTTATTCATTTATGGCACTTATATCACATAATACTTTCTGGGACATGTTTTACAAAATGGTTTAACGGTTGCAAATCCTCAGATTCGGGAAATCTGTGGGTTTGTAATCACTAAAATATTTTTTGTAAATTATTAAAACCAGGTAACAATCAGAAAACAATTTCTGAATCGTTAAATGGGTAGGGGGTGGGCAGAACTCGCAGAATTGGACAACGTGGAGGTACATAAAACTCGGTGAGATCCTGCGGAGTTCATCCAATGGGAGGAAACAGGTACTTTCTGCTGTGATTTAGCACCAAAAGACTCTCCAGGCAGTACAAATCACCGCAAACAGCATCACACAGCATGCCAGAGGGTGTAGCTACTCAAGTTGATTTTACTGCTGCTAAAGTAGATTTTCTTGCGTAGCAGCAGCCTTCTGATTGCAAAGGGGTGCAATTGCCCACGACCACCTGCGTTAACAATATCTCAGTGGATGTCCTCCTAGTGACTGGATATTGCGCTGGGGACACCAAATTTTGCTCGCCAACTTACCGTCCTGGAGCCGCCTGTGAGAAATAAATTCAGCCAGGTGGTGCTTGGCGGAATATGGCCGGAAGTCCGCGTTTCCCCAAAATTACGCCAATGACGCTAGTGGAACAGAATATTTCGCCCACCCCTATAAATGGGTTATGTAAACATTAATGAATCGCTATTGGAAGGGACGTTTTAGGAACATCCCTTCCAAATACAGAATCTTGAAGAGATTTTTGCAACCAAAATCTAGTTGCAAAATATTGATATTTCTCCTCCAAATCCAAATTGGTGTTAAGCCATTGGCAAATGGGAACTGGTCTCCAGGGAACGCTTCCCCCTTTGAGAATGTTGACAAAAATGTTTTTTGGTATAAGGCATTGGTTCAATGTTACCACTGCCTACTTCTAAAATAGTTTAACTTTACAGTTTTATTTTTTTAAGTGTGAAGTGTGACCAGTTTTCCTGCCTCATGCATTATAATGAGGTAGGTCAGATTGCGACCCACGAGAATTCTGAATTTTGTGAACCAACCTATTAGTATGTAGGTTGGTTCACAAAATTCATTTTCATTTGCAAAAAGTTGGTGTAGAGGTTGTGGCCACTTTTTGCAAACTGAAAATTCGTAAATCAGACCCTTGGATCAGAAGCTATCCTATAATTTTTTTTATCTCAATTCCATTTTATATGATTGTGTTTTATTGTTGGGACAAAGCCATAATTTCAAATTGTCAACAGAATGCTACTTAGCGATTTTGAAACATGACACCCCCTCAGAAAATGGCTGATATATTTAATGCAGAGGCCTTGAAAACTATTATTAGAGAGCCACCTATCCCGAAGATCTGCATTTGACCTTTAAAGTAAGAAACTTCACCATACAACCCCCTAACTTCACTGTGGGATCGTTTACATTCATGACAGTGCCTTTGGCTCTAATAGGACTCCCTTTTAATCACAATATAATCTCAGTGCAATGCAAAGAGTCTATATGACTCAACTCTATTTTCAAGCTTGGTGTTAGCTAAGACCTTTTGATTTTACTAAATTTCTATGAATAATATACTTAATTATTGAGGCTCTCAGCCAGTCCAGATCACAGAGTTAAAGCTCTGCAGAGCAGCAATGGCAGGTCTCCATAAGGCCTTTTGTAGAGTGCCAGCATTGTGGACTGCGTTGGCTGAAGCCTACAATTTAGTGACGTAGTGACCCAAGGGAAGGGGGCTGGGAGGGTTGCTTTTTAGTTCCTGTGTGCACTGGCTGGATTAGACTGCATGCTACAGTTTTCCAGGAGACTGAGTGAGAATTGGGATGGGCAGTGAAGTCCAGAACACACAATTCTGGGGTATGATAGCAGTACTGCCCAAAATGTAAAAACGAATTCTCACAGTGCTGGAACCATCATTGTACTATTGTATTAGACATGAATTGCAATCTGCAGACACTTTCTCCACTGGAGGAGCAGAGAAGAACAATGTGGAAGGAAGCAGACAGAGCTGTAAACCATGAAAGATGGGTGTGTGAAGGAAAAACAGATAAAGAGGAGGAGAGATGGATGTGGGAACCATACAGATAGGGTAAACAAGGAATGAGAAAAGTGAAAAGAACTGGGGAAAGCAGAGACTGGAGTGCAAGAAAGGAAAAGGATGCTAAAAAAAAGTGGAAAGAGGGGGAAAGGCAAGAAAAGTAGAACTAGAGAGGCTTGAATAAAAGAGGAGAGAAAAGAAAGAAAAAGTGAGAGACAAGAAAGTGTAAAGCAATTAGTGAGGGGAGAGCGGAAAGAAAAACAGGCAGTGCATGACAGGACAGTGGAGAGCAGGAAAGGAGGGCGGGGAGATGGGGAGGAAGAAAAGCAGATAGTGAGGGAGAGCGAGAAAGAGTGTATACCTCTGCGTCATAAACCAGTATAAAATATGTAATGTTGAGGGATGACAGCTATATCATTCCTGGGCCTGCCTCACCTAATGTATAAGTATTAATGGGGTTACCCGAAATGCTACCAGACCCGGGTCAAAATTGCAGTACAATAAACAATCGGTCACAGTAGCAACAATTTAACAATACAAAGGCGATAACGGCATTCACAACACCAATTTTGCATAATCTGCAGTGAATTAAATTTATTTTCAAAGCATTAATATAGACTCCAATGAATGCAATTACTTTTCAAAGCATTAATCACTTTAGTTAGGCAACACAGTTGCTCTTGCATCTAGAATCATAGATATATTTATCATGAAAGTGCTCTAGTGTTGGGGGAAGGAAGGGTAGGCGAGTTCTGGGTCTGAGTGAGTGAGGGTAATTGACAAGGGAGAGGTAATGTGACATATATACATCAAATTCACATAGTGAGACCTTTCCGGCCTATCTCAGGTCAACTGTTCCAGTAAACACACATAGCATTAGAAGACGCTAATAATTAATTTCAGTCGCCAGGGCTTGTATGATAAGTAGAAGTAGTCAACGTTTCGACCCCTAAGACATTCAAGGTGATTAAATCCTTAGGGTGGGGTCTTCATCGGGACAGACTGAAAAGAGCACCTAAAAACAATTGGATATTCCGTATTAGAGGGGGGTCATCAGGACAGGTTGTGAATGCTCATATTTAAAGGTAGTGGTTACCTACTCTGGCCAACAGCGCGTAGAATCAGGCTGTACAGTCAAGGGAAGTGGGCTCAACAGAGCTCCTAAAGTCAGAGAAGACACAAGATCAGGTTGCGAACTACTTAGTCATACTGAGACCTCAAGTGTCTATGGTGGTACTAACACAACACTTACTAGTTTCCGGGAACAAAGTGCGGCCAAAAATGCACGCACCAACATCCGTAGTTAAACTGTGGGTCACAAGGTCCCTCACAGTAATGTGAAGAATCTATCCAATAAAGAAAACGATAATACTAAGATCTAGGTGGTTTAGAAGGAAAGATCTAAGTGATTAAAAAAAGGGCTGGTCTGGTGTGTAGATACCCATTCTGGGGACTGGTTCTAATGGTGCACCACTATTACGACTAACGGGTGTGTGGTTACAATCACTGGCCATATAGGCGCTCATTTGGTAAGTAAATCAATAAATAAATACATACTCATCCAATTGGACCGTACAACAATTATTACCCCACACTGTAGTTAACCATACACTTCGTGGTAGGGTACACTGCATCATCAGCGTGTTGGCAGCGAAATCATCCTTGTGAATCAATGAATAAATGAATCAAGCCCCTACATATAGTGCCCCAAAATATAAGCCAGAAGGATTAAACATCCTGCTTAAAATGATGGTAAAGCTCCAGTGGGCCGATAGAGCGATTAACATAACAACAAACTAGTGACAGACTAAAAATGCCTCACATCTGTAAATACATTTAGAACAAAAAGCTCATGGCTATCTAGCAGAAGTTCAGTTGAACAAACGAGCGATTGTACCTGCTGATGGGCACAGATGCGGTAGCACATACCTCAAGATTCAACCTTCTGGCTCCATCCCTGCCGTGTAAATGGGCCCAAGCTCAAGCGCTTAGCATATTTAAGAGCACGAGCAGTTTGCGTGCACGCCGAGTGCAGCCGCTAACTACCAGCACGTACCGTCCTCACCATAGGCCTGTCACGGGCTGCCGGTACCGCGGTGGGGACGTCTCTAAAGAGACATATCTGCACGCTAACACACCGCATTCAAAAAGATTAACCCTGACGGCATGTATCATAACAATATGGATAACATATTCCAGGGGGCTCGGAAACAGGCGGAGAAACAGCAGTAGGCCAAACTGTATACTCCTATGTCCATAGCTTATCACACCTCGTAGGTAAATGATGTCATAGTAAAAGGGTGCATTTCATCGATGCGACATGTGCTCTAGCTGTCTACCACCGTGAAGTGATAGCGCTAAGTACAAAGAGGCACTTAACAGAGGTGGGATGACCTTACACAAGAGCATAGTATGCAAAATATAATAAAGCATTAAGAGACAGTAGCAACAATCTGTCTTGCCACATCCTAGCAGTTTTTAGCAGGCAAGAGAGCAGTTACATGATAGTGTACATTATTCAGTGTTTAAAAAATGGAAAGTTGTGCATTGGTGCCATCAAGTTCGTTAAGGCCATTATTCACTGTGTCCATAGTGTACATCCATTTACATTCTCGTACAATAGAATTAACGTCACCACCTCTTACGCCCAGGGAAACCTTTTCCAGGACCAACCATCCGATTGACTCTGGTTTATGTGCTTTAGCTATGAAGTGTTCGACCAGGGGTGCCCCCACTGTGCTACATCGTATCCTGCTACAGTGTTGTAAGATCCTGGTCTTCACTTTCTGTCTCGTTTGGCCTATGTACAACTCATTACAGTGACACAGAATGGCATAAATCACATCTGTTGAGTTACAATTAGTTTGTACCTTGAGGTCTATGGTGTGTTGCTTGTAGCAGAATTTCTTAGTTTCAATGGTCAGTTTGCATGCTTTGCATTGTGCGCATTTAAAATGACCTACTATCTCTGGAAGTTTCCACAGTGTTTGGATAGTTGGCTGGGGAGGCATGTCAAGTAGGGATCGAACCACATGGTCTCTAATGTTTCTTGCTTTTTTAAAAGAGTGCATGAGTGGATCCGGAATCTCCAGATCGTCTGAGATGAGTTTCCAATGACCATCAACAATCCTCTTGATCTCGTTACTGTGGGTGCAGTATGTGGTCACACATATCATCCTTTTTGTATCTATCGGGTATTGTTTGGATGTGAGCAGCGCCTCTCTATCATAGTACCAGGCTCTCTTTTTTGCTCGCTTAACCATCCTTTTAGGATATCCCCGTTCCACCAGGCGGTTAATAAGGTCTTCTGATTCACTGAAGTAGTCATCTTTCAGGGAATAATTCCTTCGGATACGAAGAAATTGCCCGAAAGGTAGGTTGTCACGGAGGCCTCTCGTATGGTGGCTGGAATATCTCAGCAACGTATCGCGTTCTGCTGGTTTCCTGTACAGCGTGGTGTACAAGTCACCATTAGCTCTTTTTATGGAGATGTCCAAAAAGTCAATGGTGTTCTTATCCCAATGGATGGTAAACTTTATGTCCTGTGATCTGACATTTAACCATTCAAAAAAGCCCTGTAGCTCAGTCTCATTTCCTGACCAGATCAGGAGCACATCATCTTTGTAGCATCGCCAGTGTCACGTTGTTTCTGTAAGGGTTGGTGTGGTTAAAGATGAAGTGTTCCTCAAAGTCATCCATAAAGAGGATGGCCAGATCCGGGGCGAAGGCTGCTCCCATCGCCACTCCCTTGGTTTGTAGGATGAATTCGTTTTGAAAGAAGAAGTTCTTCATCATAGCTACCTCCAGTAGCTCCACTATGAGCTCCGTGGGGACAAGCACTGGATGAGGTCTGTTTCCAAGTACTTTCGTCATCACTTCCAAAGCTGGTCGTTGTGGGATACTTGTATATAGAGACACTATATCGAGCGTTACCAATAGTTGAGTTTCTGGATCAAACTGCATGTTGTCGATAAGATTAATCACTTGCATAGTGTCACGTAGGTATGCTTTTGTTGACTCTGCTAGTGGCTTGAGAAAAAATTCAATGCATTTACATATCGGTTCCAGGAGGGATCCACAGCCAGAAATGATGGGCCGTCCGGGAGGGTGCTGCAGGTTCTTATGCACCTTTGGTAGTGTGTAGATCGCTGGGAGGTGTGGTTGTTTAGTGTTGAGGTATTCAAATTCGTGGTCTGAAAGATAACCAGCTTGTCTGCATTTTTCCATAATGGTCATGATCAATTTCCTTATCTTCTTCGTAGGATCCGCATTGAGAGTGGCATAGCTTATGCCATCTTGGAGTTGTGAGTAGATCTCGGCCTTGTAGTCTGGGGTATTTTGAACAACAATTGCTCCACCCTTATCTGCCGGTTTAATCACCATCATCCTGTTAGTCTTCAGAGTGTCCAGGGCTTCACGTTCTCCCTTGGTAACATTGTGTTTGGTGTATGACTTGGTAGAACACACTTTCAGGACATCACGAAGTACTACGCTTTCGAAGGCCAGGATTTTATGTGACATCATATGCGTAGGAGGCATAAATGTAGATGGCACTCTTAATCCAGTATGTGATGTAGAGGATATCGGTTGGGAGTGTTTGTAGTAGTGTCTCAACCTAACCTTTCGAAAGAATCGATGTAGTTCCGTTTTGATGTTAAAACGGTTGGGATAAGTAGTGGGCACAAAGGCGAGTCCTTTACTTAGAACACTGGTTTCATTCTCAGAAAGCGCGTATGTTGACAGGTTTATAATGGGGCTTTTCACATCCTTCACCACTTGTAGGTCCGTCTGCGGGTCTGGATCTCCCCATGGTTCACCTGTGGGAATCTCACTTGCTTCTGAATCTGTCCCTGTTGTCGTCCTGTGTCCCAGTTCTGTAGGTTCTGTCCTAGTCGTGTTGATCTGTTCCAATTGTAGCCTCTGCCTCTCGGTGGTCTCCATTGGGTATCCTCTAAAAAAGAAGGAGGAGGTGGTCCCTGTGGTGGTCGATACCAGTTATCTTGGTACTGATATCCGCCACTGGTTCCTGCTTGTTCACCCTCGCTTCCGGCGCTGTTGGAGCCTGATGATTCAGAGAAGGTGGTGTAGCGTCTATTGCCTCTGTATCCTCCTCTGCCCCTGTTGTAGAAGCGACCTTGGGTGTCCTGATTAAAATAGTCTTCCTGGAGGTAAGGATACGTGACCTTTTTGTCGTAAAAACGTACATCTTTAGCCAGTTTGTCCAACATTTTAGCTTGAGTGTTCGTAACGAACTCCTGGACAGTCTTTTCCAATCTCTCTAGGGCCTCCTTGGCGTTTGTAAGTGCAGAGTCGCCACAGATTTCAAGCTTAAGGTCGCTAATCTCCTTAAGTAGTTTTTCTACTTGTTCGATAGCTGTCTCGATGCCCAACACCATCCAATGGCGCGAGCAATTGTTTGCTACAAAAATAAAGCCCTCTTTAAATTTAGAGAGAGCCACAAAAATGACTGGCTCGTTCCGAACCTGCAGGCCCACAGGGATGATATTGGCTTGGAGGTATTTGGTCAGAAGGTGGCCATGTAGGCGAGTATGGACCAATATTTTCTCAAGGCGTTCCAATTTGTTGATTTTTTCATTGAGTGAAAAGTTTACATTAGGAGTGTTAGATGTAAGAAACTAGAACCAGTCTGTCCTTGTATAAGTCTATTAATGTAATCTGTGTAAGAAAGCGTTTCATTCTCTGACATGGTAGGACCATATAGTTCCAAAAGAACATAAACCCTTGCAAGTAAGCACTTGCACCAAGAGTGTTAAGTATTAATGGGGTTACCCGAAATGCTACCAGACCCGGGTCAAAATTGCAGTACAATAAACAATCGGTCACAGTAGCAACAATTTAACAATACAAAGGTAATAACGGTATTCATGACACCAATTTTGCATAATCTGCAGTGAATGCAATTTATTTTCAAAGCATTAATATAGTCTCCAATGAATGCAAGTAATTTTCAAAGCATTAATCACTTTAGTTAGGCAACACAGTTGCTCTTGCATCTAGAATCATAGATATATTTATAATGAAAGTGCTTTTTGGGGCACTATATGTAGGGGCTTGATTCATTTATTCATTGATTTAACAAGGATGATTTCGCTGCCATCACGTTGATGATGCAGTGTACCCAACCACGAAGTGTATGGTTAACTACAGTGTGGGGTAATAATTGCTGTACGGTCCAATTGGATGAGTATTTATTTATTGATTTACTTACCAAATGAGCGCCTTTATGGCCAGTGATTGTAACCACACACCCGTTAGTCATAATAGTAGTGCACCATTAGAACCAGTCCGCAGAATTGGGTATCTACACACCAGATCAGCCCTTTTTTTAAATCACTTGGATCTTTCCTTCTAAACCACCTAGATCTTAGTATTGTCGTTTTCTTTATTGGATAGATTCTTCACATTACTGCGAGGGACCTTGTGACCCACAGTTTAACTACGGATGTTGGTGCGTGCATTTTTGGCCACACTTTGTTCCCGGAAACTAGTAAGTGTTGTGTTAGTACCACCATAGACACTTGAGGTCTCAGTATAACTAAGTAGTTCGCAACCTGATCTTGTGTCTTCTCTGACTTTAGGAGCTCCGTTGAGCCCACTTCCCTTGACTGTACAGCCTGATTCTACACGCTGTTGGCCAGAGTAGGTAACCACTACCTTTAAATATGAGCATTCACAACCTGTCATGATGACCCCCCTCTAATACGGAATATCCAATTGTTTTTAGGTGCTCTTTTCAGTCTGTCCTCATGAAGACCCCACCCTAAGGATTTAATCACCTTGAATGTCTTAGGGGTCGAAACGTTGACTACTTCTACTTATCATACAAGCCCTGGCGACTGAAATTCATTATTAGCGTCTTCTAATGCGGTGTGTGTTTACTGGAACAGTTGACCTGAGATAGGCCGGAAAGGTCTCACTATGTGAATTTGATGTATATATATGTCACATTACCTCTCCCTTGTCAATTACCCTCACTCACTTTGACCCAGAACTCACCTACCATTCCTTCCCCAACACTAGAGCACTTTTATTATAAATATATCTATGATTCTAAATCCGTATTTGTAAAGCGCGAACTACTCACCCTTACGGGTCTCAAGGCGCTGGGGGCCGTCGTGGAAATTAAGTGAGCTTTTGCCCAGAGTCACATGGTGCTGAGCTGAGCTGCCGCCGGAGCCGGGGATCGAACCATGAACCCTATGCTCCGAAGGCAGCTGCCCTGGCCGCTGCACCACACCTCTCCATTCTAGATGCAAGAGCAACTGTGTTGCCTAACTAAAGGGATTAATGCTTTGAAAATTAATTGCATTCATTGGAGACTATATTAATGCTTTGAAAATAAATTGCATTCACTGCAGATTATGCGAAATTGGTGTCGTGAATGCCGTTATCGCCTTTGTATTGTTAAATTGTCACCTAATGTATAGCTCTGCTGTCACACACACACACACACACACACCCACACACCCACACACACCCACACAATAGTAATTCGTTCATCATGCTAGGGTTTTTTGCTAACGACCGATGTTTTCGTGGCACCACAAAAGTTATTCCTCATGGGTGATCATAAAGTGTTAGTCATACCATCCAGTACACTACAAACAAATCGTCACTGAACATGATCAGGCTTTGAGACATAAAATTCCACTGCCATTTCTTCCGAAATGAAGTTCCACAATCAACCATTTTCAGATAGACTCCCACATACACACTTACATTAATAAACCATGAACTTTAACTGAGCCTGCCCCACTGGTGTTGAAAGGCAATCTCGTATACCCCTCTCAATAGAAGTGGGCATGCCACAGTCTGCTCCAAGTGAAGTCCTCCTGGAAACTCAAACTGAAACTATCAGAGCTTTCACAGGAAGAGATGTAGTCTAGTGACTAGAGATGCCAACCCTACATAATTTAGTGAACCCTAACCCATAATTTGGTCCCTACTTGCCACATGCTTCCAGTGGCCTTGGGGATCGTCAAGGTGAGTTCTCCATGGAATGTAGAAATCAAAAGAGATGGCAGCGCTGGTATACTTACAACAAGACGACACAGGATGAGGAATGCCAACATACCTGTTGGCACATTTATGAAACGTCAAACCGCATATTCTCTAGGCGCTGATGACAAGCCCTGTGTATGCATGTGACTTATACAGCACAAACCTAGCTACAAACACTAGAGCACTGTACAGGATGCGGAGGCGGGGGGGTTAACAATAGGTACAGCATAGGAGAACAGGACAGGAGTTTCAAGGACAGAGGTTCTTCTTAAACCCGACTTCATGTTCATGGTACTGATTATTTCAACCTTGGAAGCATGAGATGTTTAGTTTACATAAAGACCTCAGTGGTTGCATTTTCACACAAAGCTATCTTATCAGATTGATTAAAAAAAAAAAAACGAAAAATGTTACACACAATTTTCAACACCTGCAAAATCAAAACACAGCTCTGAATATAGTAGAAAGGGGGGGTCTTTCGCCACCAGGACAAAACTCACCACTCAAAATAAACATGTTCAAATTCTCACAGCATCAGAATAATCAAACTGTAGCCTCATACAAGACCAGTCATTCACAACACTAAAAATAACTCACTGCATCACAAGGGCCACAACCACGTCATTAGAACACAGACAGTATTCAAAAGGTGGAAACTTATATCAAACCTCGGGAGATGAAACGCGTCCATCCCTAATCTCGTGTTCTCCATTCAGCAACTTTCACAGGCTCCAAATGTAAACAAGTGCCCATAGCGCCTAAATGCACACTAGTTTGAAGTATGTGCCATATACAAGAAAATATACTTTAAAACAAGCACATGTAGTTTGGTGAACATACATACACAGTACTCACACCAAGACACTCGAAACATGTATTTCTTCGCAAGTATGCACCAAGACGCACAACTGTGCAACATAAGCCTGTGCACAAATGTGTGCAAACTGTTTTAGCAAATGTATATCCTTGTGCACACAAACATGCTCTCCATACTGTAGGAGCTGCCCAGTATCACACTAGCGTGCACAAGTTTACTCTTCTGTATTGCAGACAACTCCACAATCTTTACTAATTCTCATTTTTAGTTGCACTGTGTACTAGCATGTACAAGGGAGTAGTCAGAAAATTAAAATACCCCCTACTTCGAACCAAAGGTCTTAAGGAACTAAGCAAACGAAGCAAGTCATCCCAATCCTACCCAGAAGAGCTCTCTTCTTTCATCTAAGCATCTATCCATTCATCCACCTTCTGAATTATACCATTTCTCCTGTACATTCTATTTATCATTCAGCCTTTCCCTATTTAGCCTGCCCGTCCATATCCAAACCCATCCATCTTTCCACCCACCATTTAATTCAACTATCCCTTCAGTTATTCATCCATATATTCTTTCAGTTATTCATCCATATATCCTTTCAGTCATCATTCATCCATATATCCTTTCACTCCATCCACCCACTCATCCACCCATCCATCCTTCTACCCTTTCACTCATCCATCCATTCCGCCCACTCATCAACCCACGCTTTCACTCATGTCCATCCACCCACCTACTCATCCACTCACCCATCCATCCATCCACTCACCCATCCCTTTATCCTCTTTCACTCATCCCATCCCATTCCATCCTTTCACTCACTCATCCATGCTTTCTCTCATCTTCAAACCTTTCACTCATACATTCTCTCGCACCCATTCTTTCATCCACCCATTCTCCCTCCATTTCTCTCATCCATTCATTCTCTTACTCATCCATCCACTCTCCCATCCATCGACCTTTTCACTCACATCCATCCACTCACCTTTGTCTGCCAAATTGCAGACAGAAGAGAATCTTCGAAAACTTCACCCCAGTGTAGCTACTTCAGCACTTCATCCACCCACTCACCCATTCATCCATCCATTCTTTCCCTCAGCCATCCATACACTCTCCCATTCCCTCAGCCATCCATACACTCTCCCAAGCATCCATTCATACTTACACTCAGCCATCCATCCTCTCTTTTATTTATTGTAGGAAAGTGCCCCCTTATGCATGGTTACCCCCAACTTTTTGTCCGATATCTGATGCACTTTCATTGAGTGTGCCCTGGGTCCCTGCCAATCAGGTATCCCAGGGCCTGTGCTCTTGCCTAAAACTGTATGTTTGTTTTCACATTTGGCACACCTCTGGCCCACATACAAGTCCCTTGTAAAAGGTATTGCTGTTACCAAGGGCCTTGTGATCAGACAGGGCCTCTGAGGGCTGCAGCATGGATTGTGCCACCCTCAGAGACACCCTCACTTAACATATACACACTGCTGTTAGACTGTGTGTTTTGGTTACGACAAAACTGAAGAGTCAACATGGCAAACATCCCTGTGTGCCATGCCCACAAACCACTGCCTGTGGCATATGCAAGTCACCCCTCTAGCAGGCCTTCCAGCCCTAAGGCAGGGTGCACTACACCACAGGAGAGGGCATAGCTGCATGGGCAATATGCCCCTACAGTGACTATGCCGTTCACAGACATTGTAAGTGCTGTGGAGCCATATTGAGAACATAGGCTGGGAGCTTGTCATTACGAACTCAACAGCTCCATGATGGATTTACTGAAAGCTAGGAAGTTTGGCACCAAACCCCTTGGCACAATAAACCCACATTGATGACAGTGTTGGATTTATTGAAAAATGCACTCACAGGGCATCTTAGAGATTCCCCCTGAAAAACGACCAACTCCCTTGTGTCCAGTTGACTGGTCTGCACGAACATGCCACACACAGACATGTTTTTGCCCCCTGAGGTGAGCGCCCATGTGCTCTTGTGGGTCAGGAACAAAGCCTGCTTGGGTGGAGGTGCTGCTCACCTAGCCCCTAGCAGGAACAGCATTCAGGGCGGTGAGCCTCAAAGGCTCCCTGCCTTTTGTAATGCTAGCCAGGGCCACTCCAGCCAGTGGAGATGCACCCCAATGACCAAGCCCCACTTTTGGTGAGAAAATTAGTAGTCAGGAGAGGTGTGTCCCCTCTCTGCCAGGAACACCCCTAATGTGCCCTGGAGAGAGGTGACCCCATCCTTTAGAAATCCTCCATCTTGAATGGAAGGATTCTACCCAATCAGGTTAGAGGAATGCCCCCTCCACAAAGGGAGGAAACATTCAAAGGGTGTACTCACCCTAAAGGCAAGTAGCCCATTGGCTACCAGCTGCCAGGCCCAGTAACGCCCCTAAATTTAGTATTTAGGAGCATCCCTGAACCTTGATCCTCAGATTTCTGCGACCTAAGAAGAAAAGGACGAAGACGATGTTCTCTAACCGAGCCTGGAAGGAGACTACTGATTTGGACCCAGCCCTACCAGCCTGTCACCTGCTCAAGGACCCTGCAAAGACAAAAACACCTGTCCTGTGGCCAGAGACTTCCAAAACCCCCAGGAAGAATGTCACTTTTCAACAAAGACCAGATCTCCTGAGGACAGCAGCCCTGTCCAGAAAACCTCCAAACTTCAAGGACTCCAGATCCGTGACCCCTGCCCTCTCTGCACCAGACACCCATGGCCCGAGTCTCAGTGACTTACTTGTCCATTGATGTTTCCCCAGTGATCCAGACTTCAACTACATCGATGGTTGACCTCTCCTGGACCCCACACAGTCACCTGCAGCCTCTACATAAAGGGTCCCCCTAACCGCAACTGGCTCCGACCAAGAAAATCCGACACCAAACTTATCCCTGCATCCTCAGCCCCCCGGCCTTAGATAGCCCAACCGATGGTACCTCGAACTTCCCCTATACTCCAACTTATCTGCCCAGCCGGTGGTCACCTTCAGCCAGCCTCCTGGCCTAAGCCTGCAGCCTCTTTGTGCGACCAAGACCCTCCATTTGCTTGCATTGGGCGCCTGACGCCGATTTGCACCTTGCCCCTGTGCCACTGGTAGTTTAGTTTTGGTGCTGCCATGTGGCCCCCCCTGTGCTTGCCTTAACCCTCAGGGCCTGCACTCTGAAAACCACAGGTACCTACCTGAAACCTGCACCCCTTGTGGGTGCCCCTAGTCTCCCTTGACTAACATTGGGCTCAGTGACCTCTGCACCCGGCTGCCCCAGCGCCGCTGGTGGTGGTGCAGTACTTACCTTAAACTGAACCTTGCTCAGTGATGGTGTAAACCCCCGAAGACTGGAAGAGTAAGTTGTGTACTTACCTGTTCATGCATAACACCATTTTCCTCCCATAGGATTGCACTGCATTTTCATCCTATTGCACACACAATTCTACCTAGTTCTATTGCAAAGTCCTACTGTTCTGTTATTACAAATGCATTTCTATTACTGTAAAGCAGTGTTTACTGCCTTGCAAAACACTTCCTACTGAATTTGAAAAGTGTTGCTACTTTTAAAACTGTTACTTACCTGCAACTGAGTTCCTCTTGGTTCTAAAAGATGATAAAGTAATTATTTATACAAAACAATTGATCTGGTCTCCGTCTTTGAGTGTGTGTAATCATTTCTTGCCTGAGTGTGTACAACAAATGCTTAACACAGCCCTCTGATAAGCTTAACTGCTCGACCACACTACCACAAATATAGCTTTTATTATTATCTACTTACGCCTCAGTAAGCCTCTGGGGATCGGCTGGACTCTGCACACTATACCTTACTTTGGAATAGTATATACAGAGCCAGCTTCCTACAGTCATCCATTCGTTCACTTATCCATCCTTACACTTATTCATCCATCCATCTTCCCATCCACTCTTTCACTCACACACCCACCCATCCTTTCACGTTATTTAGGAGATTCTATCTCCAGAGTTGCACATATAAGAGGCCAATCAAGATCTCCACCCCCGCTGTAGCTTCTAAAGAAGGGGGGGTTGATGACGCCCCTGAGCATGCACATAAAATCGTTATGCACAAAGTCCAGAATGAACTTATGTTCTTTGGTCCGGCCAGAATCTCTTATATAAATACAAATTCATGCATGTGTCCACACATGTATTGCATATGCACTTGTACCGACAGCCATTTTTAGGTCGAGCCTAGGCAGCTCATGCGCCGTCTCTCAACATTCTGCATCTCCTTCTGGGGCTTTCACCACGCCCACCATCGCTTTCATTGTCTCCCTGGGTAGCCTTTCGAAATTCCCTTGGTTTAGTAGGTAAATGCTTTTCTTTGTCCCGCCTTTTGGATGTTGGTTCCTGCCCTGCAGACCGACCATGTTGCATGGATTATTTCACCATGGGCCATATATAGTATTAGTGCTCTACTTTCTCTTTTGCCTCACTTTCTTATCTTAGTTTCCTGCTTGTGTTCCAAGCTCTGCTCCCATCTCCGAGCACCGCAACCATTTTAAGTGTTGACTTTGCTCCCGCCACCTCCCTCTTCCTTTTCTAAAAGTGTGGTGTTTTTCTTTCTTAGTAATAAATGATACTTTTTTTGTTTTTTTGTTTTTAATGCAAAGGCCTTTCCCTGCCCCACTTTCCCCACTAGCAACACATGTGCAGCCTGCTGCCGGTGCTTTATGTGCTCTTTGGAAGTGTTAACCTGCCCCGCCCTCTGCACCCTTGCCTTCGGATGCCTCCTTGGGGGCGGCATGGCTTTCCTTCTACTTGCGTTCCAAGCTCTGCTACGAGCACCACACGTTGTCCGTGTTGTTTTATTTTTAATAAATGCATTTTTTTAAATTAGAAAACACGGGCCTCTCGCCACCCCACGTCCCCCCTTACCAAACACATGCACAGCGTGCTGCCAGTGCTTTATGATTTTGGTAGGAGCACCTGGTTACTCCAATCGGAGTGTCCCCACGCTAGAATCTCTCACAGAAAACCTTACTATCAGTTTTGCCTGATGAAACAGGTGTTTAATTTTTTTCGAAACAGGACCTTGGACGGCTCCATTCTGAGGTCCAAAGGCATGGAGTTCCAGAGTTTAACAGCTAGGAGTTTAAAGGAGCTGCCACCAAGGCAAATTAAGTTGACCATAGGAATAACTGTCCACGCAGTGCCCGAGGATCTGAGATGCCTTTTGGGAAGATATGGTTTGATCAGTGGAAAGAGGTAGCGGGGTCCTTTCTGGTTGAAGATTTTGTGACAGAAGCAGAGTGCTTTAAAAGGATATTCTATCCTTGATAGGAAGCCAGTGAAGTTGTGCAAGCGCAGTGCCCAGAGCAGAGTATTTCAGGATGTTCAAGAGCAGACGGGCAGCAGTATTTTGTACTCTTTGAAGCTTTCTCAGTCTACTTTTTGAGAACCCTGCTCCCTGGGCCACCACGCGGAGAACCAGATTGAGGGTTGTTTCCCTGCATCAAGTCGCAGGCAACTAAGATCCATCCGTTTAGTCAGGTCTGCCAAACAAGCTTTAAAGTGGTCTGCAGCACCGCCATCATTCTGCGTCAAGGTGTGGATCAACTTCTGGATCAACTGTGGATCATCTTCAGCATAAGACACCATCCTGACGCTGTGTCGCTCAATGACGTCTGCCAGCAGGTGCATACAAAGATTAAACAGGGTCGGGCTTAGAGTAGAGCCCTGTGGCACTCCCTGCTGTAGAGAGAGAGTTTCAGAGGTACCAGGTTTCTGGAAGACCTGAAAGGTACGGTTTTGAAAATCAGCGAGCCAGTCGAGCGCACTTCCCCCAACGCCCTGTATCCATAGCCGATCCAGTAGTAGGCCATGAGACGCGGTATTGAAGCCCGCACTTAGTTCCAGCAGCACTAAGGCACCAGCCTTGGCAGCAGTGCAGTGGAGGGACTGAGCAGCTAAAAGAACAGCAGATTCAGTGGTGAAAAGGGGTCTAAATCCGAACTGAGGGGCTCATTATCATGGCGGGCGGACATCAGTCCGCCCGCCATCATAACAGTGATGAGACCGCCCGCCAGACGTGTGGCGGTCCCACCAGTGCAATTAGGATGCGCCCGCCATACTGGCGGGCGCATCGTGGCCTTTTAACATTGCGGACGGTGCTGCTGGCTGCAGCACCGTCCGCAATGCTAAAAGAGCATGCACAGCATTTCCCTGCACCAAGTGGCAGGCACCACGCGGTGCCTGCCACTTGGTGCATGGAACTGCAGGGGGGTACCATGGGTATGCCCCCAGTGCACCCCCCTCCCCCCCGAGGGGGCCCGCAACGGGCCCCCAAAGCCAGTCTCCACCTGTCTTTTTGCGGCAGGATATCCGCCGCAAAAAGACAGGCTGAAGGGTATATCAATCACTACGGCGGTGCCTGCATGGCACCGCCGCAATGTTGCCCTGGTTCCGGGTTCCGCAAGGCGGGTGGAAGAGGACCGCCTTGCGGAACCATGGTGGACGGTCTTTCCGTCCGCCACGGAACCTTTGTGATTCCCACTGCCATCCTAATTTGGCGGTGAGAATCTCATTCTGATGGCGGGAGGATCGCCACCGCCAGCCCGGCGGTCCTCCCGCCATCATAATGAGCCCCTGGGTCTCATGGAGAAGTTTTCCCCCCCCCCCCCCGTCTATGAACTTTATCAATTGCTGGTTTACATGTCTTTTGGCCACCTTTGCAAAAAAACGTAACAATGATTTTGGGGTTTTAAAGGATTCAGCGAAGGCTTTTTTAAGAGGGGGATCACCATCACATGTGTCCAGTCTGATGGTACACAACCAGTTGAGAAACATAAGTTGAGCAGGTTGCATAGCACGGGGGCAATAGCCCCTATGCCCCGCTCCAGCATCGCCGGAGAGGCGGGTCAAGTGGAGATCCTGATTTGACTTTAGTACAGAGAGCATGGGTCTCAGCCACTGATACAATACCTATACTAATCAGGCCTTCCAGGGGAGACTGATGGGACCCAGAATGGGAAACTGATAATTCCTGGCCTTTTCTGGAAAAGACGCGTAGATAGTAGCAATTTTCTCAGAAAAAAAAAATAAAAAATAGCGTGCAAACTGATCACAATTATCTATCATGGGGATCGTGACAACAGAGACTCACTCCAGGGAGGTAAGGGACTTAATTCTAAAAGTCTCATGTGAAGAGTTTTTTGCCCCTTGATTCTTTTGAGCAAAGAATTGGGTCCAAGTGGATCTGATTTGTCTGTGATACTCCTTCAGCGCATTCAGTTAAGCAATTTTATCAGCAGTCTGATAATTCTTGTGCCACAGATGTTCGAATCGCTTGCAGGACTCTTTCGCGGATAGCAGATCCTCCTTAAACCATTCGGCTGTGGGTTTTGAACGGGAGATATTACGTGCTGTCAGAGGGGCTAGCGAGTCTAGCGCCTCATTTATCCTTGCTGTCGCCTGGCAGTACAAGTGCAGGCATCTGACTGAGGGTATTTACGGGTCAGAGCCACGGAGAAAGCAGGGGACGTGATCAGGGACCATTTGCGTGCTTTGATAGAAAGGGTTTTAGGACAGCCAGAGATGGACGAAGTGTCATTAATCTTAAAAGGAATAAGAAAGTGGTCCGACCATGCAGTGGGGATCTAGGCGGTCACGCTTATCTGAGCATTGTTGGCAAAAATAGAATCAAGGGTGTTGCCTAGAATGTGGGTTGGGGCTAGCACTAGCTGGTTTAAGCTAAGCGAGCGGCAGTGTGGCAGCACTCCTCTCCAAAGTGCAGATTGAGGTTGCCGAATACATGGAAGTTGGAGTATCGCAAGGCGTATAATGGAATAAAGGCCAGCAGAGGCAGGTCCAGGTGGGCAGTAGATCAAAAGACGTGTTTGGGAGCAACTGCTAGTCAAAGATAAGAAAACATCTGCCTCGCAACCCATGATCTTTGCAGCCGAGAAACTGCATCAGAGATGCTGTTTAAAAATGACTGCCAGGGGGTGTGGCCAATAAGGCGACCGAGTAGGACGTGCCTGCTTGTCGCTCCGTCTTGCCGACTGGGCCCACCAGTCAAGGACCTCCTCCTCAAAACATCCAGCTCTAGTACAGACACTTCGGCGTTCCCTCCAGAAACACAAGTACCTATTGATCCTGTCAACACAGAGGCCCCGCTCACCCGTTCCTTCATTGAAATGCTTTTTGCCTCCCTGTGAAATGACTTACAAATCACGAAGGAACTTGCTCAAGAAATCAGAGCGGCGAGAAAAGATGTAGATGAGCTGGGAGAAAGGGTAGACACACTAGAGTCGCCGAGCACAACTAGAGCCGAGGAGATCAAACATCTCCAACAAGAGATGGTCCGCTTTAGAGACCAGCATTTAGATCTCCAGGCACATGCCGAAGATTTAGAGAATCACTCGCGACGAAATAACCTACGCATTCAGGGAACCCGCATGGAACGGAGGGCCAAAACATCACCTCATTTGTGGTAGACCACTTCTGATCGATTCTGGGGGCTCCTCCTGATCTCGAGATCAAACTAGATTGTACGCATTGTGTTTGCCCGAAGAGGCCTTCCCCGGCACTCCTCACTGACATACTCACTTGCGTTCATGACTTCCAACTAAAGGAATGCATTCTCCAAAACATTAGGGACACCCACCCAATGCAGTTTCTTGGAAATCAGCCCACTCTCAAGACCTCGCTGCCTCCACGCTGCAAAAAAGGAGTACATTTTGGCCGATCCAGTCTCATCTCCGCTCCATCGAAGTCCCGTACTCCTGGGGGTCCCCATTTTCACTTAATCTTCTGCCTGGATGGGAGGATCCACCAGATCCGCTAAGTGAAGGAGGCCGGCTAAATGTTGAACATTCCCGATGACCCCCCCCCCCCCCCCAGAGAACCTTCCTTCGACTGCCGGCTCGGGCAGAGACCTGGGGACTCATAACTGGAAGTCGGCAGGCAGCGCCTCGGCCGAGCCACCTCCAGAGACAATAGCCAGATAATGTAGGGCGGTCATAGCCTCCCTGGGAGACGACACCGCCGGTCCGGCGTGAACTTATCCCTGTTCTTTTACCAGGTCATCAACGCTAAACCGATCTGAACCTCCTATGGTCCAGAATTAGCCTTTGTTCAGAGGGGGGGGGCAGGACTGAGGGCAGGGTGCTGCTGACCTCTTCCACCCCTCTCTCATGGGTCTTACCACCCACAACATTAACAGTAATTTTTGTAAAATGTTGTTAGTTTGTTGTTGTATTAAAATGGGATTGTTGGGCCTCCTCCCTCTCCTGGGTTCCTTCGGTCCAGTCTCCTGGACAGCCTCATCGCTAAGCCACTGGCCTCAGATGGACTATCCCCCAAACCTTGCTCATTGCATTTCTCCCTCCTCTAAACAGCAAGTTTCAATAGATTCACTTAGTGACCCTTGTAATGACCCAGACTCTTAACCCCTTGCGTGCTCACGACGGCCCCCAGCCGTCACGCGTTACAGTGGGCGTGTGTTCACGACGGCTGGGGGCCGTCGAAAACCCGCCCACGCGTTAATTCTCCCGCACAGCGGGAGAATTTACCGCGCACGGAAGGGGTTAAAATAATCACACTAAATGTGAAAGGGCTCAACAATCCTACCTTGAACACTCTGGAGCACACATTTGCATCCTCCAAGAAACTCATCTCCTTCCTGGAGATACACATAGGCTCTGCTCCAAGGCATTCCACCAACAGCTTTTTTTCTCTCAGCCCACCAAAACCGTAGGGGTAGCCATTCTGGTCTCTTCCAATTTCCCTGGAAAGCTTGGTTCTAAACAAGCAGAACTTAAGGACAGACTACTGGCCTACTCCTTTCTGTTAGGCTCCCACACTCTTACAATAGGCTCGGTCTACGTCTCAAATGAGGGTCAAGAGGGCTTTCTGTGAAAGGCAATGACTGAGATTACTAGACCAACTGACCAGATGCTGTTACTGGGGGCCCACCTGAACCTGGCCTTCAATAATGCGGTAGATCGGCCAAACGTCAGGGACAATCGGGGGCTCTCTCGGAGGAGGGGCTACAGACGCTAAAGGAGACAGGCCTAATGGACATCTGGAGAGCCATGCACCCCCACAGCCTGAGAATATACCTTTTACTCTCATTCCCATAAGACTTATGTGATAATTTACTATTTTTTGGGCACTCAGCGCATAAAATCCCACACCCAACAAATAGATGTACTGACCCGCACACTGTTGGACCACTCAGCGGTAATACTGGCCCTCTCCCTAAGATTCACTTGCCCTCCACTACGAACCTAGCACCTCAGAGACACATTACTATATCCCCCCGAGGTGATCCAGCAGATTTCAAAGACATTACAAGACGACTTAAAGACAAATGACACTACTGAGACCCCCATAGTTACCCTTTGGGATACCCTGAAGGCGGTGGTTCGAGGGGAATTTTTTGTGATTGCCTCCTCGGATAATAAGATCCTTAGAGACAAGAGGGACCTCCTGACGAAACAGGTACAGGAGCTAGAGCGCATACACCAGAGGACTAGCGCACCCTTGTCTGGGAACAGCTAGAGGCTGCACGAGCGCAACTGATCAGCCTAGACAGGGCAGAGTACGTGGCGCTTAGACTTCGCCACACTTTCTACAACGGGGGGACAGGTGCGAGAGATTGCTGGCAAATAGGCTAAGAGTACAGAGACAAACATCTGGGATCACATCGGTGCTTACCTCGACGGGAGAGGAACAGGTCCCAGACCAGCAGATTGCTGAAATGTTTCGCCAATATTACGCTGGGCTCTACGAGGTGCAAGATCTCCCCCCTGACACCCCGGCCCGATACGTTCGAGAAGCGGCTACCACTAAAATAGCACAAGACAAGGCAGAGTCTTTAGAGTCCCCTATCAGGATAGGGGAGGGGATAGCTGCCATCTCAAAATAGAAACTTCCCTTTTTTTTTTATTAGACCTTTTGCTCCGTTCTGACCCCTGTCCTCACTAGAGTATACAATGAAGTTGGTGCCTCTTCACCACTTCCATCAACTATGCTGAAGCCAGAGTGGTCTTAATACCCAAGCCCGGTAAGGACAGATGCCAGTGTGCCTCCTACAAGCCAATCTCTCTCCTTGACATAGACCTAAAACTGTTCACCGGGATTCAAGCATCGGGACTATCCCCCCTCCCTCCCGGCCTGATAGACCCAGACCAGGCGGGATTTGTGCCCAATCATCAATGCGCTGATAACACCAAGTGACTACTCCATATCATTGATAAAGCACAGCGCTTTGACACCGAACACATGCCCTCTCTATCGACGCAGAAAAAGCGTTCGATAGGTACACTGGCCTTATCTAAACAAAACACTATTCTGCCATCTCCTCTACCATCCGCCAGGCAACTCCACCTCATTCGGAGAGCACCTTTCCGACCTGATAACCCACTGCTCACTCCGGGACTCCAACAACATAATCCTAGGTGACCTCAACCTACACTGGAATGAGGAAAACAACTCGCTGATCAAAACCTTGAACGAACTTCTACTCAACAACAACCTTACCCAACACTGCACAGAGGAAACCCATAACAGAGGCTCAATCCTGGATGCCATTATTGCTCAAGCTGACACAGTCTCGATTGACCACACCCTGCCTGTTGACTGGTCCGACCATCATATCATTCTATTCCATATCAACCAATCGATCCACTGCCAGCCCCGTAAGCAGGACCCCCCCCCCACTGGGCGAGAAATCTAAGTCAGACTCCCCTTGCTGACCTGGAGGAAAGGGTAAGCTCTCTCCTCCCCAGCATCACAGGCGACCTCTCCACAACAGAACTCACCTCTCACTACAATACTACTATGACTTCCATTCTGGACCAAATAGCCTCCTTGAAACAAAAAAGAGTCAGAAACATTCCATCTAGATCGTGGTTCAACACAGACAAACTCCGAAAGAAGACAACTAAGAGCTGCAGAAAGACTCTGGCGGAACAACCCGTCCACAATCCTCTGATCGACTCAAATCAGTAAGCAGGAAATATAAAAAACACATCAAGAATGAAAAAACATCGGCAATGGCAGCCGGGGTGGCGAAACATAATATAGCCAGTTGCTGGGGGGCGCAGGTGCCCCCACAATGGGACCAATGGCTACGAGACTTGGACTGGTGTCAGAGGGCAGAGGAAACGATCTATAAGTCCAGGGGCTGTGTAAAGAAATGGAAGAAGGTATGGGGGCCTTGGTGGAAGTATCGAGCCTCACGGGGTGGGGTTGGGCAGGGGGTATCAGTGTAATTGGTCCATTGTACTGCCAAGTTTGCCTTCGATTGTATGACGAAATGTGGTTCTCCTTCATGTCAATTGAATGCTGCTGTATATTGCATGAGATCATGAGCAAAGTTAATAAAAAGATTTATAAAAAAAAAAAAAAAGAATGAAAAAACGTCCTTCTTTTGTAATGCTCAACAGGCCCAAAGAACTCTTCAATCTCATTAGGCAACAAACTTCCAAGCCCCCTTCATCCTCAGTTCAGGCCTCCAAAGACCTGTGTGATAACTTTGCCAATTTCTTTAATGATAAAATCACCAAGATTGAACTCGCCCTGGACAATTGCTGCAGTCTCCCCTACAGTAACTCACCCCCAGGGACTGAAGAGATCACACCCAAACACCCCCTAAACTACTGGAAATCCTTCAACCCCATCTCCGAAGCAGAGGTCATCAAAATGATTTCCATCTCCAAACCCTCATCACACGTCTTGGATCCCATACCTTCCCAACTGGCCATTAAGCTCAAACTCACCCTAGCCCCGTTCTGGACCAAGATTATAAATAGCTCCTTGAGAACCGGAGTCATGCCGGACTGTCTCAAAACCGGCCAAGTCACGCCTTTACTAAAAAAAACGGGCTCCGACACAAACGATCTTAATAACTTCAGACCCATCACCAATCTCCCTCTCCTAGCTAAAATCCTGGAAAGATGTGTTCTCCTCCAACTTACTCAACACATGGACAGCACCAACCTTCTAGACCCTCACCAATCGGGTTTCAGACAAGGTTGCAGCACAGAGACAGCGATCCTAAATGTCATAGACGATTTACACAAAAGTCACTCGACACGAACCACTGCTGCCTACTCATACTCCTGGACCTATCGGCAGCCTTCGACACGGTTGACCACAAACTACTCATTAAGGTACTTCAAGAAAGGGTAGGAGCGAAAGAGGTGGTCTTACAGTGGTTCACCTCTTTTCTACAAAACCGCTCGCAAAGAATTAAAATCAAAAACTTCTCGTCTGACCTACTCCCCATCAGCAGGGGCGTCCCCCAAGGATCAGTTCTCTCCCTGAAACTTTTCAACATCTATATGGAAACCCTCACCACCATACTCAAAAAAATCCAACATCCCTTTCCACCTCTACGCTGACGATACCCAGATCTATCTCGAAACCTCCTCCATTGATGACATTCGGAGACTGAACGACACTCTAAGAGAAGTCCAACACTGGCAATCTCTCAACCATCTGAAACTTAACCAAGACAAGACGGAAATCCTCCTCATTTCCAACAAGGAGGAGAACCCCCAAATCACAGAATGGCTAAAAGCTATTGATGCTCTCAACTGCAATCTCACCCTGGCCGATTCCGTAAAATCGCTGGGAATCACTCTGGACCCAAAATTAGACATGGTCAAACACATCAAGAACACCGTAAAGAGCGCCTTCCTCAACCTCAAACTACTCAACAAAATAAAACCCTTCATCCCTCCCAACGAATGAATGAATATGGATTTATATAGCGCTAACTTAGCCCAAGGGCGTCAAGGCGCTGTTACGGAGCGAGACAAACGGGTGAAGACCGGGTAGAAATGCTCAGGACAAGCTCTGTGTGAAGAGCCAGGTCTTCAATGCTTTCCGGAAGAGAGAGTGTGACACCTGATCAGAAAGCTCTTCCGGAAGAGAATTCCACAGTTTAGCAGCATTGGTGGAAAAAGCTCTACCTCCCCATTTGGCTTTTTTGAACCTCGGAATAATCAACAGATTCTTATCTGAGGATCGGAGCTGTCTGGTGGGGACATAGCGATGGAGGAGAACCTTGATCCCCTCAGGGCCGGAATCATAGTAGGCCTTATGAGTCATGCATAACGTTTTGAAAAGAATCCTATGGTCCAGGGAAGCCAGTGCAGAGCTCTGATTGTTGTGGTGACTGAGTGGTATTTAGGCAAGTCAGTTATCAGCCTAGCAGCAGCATTCAGCACCAGCTGCAGACGTTTAATCAATCCTTTGTTAATGCCCAGATAAAGGGCATTACAATAGTCCAATCTGGACATTACCAAGGCGATGACAGCCTGCTTGCGTGAATCAAAGGAGAGACATTGAATGATTTTTCTTAGGATTCTAATAATCCCAAAACAAGTGGAAACTGTCCTGCTAACCTGCCGATTTAGTGATAGTGAGTTGTCCACTATGACCCCTAGATTTTTACCGTGGGAGACTGGGCAGGGACAAACTCCGAGTGAATCTGGCCACCATTCGTTAGACCAGATATCCAGAGAATTGCCAAAAATAAGGACCTCCGTCTTCTCCCCATTCAATTTCAAGAAGTTTTCCGTCATCCAGATGGAAACTGCCTGCATACACCTTCTGAAATTAAGAGCAGAGTCCCTAACATTATGGGTGATAGACACCATTATTTGGGTGTCGTCCGCATAGGACAACACCTCTAAACTAAATGATCTCACCACCTTGGCCAAAGGGGCACATAAATATTGAATAGCGTTGGACTCAGGGATGACCCCTGAGGAACACCACAAGAGAGGGATTTAGAGGTCGAGTAAAAAACTGGTCAAATTTAAGTTTGTGCCCGCTCACAAAGAAAAGAGGCCAGAAGATCCAGGGCCGAGCCCCCGATCCCAATCTCCCTGAGGTGGGCAACCAACCTCAGAGGAGACAGGGTGTCGAAAGCTGCGGTAAGATCAAGTAAAACCAACAAAGTAGTGTGACCTGTATCAACCTGGGTCCGGATATTGTTAAAAACAGCAGTAAGAGCTGTTTCCGTACTGTGTTGGCTTCTAAACCCATGTTGAGAGCCATCTAGTAGATAATGATCCTGTAGGTAAGCGCTCAGATGCAAATTTAAATGTTTTTCCAGAATCTTGGCTGGAACCGGCAGAAGAGAGATGGGCCTATAGTTTTTGGTTCTGTAGGGTCCAGTGAAGGCTTCTTCAGGAGTGGTTTAATGACCGCCATCTTCCATATAGTAGGGTAACGTCCCTCTGAAATGGCTATATTCAGGACGGCGGTAAGATGAGGGATGATAGCCTCCCTGCCAGTTTTTAAGACCTTGATGGGACAGGGATCCAAGGGTGAGCCAGATTTGACTCCTTCTAGGAGCCGATTAGTAACATCTGGCGACAAATAGGGAAAGGCGAGAAGCCTAGGAGTCTCCTCTGAGACAACCCTCTCCTCTGGAGGCAGGATCGGCCGGCCAGAGAGGCCCATGCTCATATTGGAGGCTTTCAGCAGAGAATAGATATCTGAGATTTTGGATTGGAAAAAGTCCGATAGCTTGTTACAAAATTCTTGAGAAAATTCAGTGGGGTCTGTGAGCTGGGGAGAAGAGAGGGAATTGATAACCTTAAAGAGATCCCTGGAAGATTTCATTGCTTCAGTTAGTTTCAGGTAGTAAAGTCCCTTTTCCTCAATGATAGCCGCCTTGTATTCTTTCAGACAGTCCTTATGTAGAGTTCTATCCGACGGCTCTAGTTTGGTCCACCACAACCTCTCCTGTTTACGGCACATTTGTCTCATCTTCCTTAATCTGTCCGTAAACCAGGGCGCAGAAGGCTTTTTTCTTGCTGAGTAGTGCTTCCTCAGAGGTGCCAATACATCTATAACTCTTGATAGTTCATGTGATAATTCAGCCGCGGCCAGATTGGCATCATGGGACCTTGATGGTCGAAATTTGTTAAGGAGGAGAGAAAGCGATTCCTTACTAATTCTGCTAAAATTTCTTTTTTCCTCCATGTTACCAACTCCAACTAAGCCATTTCCTGGTGTCGAAGTGCATAATTCAAAAGGAACAGCAAAATGATCCGACCAGGTAAGAGATATAGGGGCTCCGACCACTACCCGGTGGTCATTAGAGAATATACCATCCAAGGAATGACCTGCTGTATGGGTGGGTCCCTTGACCAACTGTGAAAAACCACAGCTGCTCATGGTATCCAGAAGCACCTGCGTGTCTTTACACTCAGACTTCTCTAGGTGAAAATTAAAATCACCCAGGAGAGTAAGGTTGGATCTGTCTTAGTAAGGTTCCAACAGACTGCTGAACTCCTGACTGAAAGCGGCCCTGGAGCCCGGCTGGCGATAGCAAAGAACGCCAGAGAAACTTTCCGAAGGGAGCACATTAATAGAAAAGTACAGTGCCTGATATAGATCAGCGGGTGCATTCAGCTGTTGGGTACGACAGATCAGATTGTCTCTATGAAGAATACCCAAGCCACCCCCCCTCCGTCCAATCCTGTCAAGTCTAACAAGAGTGTATCCGGACGGGATGGCATCTACGAGGTGTGGACCTGACGAGTCCGAGGCCCATGTCTCAGTAATGAACACCCAAATGGGTTTCCTCGCTGAGACAAAGTCTCTAAAGGCCACCTTGTTTTTAATAAGTGATCTCACGTTAATGAGAAAGCCCTGCCCTCAAACAAGCGACTCAATCCCTGGTGTGGTCCAGACTGGACTACGGGAATGCAACCCTCACAGGATCAGCAAAATCTCACTTAGCTCCCCTCAGATCAACTCTGAATGCAGCAGCCAGAATGGTCACTGGAGTAAAGAAATATGAACACATCTCGCCTGCACTCGGAGAGCTTAAATGGCTCCCAATCGAAATGCGTGCCAACTTCAGAACTGCCTGCCTCACTCACAAAGCTCTGCACACAGGGAAACCCGCCTACCTGGCCTCCAAACTCAAGAAGGCCGGTCAGACAAGGAGCCTCAGGAGTACCAACACTCTACTCCTCATCCCTCCGAAAACTCGCAAACAAAAAACTGCATCTCTATCCTTCTCAGGAAATGCGCCCAAAATCTGGAACTCCATCCCAGTCCATATCAGGACTACCCCCTCCTTTCTAAAATTCAAAAGGCAGCTCAAAGACCTCTTCCTCAACCGATCTCTCCCGAATGGATAGCTACCGCCCAATCCGCAGAAGCTTGCCCATTGCAGCACACAGACACGTTGACATTAAGACTTCTACCTCACCCTCCTCCCAACTCCCCCCTTATATCCCCCCCTCCCTGAACTAGTCTCGGCATGAGTCAATGTGCATATTACCGCAATACTATGTGATGCGTCATGAGTCAATGTGTATACTACTGATATACTGTGCGATTCCCTCGTTACTAATGTTGTAAAGTGCTCCGATACCTTCGGGTCTGGCTAGCGCTATATAAAACTCTTAAATAATAAATAAATCTAAGAGAGACCTTGCGACATTTCAGCCTCCCCACTAGATTCATAAAATTGGTCTTAAATAGTGACACTAGACCAGTGACAACGGTGCGAGTAAATGGCCTCACCTCCACCCCTTTCCCCATCCAGAGACGTACGAGGCAGGGGTGCCCACTTTCCCTCCTTCGCTTCATTCTATACATTGAGCCAATAGCCCAAAGGACTCGCAACAACCCTCTTATTGCTGGGGTGCACTTCGGGGGGGGGGACAAACACACACTTAGCTTATATGCGGACGACGTGGTGGCCACATAAGAAGACGCACGACTTCCCTTCCGGCCTTTTTGGCCGAATTGGAGCAATTTTCTCAAGCAGCGGGCTTCAAGATCAATATCCACAAATCCCAAGCTCTCAGCCTATCCCTTACAGTTCCCACACTGGTGGAATTGCAACACACCTACCCCCTTCAATGGGCACCATCCGCAATACCTTATCACGGGATACAACTCACTGCAAATACACAACACACAATATCATTGAATTACACCACATTACTCCACCAAATACAAACGGACCTACGCTGCTGGAGCCCACACACACCGTCTTGGCTCGAGTAGCAGCGGTAAAAATGACCATACTACCAAAAGATAATATTCTTCTTCCAAACCCTCCCGCTGGAACCCCCCCCAGGTATAATGCACCCCTTGCAGCGTAAGGTGGAATGTTTCATATGGGCAGACAAGAGACCTCGCCTGCACCAAGAACTGTGCTATTGATCCCCGAAGGTGAGGGAGGCTTGGGGTTGTCGAACTTACGGGAGAACTTCTGGGCGTTACAGCTGAAGACATTTGTGGCGTGGTCACGCCCTGAATCCGAAAAGCATCGGCTTTTTATGGATAGAGCAGTAACAGGACAATCTCTGTGGAAGATCCCCTTCCTTCCCAGGTCGATATGCCCCAAAAGTCTCCCTCGCCAGTCATGCAGGCCCCTCTAGTGGCGTGGGACAGGGTCGTAGAGAAACAGCCTTAACATTTCCATTGCCACCAACACCCAAAGTGGGGGATCCAGAATTCACCACCGGTGAATTTACCACCGGTCTCGACTCAGGGACTTTTGCTCAGTGGACCCAGGAAGGCCAGAGGTCTATTGGGCACTTCTTTGACGAGTCCGGCCCCCTGACTTTTGAGGTCTTCCGCCTACTACAGGAGCTCCTGGAAACTGAACGTTATCGATATCAGCAGATCAGACACTGGGCGACGCATCCTGGGGTTCGACCCCAGGTGCAACGCTTTATAACTACATTTGAGAGGTGGAGGCTATCTAAATCCTCAGACACTCGCCTCACATCTGAACTATACAGCCTACTTCGACCACCTCCAGAGGTTAATAAATCCTCGGGTCAGAGGAGATGGGGCTCAGAACTGGGCCACACATTTACGCAACGGGAATGGGAGGACATTTACTATAGAGCCGACTTACTGCATGCAATGTAGCGAGTATAGAGACAGCTACTAAAATAGCCACTTATTGGTACCTCACACCTCCTAGACTTCACGGGGGAAACCTGCTACAGACCCCCTATGTTGGCACAACTGCGGTTTCCTGGGTACATTGAAACACTTATTAGGGGAATGCCCTAAAATCGCTAACTATTGGACGCACGTGCTCGATGATATCGACACTCACTTTGATACACAGCTCCCCCGCTTCACGGCCTACATTCTACTAGGGCTGCCCTACTCTCTCACATTCCCCCTTAAATAACACAGAAGCCATCAGATTGGTCTGGCTCTGGGAGCGGCCATTCAGAATATTCTGGCTCAGTGGGGGTCGGGATGACTTTGCACCCATCTGGGGTGGCTACATCGCATATGGTTTATTCTGGGTATGGCATGCAGCCCTCTCTCTCTCTCTCACCAACCAAGGAGCCTCATTCCCTGACCTCTGGAAACCGTTTCTATCAATGCTCACCTCTGAATTTCAAGAACTCACATGTCCTAAGTACTTACGGCTCACTGGGCCCCTACCGGCGGCACAGTGAGTTGCAGCGGTGGCTTACACAAACGTATCTGATTTATAACGGGTGGGATGGGGGGGGGGGGAAGAGAAAGAGTTCTCCTCTGGCAATTTCATATGCGCTCCTACGATTAGTAGGGTTCCAGATTTGTATGAGATTTCTTTGTTTTCCCCCCTGTTGTTAGACTTGGCATCTTTTGGCGTGTTTCCCCTGACTTTTTGCTTTCTGACCTCCCGGTTTTGACTCTGTTTTTGCTGGTGTAATGATTCTGCGCACTTTCCTCACTGCTGTCCAGTGGGAAAGTGCAAGTGCTCCTGTATAAAATGTGTTATGGATTGGTGTTTCCATGATTGGCCTATTTGGTTTATGTGTCAGTCCCTTGTAAAGTAAACTGCGAGTGCCAGGGCCTATAGACCAAATGCTGTTGGTGGGCTGCAGCACTGGATTGTGCCACCCACGCAAACAGCCCGTAAAGTGTAACTCGGGCCTGCCACCGCAGAGCCTGTGCGCAGCCTGGGGCTGCCATGTCGACTTGGCAAGTGCACACACTTCCAAGTCCCTAAACCTTCCCTTTGCTACATGTTAGTCACCCCTAAGGTAGGCCCAAGGTACCCCTGTGGGCAGGGTGCGTTGTATGCGAAAGGTAGGACATGCCCTGGTGTGGGTGGCATGTCCTGATAGTGAATTACAGCCTAGTTCGTTTTTCACTATTGCAAGGCTACCTGTTCCCCCTAGGCCAGAACGGGCAGTTTTGATTATTACAGCTTATAACCCTAACTAACCCTGGGAACATGGTAGAAATTCGAGTTTAGTATGCCTGGACTCAGAATGATAAAATGCAGCTTTTAGTGAAGTTGGTTTTAACATTGTGTTTGAAAATACCACTTTTAGAAAGTGGGTATTTTCTTGTCTAACCATCCAAGCCTGCCTCTGCGAGGTTGTGTATTCCTTGTCTGGAGTGTGAGTGACAGGGGCTGGGGGATGCCAGGAGACAGGGTGAGTCAGCACAGGGCTGAATAGCAAGATCTACATGTAGATGGGTGGGAGGGGTTGCACCTGGGCTCCACAATGCTGGCTCTACCTCCTGTGGTGCGTCTGATGTCCCTGGCCTACTCACTGAAAGAAGGGACGGAGACTTGTCAACAAAGCGCTCCAGAACTGGTTTGGACTAGGCAAAGGCCTCTCTGCCTTCAGAGAACAAAGGAATTTGGGATATAAATATTGGGGCCCTGACCCCATGAATTTAGATCTCGCTGGAATCAAGGAACCTGCCAAGACGAAGAGCTGGAAGAGCTGCCAGGAGGAGTACTGCCCCTTTGCTGTGTTGTTGCTTTGTTGGGTTGGCCTGCAGCTGCTGCTTCTGCCTTGGGCAGTGAAAGGACTGAACTTTCTACAAACTTGTGCTGAGTATCTCCAAGGGCCTGGAACCAAGCTGGCCTCCTGTTAAGAAGTCTCAGGGACTACAAAGACTTCACAAGCCTCTGGGTACCGCTTCTGGAACGCTGTTTCAGTTGCCACAGAGGAAGGGAACTGCAACCGACTCAGTCAACCGAATCCATCCCTGACCGGTGACCTGTTTGCCCGCAGACCGCATCGCCCCGCTTCGCATCGCAACCCTGGTCTCACCGTGGGCGACGTCCGACGCCGCCAGCACCGAGCCGCTGCTTGCACCGTGACCTGTGGGCACCGCAGTTCGCATCGCATCGCTTCACTGAACCAGCCGGACCCGACCGACGCGGACGCTGCAACTGGCTCAACAGTCGTGACCGCATTGCATTTGGGGCACCGCTCGCACGTTTGCGACGCACAGCTCCGACTCGCACCGCTGTCGGACGCCAGCTCCCGCACTCCGGCTTGGTCGCCTGCATCGCAACCTGTCAGCACCGCATCGAGCATCGTCTCACCCTGCATCGCACGCCTTGGACTCACCGACTCCGTCTGCACGACGCTCATCGAGCCGCTGCCTGCACCGCATCGAGGGACACCGCACCTTGCATCGCTCCGTCTTGCACCGCAACCGCGACGAACGCCGACTGGCTCGTACACTCCGTACCAGCCACAACGAGAGAGGTACTGTGACCGAGTCTGTTCACGACTCTGCTGGGCCGTAGCGACGCGGTCGGCTGGAACTGTTACACTCTGTGTATTTCAGCATTGCGGTAGACTCGGACGGAGCTACCGACTCGTACGAACTTTGTTTTTGAACTATTCCTGCAAAGAAGAAGTTACCTTATCAAGCATTCATTTTTAAAGTATAGTATTGTGGATTTTTGTCGTAATTGGTCTTGTCTTGAGTATATAAAAATATTGGTTATTTTTCTAAACTGGTGTGGTGTCCGTTTGTAGTGCTTACACTGTATTACTGTTGGTTATGTGCAAATGCTTTACACACTGCCTCTAGAATAAGCCTGACTGCTCGTGCCAAGCTACCAAGGGGGTGAGCAGGGGTTATTTTGGGAGTGTAACTCCCTTACCCTGACTAGGAAGAAGGGTCCCTACTTGGACAAAGGTGCAAGCCCTTGCCAACTAGAGATCCCATTTCTAACATTGGTTGTCAGCGGTGAGGATAGGACTTGTGTTTGCACTTGACTTACAGTGATTGCAGACCATTACGTACCACATACTGGTTCTTTTTCTTTTGGCCTATTTTTGATCTTGCCAGTTTTCAACTCACTACTTTTGTCATGCCTGACACAGCTGCATCATCCGTTGCATCTCTGGAAATTATCTTTGAGGAGGATAGGTTGGAAACCTACGCCGTAAAGGAACTACGAGCAATTTGTAAAAACCTGAAAGTCCAAATTAAAGGCCTCACAAGGAAGGAGGAGCTACAGAAGGCGCAGAGGGCCTGGGTAGCAGCCAGACATGCCAGTGGGCAGCCTGGTAATCTCAGTGAGGAGGTGGAGGAGCCTATTTCCAGGGTGGATATGCTTTTGGGTAGGGGGGAACCCGCCAGGTCAGGCAGCAGCAGTCTGTCCCCAGAGGAGCTGGAGGACAGGCGGGAGGCAAGGCAGTTTGAGCTGCAGAAGCTCAGGCTGGAGAGTGAGCGGGAGGAGAAGAGATTGGCCACAGAGGAGAGGAAGATGCTCTTAGAGCATGAGAGAGAACTGAAGGAGCTAGAACTTAGGAGTAAGTCAGGCTCAGATGGTGGCAGCAATTCGTCCAGAAAGGCAGACAGGATTGTGCACATTCCCAAGAATGTAGGCAAGGAGTTCAAGAAGGGGGATGACATACAAAGGTGGTTTCAGGGGTATGAGGCAGCCATACACATGAATGGGGTCCCTGAGGAGAATTGGGGAGCAGGATTGTGGCCACTTTTCCCTGAAGAAGCAAGGGATGCTCTGATAGCTTTGGGTAAGGGGTATCACCTCACCTATGCTGACATGAAGGATGCCCTTCTCACGAAGTATGGTCTTACTCCTGAAAAGTACAGGGATCAGTTCAGGTCCAGTAAGAAGTCTGATGCCAACACTTGGGTGGAATGTGTGGATGTATTCTGCAGGTCTCTGGATGGTTGGGTAAAGGGCAGTAGTGTAACAGATTTTCAGGGGCTCTACAACTTGATTGCATGGGAGCACTTGTCTAGTCTGTTTTGCAGATCTGCGCCAGCACCTAGTTGATAGTAAGCTAACTGACCCCAGGAAGCTTGCTATGGAAGTGGACCGCTGGGTGAGTACCAGGGTCCACAAGAAAGCGTTTGGGGGAGACTCAGCCAAAGGTGGGCAGGGTCCCCAGCAGAAAGGTGGGGGGACAAGGGTAAAGCACAGGAGTTCTCTAAAGGGCCCCAAACTAGTACACAGGGTAAAGGTTCCCAGCCCCCAGTGATAAGAAGAAAGGGGTCTCTACAGGGAAGCCTGTTGAGACCGGCCCCGCAAGTGTTATGCATGTGACCAGGTAGGTCACTTTAAGGGGGACCCCAAGTGCCCGAAGGGGACACAGCCACCCACCGGTGGACAGTCCAAAGTGTTGGCTAGTGTAGCGCTTGGGGAGGAGGGGTGCCCACAGGAGGGTGGGGATCCCGCAGAAATGACCCTTGTCTCACTAGGGGACAGTGAGATGGTCCCAGGAAACCAGGTGCCCCCTAACACAAAGAAATATAGCACCTGGGTAACCATTAATGGGAACAGGGTAAAGGCTCTCAGAGACACTGGAGCCAGTGTGACCTCAGTCCGGTGTCACCTGGTGTCTGAGAAGCAAGTAGTCCCCGGGGCATTCCACCAAGTAGTTGCTGTAGACAACTCAGAGCGCCAATGTATGGTGGCGCAGGTTCCCTTTGAATGGGGGGGGGTCTCAGGTCCCTTGAGGGTGGTTGTGAGCCCTACCATGCCTGTAGATTGTCTGCTAGGAAACGACCTGGAGCAGTCCTTATGGAAGGATGTTGAGCTCAGGTCCCACTTGGAGATGCTTGGGTTGCCAGAGTGGGCATGCGTGTCTACTCGGTCAATGGCAGCCAGAAAGGGTGATCAAGAGGACTTGGAGCCTGGAACAGTGGCCCAAGTCCCTGCCAAGAGAAAGGGCAGGGGGCGCGGAAACCGGCCCCAGAAGTTCCCACGGACCGGGAGGAGGCGGACCTCGAGGGGGACGCCCTGGTGCCTACAGGGGAGCAGGTAGCCGAACTGGGAGACATCTCTGAGCTGACCCATTGGCAGCAAGAAGGGGGTCCCACCAGGGAGGAGTTCTGCAGGGAGCAGAATGAGTGCCCTACTCTGGAGGGTCTGCGGCGGAAGGCTGCAGACCAGGCAGCTGGTAATCAGTCCGGGTCACATCTGATCTACTGGGAGAGTGGTCTCCTATACAGTGAGCCTAAGGTTGCTGAGCCTGGGTCAGCCCGTGTGCTGGTGGTACCCCAGCGCTTCAGGACCTTCCTACTGGGTCTGGCTCATGACGTGCCTTTGGCAGGACATTTGGGGCAGGACAAGACCTTTGACAGGCTTGTCACCCACTTCTTTTGGCCCCAAATGCGAAGGCAGTCAGATGCACACTGTAGGTCTTGCCAACCTTGCCAGGCAAGTGGTAAGAGTGGGAGGAAGGTCAAAGCTCCTCTCCAACCTTTTCCTGTTGTTGGAACACCCTTTGAAAGGGTAGGGATGGATATTGTGGGGCCACTGGATCCCAAGACAGCCATGGGCAACAGGTACATCCTGGTCTTGGTGGACCATGCCACCCGGTACCCGGAGGCAATCCCTCTCAGGACAACGACGGCGCCAGTGGTGGGCCGGGCGTTAATGGGGATCTTTTCCCATGTGGGATTCCCCAGAGAGGTGGTTTCTGATAGGGGGACCAATTTCATATCCAAGTATATGACATCCCTGTGGAAGGAGTGTGGTGTAACCTACAAGTTCACCACTCCTTACCACCCACAAGGAAACGATCTGGTGGAGAGATTCAACCAGACCTTGAAAGGCATGATTAAGGGTCTAACAGAACCCATGAGGCGTAAGTGGGACGTCCTCTTGCCATGCCTACTCTTTGCATACAGGGAGGTGCCTCAGAAGTCTCTTGGGTACAGCCCCTTTGAGCTCCTGTATGGCCACCCTGTCAGAGGACCTCTGAGTTTGGTAAAGGAAGGCTGGGAGGCAGCTCCCAGGAAAACTCCCCAGGATGTATTTAGCTACATGCTGGCCTTTAGAAACCAAACTGCCCGCTTCAGGAAACTCGCTCAGGCGAACCTAGAAGCAAGGCAGGAAGAAATGAAGAGATGGTATGACCAGAATGCCACTCTGGTCGAATTTCAACCTGGGCAAAAAGTGTGGGTCATGGCCCCAGTGGCACCTTGTGCCTTGCAGGACAAGTGGACTGGGCCATATGAGGTAAAGGAGCGCAAAAGTGACGTCACCTACCTGGTGGATTTGCAGGCTCCAAGGAACCCTTTGAGGGTCCTTCACATGAACCGCCTCAAGCCCCACTTCGAGAGGTCCGAAGTGAGTATGCTCTTGGCGACAGATGATGGGGTGGAAGAGGAGAGTGAGCCTCTCCCTGACCTCCTGTCTACCAAGGAGCATGATGGGTCAGTAGAGGGTGTGATCCTCTCCCCTACTCTGACTCAGGAGCAGCAGGGGACTGTCGCCAGTTGTTGGGACAGTTCGCCCCACTGTTCTCTCTGACTCCCGGTGTTACTCACTGGTGTACCCATGACGTGGACACTGGTGACAGCCCTCCTGTGAAGCACAAGATTTACAGGTTGACTGACCGGGTCAGAGCCAGCATCAAGGAGGAGGTCTCGAAGATGTTGGCGTTAGGGGTGATTGAGCCCTCCCACAGCCCTTGGGCCAGCCCAGTGGTCTTGGTCCCAAAGGCTGCGGCGCCCGGTGCCACTCCAGAACTCCGGTTTTGTGTGGACTACCGTGGGCTCAATGCCGTCACCAGGACTGACGCGCACCCCATCCCCAGAGCTGATGAGCTCATTGATCGGTTGGGAGCTGCCCGTTTCCTCAGCACGTTTGATTTGACGTCTGGGTACTGGCAGATTGCCTTAACCGATGGGGCCAAGGAGAGATCAGCATTCTCAACCCCAGAAGGTCATTACCAATTCCGGGTGATGCCCTTTGGGTTGAAGAATGCCCCTGCCACCTTTCAGAGGTTGGTCAATCAGGTGTTGGCTGGGCTGGAGGATTTCAGTGCCGCCTATCTGGATGACATTGCTGTGTTCAGTTCCAGCTGGGAAGAACATTTACAGCACCTTGAGAAAGTGTTGAGGGCTCTGCAAGGTGCAGGCCTCATGATCAAGGCCAGTAAGTGCCAGATCGGGCAGGGTTCTGTGGTGTACTTGGGACACCAGGTAGGAAGCGGCCAGGTGGCGCCCCTACAACCCAAGATTGACACCATTCTGGCTTGGGAGCCCCCCAAGACCCAGACAGAGGTGAGAGCCTTCTTAGGTCTCACCGCCTACTATAGGAGATTTGTTAAGGGCTATGGCACCATCGTTGCCCCCTTAACAGAGCCGACTTCTAAGAAGCAGCCCAGAAAAGTGATCTGGACTGAGTCCTGCCAGAAAGCTTTTGATGCCCTGAAGGCAGCCATGTGCACAGCGCCCGTGCTCAAGGCACCCGACTTCTCCAAGGAATTCGTCGTGCAGACTGACGCTTCAGCGCATGGTGTGGGACCGGTGCTCTCACAACTGAACGAAGAGGGCCTGGATCAGCCTGTAGTCTTCCTTAGCAGGAGACTACTCCCCAGGGAACAGAGGTGGAGTGCCATAGAAAGGGAAGCTTTTGCTGTGGTCTGGGCGCTGAAGAAGTTGAGACCATACCTGTTTGGGACTCACTTCCGGGTTCAGACAGACCACAGGCCCCTCAGATGGTTGATGCAAATGAGGGGTGAGAATCCAAAACTGCTGAGGTGGTCCATCTCCCTACAGGGAATGGACTTTACGGTGGAACACCGTCCTGGTACAGAACACGCCAACGCAGATGGTCTGTCCAGGTTCTTCCGCCTTAGTGAAGAGAACTCCAATGGGGTTGGGTAGTTCTCCCCATTTTCAGCTGGAGGGGACATGTGTTAGACTTGGCATCTTTTGGCGTGTTTCCCCTGACTTTTTGCTTTCTGACCTCCCGGTTTTGACTCTGTTTTTGCTGGTGTAATGATTCTGCGCACTTTCCTCACTGCTGTCCAGTGGGAAAGTGCAAGTGCTCCTGTATAAAATGTGTTATGGATTGGTGTTTCCATGATTGGCCTATTTGGTTTATGTGTCAGTCCTTTGTAAAGTGCACTGCGAGTGCCAGGGCATATAGACCAAATGCTGTTGGTGGGCTGCAGCACTGGATTGTGCCACCCACGCAAACAGCCCGTAAAGTGTAACTCGGGCCTGCCACCGCAGAGCCTGTGCGCAGCCTGGGGCTGCCATGTCGACTTGGCAAGTGCACACACTTGCAAGTCCCTAAACCTTCCCTTTGCTACATGTTAGTCACCCCTAAGGTAGGCCCAAGGTACCCCTGTGGGCAGGGTGCGTTGTATGCGAAAGGTAGGACATGCCCTGGTGTGGGTGGCATGTCCTGATAGTGAATTACAGCCTAGTTCGTTTTTCACTATTGCAAGGCTACCTGTTCCCCTAGGCCAGAACGGGCAGTTTTGATTATTACAGCTTATAACCCTAACTAACCCTGGGAACATGGTAGAAATTCGAGTTTAGTATGCCTGGACTCAGAATGATAAAATGCAGCTTTTAGTGAAGTTGGTTTTAACATTCTGTGTTTGAAAATACCACTTTTAGAAAGTGGGTATTTTCTTGTCTAACCATCCAAGCCTGCCTCTGCGAGGTTGTGTATTCCTTGTCTGGAGTGTGAGTGACAGGGGCTGGGGGATGCCAGGAGACAGGGTGAGTCAGCACAGGGCTGAATAGCAAGATCTACATGTAGATGGGTGGGAGGGGTTGCACCTTGGCCCTGAATAGGACAGTGCCTTCCCTCCACAATGCTGGCTCCACCTCCTGTGGTGCGTCTGATGTCCCTGGCCTACTCACTGAAAGAAGGGACGGAGACTTGTCAACAAAGTGCTCCAGAACTGGTTTGGACTAGGCAAAGGCCTCTCTGCCTTCAGAGAACAAAGGAATTTGGGATATAAATATTGGGGCCCTGACCCCATGAAATTAGATCTCGCTGGAATCAAGGAACCTGCCAAGACGAAGAGCTGGAAGAGCTGCCAGGAGGAGTACTGCCCCTTTGCTGTGTTGTTGCTTTGTTGGGTTGGCCTGCAGCGGCTGCTTCTGCCTTGGGCAGTGAAAGGACTGAACTTTCTACAAACTTGTGCTGAGTATCTCCAAGGGCCTGGAACCGAGCTGGCCTCCTGTTAAGAAGTCTCAGGGACTACAAAGACTTCACAAGCCTCTGGGTACCGCTTCTGGAACGCTGTTTCAGTTGCCACAGAGGAAGGGAACTGCAACCGACTCCGTCAACCGAATCCATCCCTGACCGGTGACCTGTTTGCCCCGCAGACCGCATCGCCCCGCTTCGCAACGCAACCCTGGTCTCACCGTGGGCGACGTCCGACGCTGCCAGCACCGAGCCGCTGCTTGCACCGTGACCTGTGGGCACCGCAGTTCGCATCGCTTCACTGAACCAGCCGGACCCGACCGACGCGGACGCTGCAACTGGCTCAACAGTCGTGACCGCATCGCATTTGGGGCACCGCTCGCACGTTTGCGACGCACCGCTCCGACTCGCACCGCTGTCCGACGTCAGCTCCCGCACTCCGGCTTGGTCGCCTGCATCGCAACCTGTCAGCACCGCATCGAGCATCGTCTCACCCTGCATCGCACGCCTTGGACTCACCGACTCCGTCTGCACGACGCTCATCGAGCCGCTGCCTGCACCGCATCGAGGGACACCGCACCTTGCATCGCTCCGTCTTGCACCGCAACCGCGACGAACGCCGACCGGCTCGTACACTCCGTACCAGCCACAACGAGAAAGGTACTGTGACCGAGTCTGTTCACGACTCTGCTGGGCCGTAGCGACGCGGTCGGCTGGAACTGTTACACTCTGTGTATTTCAGCATCGCGGTAGACTCGGACGGAGCTACCGACTCGTACGAACTTTGTTTTTGAACTATTCCTGCAAAGAAGAAGTTACCTTATCAAGCATTCATTTTTAAAGTATAGTATTGTGGATTTTTGTCGTAATTGGTCTTGTCTTGAGTATATAAAAATATTGGTTATTTTTCTAAACTGGTGTGGTGTCCGTTTGTAGTGCTTACACTGTATTACTGTTGGTTATGTGCAAATGCTTTACACACTGCCTCTAGAATAAGCCTGACTGCTCGTGCCAAGCTACCAAGGGGTGAGCAGGGGTTATTTTGGGAGTGTAACTCCCTTACCCTGACTAGGAAGAAGGGTCCCTACTTGGACAAAGGTGCAAGCCCTTGCCAACTAGAGATCCCATTTCTAACACCTGTATTTCCTATAAATCAATAAATATCAGGTCTATCAAGCCTCAGAATAGAATAATCCGGGGGAATGTTGGGGTGGCCTGCAGCCAGGTTTTCCACGAGGAACAGTGCAACCGACTGGTGGCTGGAAATGAGGTCAACACTTTCGGCTTCGTTAAGAGATCACCAGTTGAGTAAAAAAAAAAAAAAAAAAAAACTTAGGGCTACTCCCCTCGGACTTCATCATAGACATTGTGGAGAGGGTGAAGTGGCACTTACCACAAGAAGTCATACCAGTAGACAAATCCATAGTGTGGTGGCAGCTTTCCATAAATGCAGGGGTGAGGGAAGAGACACTCAGTCACCCAGTAGCACAAGATAGCTGGAGCGGAACCGCCAGGGGGCCTGGCCCCTGGCACCATCCAGGCAGAGACAGGCGCAGACGGACTTGCCTTTGGCGTTACTTCGGCAGCTGCCATGCATTTATAGCCCGCCTCCACAGAGGCTGTGGCTAAAATGCCAAGAACCAGTGGGACAATAAAATACGAACTGGAGCCCGGAAACTACGCGCCAAGCTAATTATGTGCTCATTGGAAGGGTTACCCTTCCCCGCCCTCCACACACTTGCCTTCGGATGCCACCTTGGGGGCGGCTTGGCTTTCCAGAAAACCCCGGCGTGGTGGTGGACAGACTTTATTAACTGTGATCGGAAGAGTGACAAGCATGCTGACGTCTGCATGCGTGTAACTCTTCCGATCACAAGTTTCAATTCTAATGTGTTTTTTCTTTTACAGCCCAGAGGTACAGTCCAACCTGAACATCTCCCAACCCACAGAGCCCTAACTGTTAAAAGACAACCTGTCACATCCAGTAAGTGTAATTTCTCACTGATCTCTTTCTGCGCCACATCAGAACACATTTCAGCGAGGATGAGTGGAATTGCATGCTATCTAGTCGAATTACAACTGTCAGCCTTCTTGTACCACACCAGTCATGCTCAATTGCATGTCTAAACCTTAAACATCCATGAACGAAGTGGCGATTGAATACAGTACGGCCTTCTTAGTAAACCATGTAAACTGTACCTGCATATTTAAAACTGTGGAATGTATTAAAACGTGTATATTTACAAGTTTGTTTCTTGTCCAGTACAGCCCATCGCAACAGATCAACCTTGAGCCATCCTCACATCCCCATGCCAAGCCGACAGACTTCCACGTTTTGAAAGTGATTAAAATATGCAGTTTTGGAAAGGTAGGTATACCTTACCTCAAATGATATCCTGTGTATACAGCTGGAGACAAGCTGTAATTTGTGCGTAAGTTGACTACATAAACATTGGCAAGGCGGGCGCCCTTTTTAAATTCCTGTCTCGTTACATTTCTTGTCCCGTCTGTTGCCCTGTCCAAATATAAAATCTAAACATTGAGTTGGGTGGTTTCTGGAATGTACCGCACCTGCCATAGGCTGCCAGGTTTCTGTTAGCTTCTGGCTCCAGTCCTCTTCTGGGTATTTTCTCAAGGCTTCCTCCTCTCAGCTGGGTACCTAGGCCTAACTCCATGCACTGTTTAATCTGTACTTGGCACAGTGAGTTACACCCTGTCTTCTATAACTTCTGCTGCTGTTCCACCATCTCCAGAGCGAACGGTGCTTCCTGGAACCAAGTGCTCATTTTTATGCTGCTAAAATGGCCAGTGCACTGGGCTATTTACATTCACTGAACAAAGTGTACAGGTGAGCGGTAATTACCTGTTTATTCAGTGTAAGCTCTGAGTGGTACTCTCTACCTACCTCCCCTGCACTACTAATATTTCTTGCACACATATGGCTGTCACCCCCCTTTTTACCAAATATGTCACTTTTGACCCGTATACATTTCGGAGGTCATAAAGATATTTTCCCTATCTGTTCTAAACAGGAGTTAGATAAGCATGCTGGTAGGCCCCAGGCCTACTGCAGTGATGCTGCTTACTGCCTTTTCAAGGGTATCTAACAATATTTTTAACATCTTTCGATTGAAAGTCTCCCCCTTTTCTTACATTTCTGCATAAAGAAGACTAAATGGACGCCTATAATCCCCCTGGTCCGGTCTTTCTAGGCACTCAGCACCTACAACTAAAAGGTTCAGATTTTTTAAGATCCTAGTGGTTGTATGCACTTTCAGATAACTGACAAATGCTCATTTCTGTTGGATATACACTGGATACCTTTCAAACAATTTAATTGTGGCATGCTTTAATTCTTTTAAACTTGCAGCCAGAGAACATACTGCTCACCTCTCAGGGCCGCATCATCTTGCCTGACTTTGGACTGTGCAAAGAAAACATTGAACACAACAGCACAACATCCACCTTCTGCGGCACACCAGAAGTAAGCAAAGATGGCATTTCACTCAATTAATATCATGGGGCCACTGGCAAGCTCGGATAACAAAATGATATTATTTAAAATTAGCCATGCTCAGGATAGAGTGGTTTTAAGTTAAAGCGTTTCACATGTGATTTAATCCTTTGGACCACTAGGTTTCACTGGACTTGGTACTTTAATCACGTTTGCAGTGCAACATAAATGTGTCACTCTCTTGCGGTCATAAATCTGAACCACCTCAAGCACACCACATATTTAAAATCCACTACATAACACTCCACAACACAATATACCATTCCACATATTTAAACTCCATTACACACAATTCCATCACACTCAAAACCACACAATTACAATCCACATAATTCAACAGCACACCATGCCACATAATTCCCACTACAAAGATCCACTCCACACAATTACACAGCTAATCCAATCAAAACCACATAATTCCACTGCACACCACACACATACACTCACTCCATGACAGATGTAAAAATACATTGCCATTTACAATCTCAATAGCTCAAACACATGCGAGACTGATTGCATTTCCAATGTTTGTTTGCATTTAGCACGATCTACCCCAGTAGTGTACTCGTAACGCTGCAGATGATTTAAAGGCAAAGGCAGGGAAATGACAAGCCAGATCTCAACTATGGCTTACAGGTTGTGTCCCGGTACCAGCTGCAAGTCTAGGCCACTTCTTTAAAATGAAAATGCTACATTAACCCGAGCTGAGGTGGGTTTTTCGCACCTTCCACTACCTTTTGTAAAGCCCCCCCCCAGTACTCACTTATCTCAGTGCTAATTAAGTATGAGATCAATCGTGTCCATTAAAAGGGAGCATTTGTGTGAAAGGCACTGCTAAACAGTTGTTTTTGCTTCAATTTCCTCTTTATCCCTTCCCTTGCTGTTAAACTGTCCAAAACATCACCAGAACTAGCTCCCCTCTTTTTAACCCACCAACAAAAATGTAACTTTCTCTTGCCTTTTACAAACACTGAATTATTGGAGTAAGTACCCTGTGCAGTCAGAAAGGACATGTTTATTTTACCTAAGACATCGCACATCTTCTGCAGCACCTAGAACATCACCCACCTCTGCTTCAAGCCACTAAAGCACTTAAAAGAAAATAAATGTTTATAAAGTGAAATGCGCAAGAGAGGTTACTCTTCAAAAGTTGCAGTTCCACTATACACCAGTGACTACTAATAGTCATGCGAAAAATTTGACCTGTAACACACGACTGACTACATTTTAACATTTTTACAAAAATAGTATGTGCAATTAAGTGTGGTATTAACTTTTCTGCCGTGGTTTTGTGCCCCGTGGAGCAGTTGAAAAAACTCTGCTTCAGTCAGGACGGCAGAAGGAAATAAATCTCCATCCAAATCACAAAGCAATTATTACCCGACTCGTCCTGCTGGAAGAGATGACAATCCGATCGCTTATGATCTCTACGTGCTTAAACGCGAGCTCTATCTGCACACAGAAAACGAAAGGCACGAGAAACGCCATAGCCACGCTTTCAAGGCCCACAACAGCTGTCCGCCATCTCACTCTCGTACTTACCTCAAACAAAAGACTTTGCGGATGACGTACCTTCCGGCGCCACCTGAAGTGCGTAGGAGTCATGCGTTCGGACCAGCTCCCGTTTTTGTAATCGAATTGATGCAGAAGAAACGGAATCAAAGGCATCCATGGCAAAGGAAATGGTAATGGGGAAAGATCCAACATTTGAATGTCTGATTGGTGCAGTAAATTAGATGTTTGCTTGAAAGCACCTTCAACAGGTGTTCTTTCCTATCAGGCATTGCATTCTGGAACATGTAGTTCTATATTTAGATTCACTCTCAACATCAAAATCCATGGGGAAAAAGCACAAGAAAAGTGCAGAGTAAAATAATTGGTGCCTTGCCTAATAGTTTTTGAATCGGCATAGCACAGAAGTCTTAGTAGCCTTTTCAGCATGTACACTTTTTTATAGAAATATAATGCCTTCAGCAACATTTGCATTGCCCTTTGTAAAAATATTTACATAGCTCTACCTTTAGCCACATCTTTGGTCTGGAACTGGGTCTAAAATTCAATTTCTAATTCAATTGAAACAGCCTTACTGCAAACTTATAGCAAACAAGCATTGGTTTTGCCTTTGTGATTATCAATACATTTTTTTGTTGTTGTAATTTGTACTTTTGTAGTTGTGCAATATAAGTTACTGTTAGTCCATTATAGTGTTATGAGTTGTTTATTGATAAAGTTAATGTATTTTGCTTTTACTGGTGGTATTATAAAATTGTGATATTAGGTAAAGGGTAGAGGTTAATTTTCTAATTAAAATGGACCTTATAAGTACGGTTTAAGCATGTGCAGCTATCGGCAGACCATTGAAAGGAGGGTGGATGAAAAACAAAACAAGCAGAATGAGGCGATAGATGTGCAGGGAAAATAATGAGTTGAGAAGCACTGGTTATCCCGCAAGTTCATTCCATCCCAGAGAACCACTGGGTTGGGTAATAATTAACGCCTGTTATCAGAGACTAGGCATACAGTGTAAGTGCGCTTTATAAGTGTATCGCCTTAAAGAAGCTGATAGTTTCAGTCCCCAGTCCAGCCTCATGGTGGCAGAAGTTCCCAAGTCGGGATTGACAGTTAAATGTAACGCAAAATGCCTGGCTATGATATATCCTACATTGAAAAACAAGCATTGGTAATGCATCGGTTTCGCCTATCAATAAAAAGCTGTTTTTATCAGTCATCGTCCGGGATGAAGGAAAGAGGTCCCTGACAAGTAACACAGGAGTGGAGAGGATGTGGCTGCAGCGGCCAGATCTGCTGACTTGAGAGCTGGTGATCACGGTTTGAGTCTCGGAGGTGGAATATCCTGCGATTCTGGGCAAATCACTTAATCTCTCTGGATGATAAATTGCTATATAAATCTGCTGCAAGACTAAATGCAAAAATAGGCAAACATTTATGAAAAAATAGTTCCACCAAAGTGGATGTTAACACTATTTACGCCTACGGGAAACTGATAAGAGAAGCAGATGATGAACATGCATTGGTAAATGCAGGAAAATATGCTACAGCCAATAGAAATGGAGGAAAAGTAAGTGGCACACACAACCAATGAAAAGCCAGGAGAGGGGGCAGGACGTAAGCCCCTTTTTAGTTTATTTTGCTGTGCAGGCAAAACCTAAAAAGACCAACAAGGTAAATAAGACTTCACTTGCAGAACGTATTAAGACCGACCCTCCAACCCACCAGAGTTCTCAAAAAGATGCATTCGAATACGGGCAAAATGCAGAAAGAATAAAATGGCTGAAAACTGCATACCTTCTCACAGCGATGTATGATGGCAGAAACGTGAAAGCAGGCCTTAATGCAACAGAAACAAAGGGTCAACTAACACAGGTGGTCATGAAATTTCAGATGGCGGAAATGGCAGAATCAGTGCCCAAGTCACATGCACTGCTAATGCAATTAAAGATACACTCGCAATAAACAAGACAACACTAATTATTTTACCTTTTGCTTTCAGCGACTGCTTGATCCAAGTGTTTGAAGATATCCTGAAACAGAATGGAGCTAGCTCGACTATATATGTCATACCCGTACCCCCGCTTCCAGTACTACTTCAGGTCATTCAAATACTCTAGTACCTGGAAGGAGAAACCAGACAATCCGTTAGATACCAAAAGGCTTGTGTTATTCTATAACGGGCAAAAGTCATACACTCTTTGAGCGGTAACAAGAGGAATCAACAAATATCACGGGAGTGGAGAGGTTGTGGCGCAGTGGGCAGAGCTGCTGACTCAAAAGCTGGGGATTCCTGTTCAAATCGTGGCAGCACAACATCCTGTGATTCTGGGCAAATCACTTAATCTCTCCGGGTGATAAGTTAGCTATATAAATCTGCTGCAAGTGGAAAAAGCAGAAAGAGGCAAAACTTTAAGAAAAAATAGTTCCTCCAAAGCGGATATTAACAGTATTTCAGCTACGGGAGACTGATAAGAGAAGCAGATGAGGGACAAGCATTGGTAAATGCAGGAAAATATGCTACAGCCAATAGAAATGGAGGAAAAGTAAGTAGCAAGCACAGGAACCAATGAAAAGCCAGGAAAGAGAGGAGGCGGGATTTAGGCCCCTATAGATTTCACAAGCACAGTGCAAGCGCTGTGCATGCAAACCCTAAAAAATTAATAAGTGGCAGATTAGAACAGAGAAAATAATGATCTACATAGCAAGTAGAACTTCAGAAACCTAAAATATTTTCAATAATTTTTGAAGTTGCACGTCAACATGTCCTAATACACCTTGCATTAGAAATCTGTGCAATATCTGTTAATGTATAAATGTACACACCCTTAAATGACTCAGAGGCACAGTTTCAAAGGCCACAGTCGCCAGAACCAATGAGAATTAAATAGAGATGTGATACAGACCTGCCAAGTACCACGCATCAGGGGTTAGACTAACACATTTTAGTGCTGGTGTCCACAAAACAGCACTAAAATGCATTAGTCACTCAATTATAGCGCCCCATGAACCACCTCAAGGCACACTCTATGAGGGGAGGCCAAAACCCATTTAAAGCAGTGAGCTTGCTGTACTGTCCAGCTCCGTGCTCTGTTCTCATAACAGTAACCACCTCAATCTTAATTTACTAATTTTCACTAGATTGTATTAATTTATGCACCGTGCAGTGGGCCAGAAAAATAATTATCTCCCATTTGAAAGGTAGTTGAAGTTGAGCTGCCCCGCCTAGTTGAGCTGCTCCGTAATTTCATACTCCATTGCGGCTTAATTCCATTGGGCCTACCTACACCTGATCAATTGGAATCAAAATTAGCAAATTTTGAACATTGTATCACAATATACTTGTTAATACTGATTATTATAAATAAAAATGATGTAAAAAAAACCAACTCAACAAATATTTACCTGTGACTGTTATTACATATCTTATGAAGCACAATGTATGATAATTTGCAGCAATTAAAGAAAACTCTTTTAATACTTAAATAGTGTTCACTGAGTAGTAAGCCGCAAATAATTCTAAAATCACACAACAGGTTGGAACTTTCTGACAAAAAATTAAACCAAAATAGTGGGTGTATTCTCGGAGTAATCAGCAAATCATTATCAAAACATCAGGAGCAATTTCATCATGTTAAAAGAAATGATGCTTGTGGAGTTTTGGATGTTTTATTTTCAAATCATCTAGAACAATTGGATCTTATAAAGCAATCAGATACTGTTTGAAGGCATGAAAGCTGATTCAATATTTAAGGTTTTCCTTGGATTGGAGGAGGGTAGTGTCAGTGCTAATCAGTAGCAATAAAAACAGACAGTGAAACGGGTCTCTACAGGGCATTATTTAGAAGTTCTTCCCTTTACATTGCAAAACACCGCTCTCTTGTCTAACATGAGAGAACTCAAATAGTCTAGGCCACTGATGCAGACCCTATCACACTTCACAGGTTTTATTTGTACAATAACCTATTTCCTTTTTCTAGGTGCAATTCTGTAGTTCAGTTTTTCAAGCAACCAGGGCCACTGGAGTTATGTGATTCTGCGACTGCTGCGTTTTCCGCATAGTTATTAATTTGCTGCACTTTTCGCATACTTTATAATCTCCTGCATGATATGCAGATTTAAACCAAAAATAAATTGTTTCTAGCTCAAACAGATCAAAAGTTGCTAAAAATGGGATAGCAAGTGTTCCAGCTCAGTGGCAGACCCTATATCGCACAGAGGCAGGCCATCTTTCAGTTGCTAATAGCAGTATTTAGGTTTTGACCTTGGATCCTTTAGTGTTTACATGTGTAAAAATGCAAAATAGTGAAGCATTACTGCTTCAAAATGGGCCACATCATGCCACATCATTTGCTTTCTCTTTCTTGCCACATAATTTAGTGATCCCTGTCACATAATTCTGGTGGCCCTGCTTATGACTCTTCCTAGCACATTCTGTCAACTGAGTCCTAATGTCTGGGTGAATTCAGCTTGTTGGTGCGTGTTCAAGACAGGCATGATTCACAGATCTAGAGAGGAGTCTGAAGGCAGTGCGTGTTTTTCGCAGTGCCTGGCAGTGGGTCCCAAAGGTGTTCCACTCATCCAATTCTTGGCCTTTCTGCTGAGAGCACAGAGCAATCGCTGTATATTTCTCAACCAGAATTACAATTTTATGTGAAAGTGCGTACAATTGGTACACAAATACTGCTGTCCAAACATTAGCACCGAAGGAAATGAAATGCAGTGTTTCTGTGATTGTGTGTGTAAGAGAGGGGATGTCGAAGTGGAGGTGACAAAAGAAAGAATGCAGAAGGAGAAAATGAAAAGAAAGGGCAGAAGATGAAGTCTGACACATGCAAATGGAGATAGACTTCAGAAGAAGATGTGATGAGAAAAAAGTGTAAGCAACTAACACAGAGAGGGAGACTACAGTGGAAAGAGATGTGAAGGGAAGAATGCTAATTTACATGATATTGAATAAAAATCAGTGCTAATAAGCACTGGTAAAGTCAAATGGTCTGACTTGTTTTATGTGTTTTTTCTGCGATGTATTTGGATTCACCAACAGCAGAGGCAATCAAATACTGATTAGGTGGCACGCCTTGAAAGCACAGGATCTGAGCTTACGTTTTAGGCCACGTCCATAAATACATTAACGCCTCTCTAATAAAAGATTCCTAGTTACATTTATTTGGTCACAACCACTGTAGAGACCCCATCCATCTTTTTCATCCCACTTAAAGCAGTAGCTCAATTGCAAAGGCTTGTTTAAAAATAGTACTGTTTTGGGCTCTATTACGCTGCACACTCATCAGCTATCAAATTAGCTGTCAGAATGCCCAAGGCAAGCTCCGTGACATGAGCATTCATCACCTGATCTAACTCGTTATTGGCAGGTTATTCATCTACCCAAGCTATCTCCTACAATTAACTATGTGACACTGACCAACAAATGTTTGGCGAAAGAATGCGAATGGGGGCCCCTTTTTTGAGGTTGCCCGGGCCTATTTGTGATCCCAAACCAACCCTGGTAGCAACTCAGTGATCTCCTCTTATATCTTTCTGGTCATGCTTGAGGGCCTGCTTGACATGAATGGGGATTAAGGGTTGCACTCAGACACTAGAGGTCGAAGTGGCAAAACACTAGCAAAATATCTGGAGCTGTGGGCGAGGGCTGACTGCACTAGTGTACGACAGGTACGGTGTCTGTCCTGGTGTTCATTGCCAGCATTAGTCTTCTTGTGGAACTTTTCCCAAAATACTGTGCACCTGCAGACAAAGGGGGTAAGTGCTCTGAATCGAAATTCTGAAGTGCAGGTACCAGGGTTTTAAGAGGGCCGGGTCCTGCCGGTGATGAGCACCAGTAGTTTTAACAAGCATTTGCAGTGTAATAGGTCTCGCCTTTGCAAGATTTAGAGGTATTGTTATTATAAATGATAATGTGTTTTACATGTGTGCTTGCGACATTATAAGTGGTTTTTTTTAATAACAGATTTTACTGGCATACATTCAATTACTGAGATCTTTATCAAGTTTACATCATTATTTTGAGAACGTATACATGTGTTATCAATGCTAATACTTATTACAAACATAACTTTCCAACAAAATAAATCCAATGCTATCATATGAGTGATTTACATATGTAAAAGATAGATATATGTCATAATTATACTCATTCTTCTTTCAAGGCATTTGTCTTTCCTGTGCTTCATAAGATCTATTTTCAGAGTCTATTGTATCAGTCGCTGTCTCTAGCCCCGGCAGGACCAGCCTCCGGTAATCCACCCATCTCTGCCAAATTTTGGGATGTTTCTGTGGGCATCCACGGGCCTGGAAGACCGGGATCTCCAAACCCATGCAAACATCCATTCCATTCCGCCAGGCCCTAATAGTAGGAGGTGTATCTAGTTTCCATGTTCTGACGATATCCCGTTTGGCAATGGTAAGGCCCAACCAGAGGAGATGTTGCTTATGTTTATTACCGCCTATTGTGTCTGTTATATGCAGTAGTGTCAGTCTAGGGGATCTAGGTAGTTCCCATCCAAGTACAGACATTATAAGTGTTTAGCCATGCAGCAGATTATCCATAACTCCTGCACACACCACAGATGTTAACGTATTCATGATCCACTAAAAAACTGCATGAGGAATTTATACTCCGTAATGCTCCCCAGCTTCCTCTTTCACAGAACGCCAAGTACAAACCTTTTCAAAATGATGTACCATTCAGCAATCATCACGCAACAGATGGAAAAATGGTGAAATAAAAAAAAAGAGCTGCAAGTGCTTCAGAGAGCAGTTTTATTTTACAGACTCAAATTCTACAAGTCCCTGATGATGATTACGTTCTGTCTTGGTGGGGTGACATTAAAAGCAGAGCATTCATAAACAGGCCCAATGAGCCCTCCTCTCGCATTTAAATGTGCCACTGACATGGGGGGAGGTGAGTGCAGAGTGCTGCAGGTTTTAGGGGTTACAGGTATGTAGCCACCTGTTAAACATGGATTTAATCGAGCTGCTGGGTTCAAAATGTAGGGCTCGCCTATGAATTTTACAGACAAAAGTGATGGAATCCAGTCCTACAATGGTGAATATGAAACTTTGCCTGTTCATGCATGTTCACTATTCCAATCCGGTCCAACATAACCGAAGAATTTTAAACAGAATGTACAAGTCATCAGAATAGTACTGTTGCATCTGAACTACATATAGAGTGTCTAGTGGGGAGCATTTTACCAAGTGATTAAGAAGTTCTAGACAATCAAGAAGGGAGCGCGAAAACTCCTTAACCTCAATATAATGTCATGTATCTCACCCTCTCTTCGCCCTATACACTGGCTGCCTGTATCCAGATGTTCTGTCTTCAAAGTAAAGCAAATAGCTCTTTGTGATACAAAGAGCTCAAGATACCACTTTGTTTAACAAAAAGTTGAATCTAGACTGGCTGCACTCCTGTCTGTCTCATCCTTCAACCAATCTTGTACCAGGGGAAACTCCTTCATGGCCTACATATTTATTTGCCATTATAATAAATGGGGTAACCCAAACAAAAGTCCTTGGACCTGGGTGTCGAATGGTACAGAAAACAGTGGTCCTAGACCTTTCTTTTCGCACAAAATTCTTTCTGTATACAATTATCATTCAATTAAGACTCTGAGCATACAAAAAATCAGTTCACGGTTACATCGAACCGAATTAATTAAAGTATTTAGATGTGCAACAACCATTGATTTAAAAAAGCATGTATTTATTAATCAAAAATAAAATCAACAACCATTGAATATTTTACTTTACTATAGTTTTTGGAGAGAAAGAAGGGGAGTTGCTCCAAGGGGAACGTGCAAAGGAGTGCTCTGGTGTGAGGTGAGTGAGAAGGAAGGGAAAAGAATTCCCAAGCGGAATCAGGAAGCAAAGATTAATAAACTTATGAATATGATTGATAGCAAATACTCAATCTCCAAGGCCTGGCCAATAATGGTTCATTATACAGATAATTTTTCAGCATAATTCACAAAAAATGAAGAGAGGAATCATCTTTATCAAGGTAGGGGAAGGGGCATATGATCCAGGCCTGCCGGGGGTAGGTGTCGAAGTTTCGACCCGACTTGGGGGCAAAGGAGGGTAATTGAAACCTCAGCCTGCGGGTCTTCTTCAGGACAGGGGGGTGGAAGCAACCCTAAAAGGATAAAAGGAGGGGGTCAATTTGCTAAATAACCTCATGGTACTAGACTCTCTTAAAAGTGACTCTTAAAAATGAACATGCCTGTCATACCAACCTATTAGAGATGTTGGTAGATATAGCTCCCGGTATGGCCACCTGAGATAGGGCGAGAGAAAAAGGCGGAAGTACACATCAAAGGGATGTTCTCAGTATCAAGGTGAGATTAGGCCTGGGTGGTGAACTTTGCTCCGTTCGCGGAGTTTGCGGAGTTTTCTGCACTCCGCACTCTGCGGAGCTCGCGGAGTGCAGAAAACTCCGCTTCGCGATGTGCAGCGGAGTTTTCCCTGCTCGCGATCGCGAACGGTAAGTTCGCGAGCGCGAGTTGCCGCTCGGGTAGAATTTCTACCCGAGCGGCAGGAATACCAGCACAAACTGCAGTTCGCACTGCACTCCGCCACTCGCAGAACTTCGCTGAGTTTTTTTGTATCTTCGCAGAGTTCCGCGTAACAAAACTCCGCGAACTACGCCCAAGCCTAGGTGAGATGAATACACATGCTTAATTTAAGTGGGCTCACCCGCCTCAATGTTGCGGTATGGTACCGGTTGGCTCCACAAGAGTCCAATTTGCATGAATCGGTTGGCTCCTCAAGAGTCCAATTGGCGTAAACATGAATGGATCCTCATCTAAAAGTAAACCTGAGCGTTATAGTGATAAATACTACCGGCCGGTAGCGTAATACTGCTAGGCCTTGTAAACATCAATTCACTTACCCGCATATACCTTGCGGTGTAGGGACCGAATAAAGCGGTGTACAATTCAGGAAATAGATCAGCAACTGAAATGAAGCCAAACCGGAGAAGGGATGGTGATACAGGCATATCAAGGTGGAGAGCAATCCAATTAAAAGTCTCACCCCTTACGGGCCCGTTTTTACCTTAAATCGTATGTAGCGAGGTCCTCTCTCCGACGCGGCATCGTCAGAAAGAAGCCGAGCAAGCAGAGATGCTTAAGAAGGCTCGGTGGTGCTAGCACGTACAAGGAACGTTCGATTCACGTTGTGAAAACCTACCCACGGTGGCGGGTGATGACAGGCTGTGGTGATGGAAAAAAGACTCTGTCACATACCCGACTGAATGAGTCGGCCGAGGGGCTTGTCCCTATCGTAAACGACCTATTTAGGGAAAGGCCGCTTAATGGTGGTCGATAAATGAACCCAATGAGGTGTGAGCATCAGTTTAAGATCATGTTTCCTAAGCTGGCATAATCGATAAACATATCAACACGTATATAAATTCACAATACTGTACATTAAAACATATAGTGTACACTAGACAAAGAACAACCATAATTTTACATCACACAAGTGTACATGAAGTTAAAGCAAACATAGAATTAAAAATGATGAATGAGTAAATTATTTACCCTCCACATCCGTGAAGAATATAACAAAGATCATTAGTTCCACAAGGATAGTATATTGAAACGTAGTGTGCAATTAAAACGGATGACCCAAGATTAGACAACCGGGTAGAAATTGGATGCTAAGGCATGCAATATGTTCTGTGGGTTGAAACGCAGTATGCAATTAAACTCGGATGACTCAAGAAATGGATGCTAAGGGCAGGCAGCTTGGTCGAAACCCTAGCATGTCATCCATTATTCAGAATTGATACCTGCAACCAAAATCGGGTGACTCAAGATAGTTGGATAGAAAATGGATGCTGATGTATTCAGTGGGTGTGCAAGGGGTCATGAGGTGGACCAACAGATTGGTCAAACCCAAGCATATCATCCATTATTCAGAAATGATACCTGCCTCGTGAGTTCCTCATACTCATTGAGGCCTCTCGCCACAGTGTCAAAGAGGTGTATCCATCTGCACTCACGAATGTTGGAAAAATCTCCTCCCCTTGGATTAGCTTTGACCTTTTCTATCACCCACCACCTGAGACTTTCTGGTGTATGTCCAAATGTTCTAAAATGCTCCACGAGGGGTGCACCCTGTACTTGGCAGCGTATACGACTGCAGTGTTGCAGGATGCGTGTCTTAACTTTTTGTATGGTCTGACCAATATATAAAAAATCACAGGGGCATGTTATGGCATAGACCACTCCAGTGGAGTTGCAGTTTGTATGATCTTGTAATGTATGCGTGTGGTTATTGTGAGTGAATTGGTTCAGTTCCCTGACCATAGAGCACACCTTACATTGTCTGCACTTATGATGTCCTTTCACTGGGGGGATATCCCATAGAGTTGTTTGTTGAGCCCTCGGTTCAGAGTGCAATAGAGACTTAACTACGTAATCTCTCACATTCTTTCCTTTCTTGAAGGTGTGCATGGGAGGAGGCACACCCCCAAGTTCATCTGCCAGCAGATGCCAATGACGGTTTATGGTCTTCTTGATTATGTTGCTTTTGGTGCAAAAAGTGGTGACACACACTAAGCGCTCCTGGTCATTGGTACTTTTCTGTTTGGGTTCCAGGAGGGACTCCCTGTGGTTAAACCATGCACGTTTACGTGCTTTCTTCAGTAGTCTTATAGGGTAGCCCCTTTCGGTCAAGCGGGATACCAAGTCCGCCGATTCTTCAAAATAATCCTCTGTCTTGGAGCAATTCCTACGCAACCTCAAGAATTGGCCAAATGGTAAATTGTCCCTGAGGTTGCGTGGATGATGACTTGAGTAACGTAAAAGAGTGTTACGTTCACTTGTTTTCCTATATAGACACGTATATAGTCTATCTTGGTCAGCTTTGATAGTGATGTCCAAAAAATTGACCAGCAATTTGCTGAATTCTAATGAGAATTGGATATCCTCAGAACACACTGTTCTAGCTTGCTGGTTTGTGTGTACAAATCAAAATCCCTGATAGTTCTTTCCAACCTTTCTAATGCCTCCTTCGCATTGATAAGTGCTTTATCATCAGATATTTCTTTCTTGAGTTCCGCTATCTACTTTATCAAACGTTCTACCTCTTCTAGGGCAGTCTCAATACCGAGCACCATCCAGTGCCTGGAGCAATTATTGGAAACAAAACTGAAATTCTCTTTGAACTTCGGGTTATCAACAAAAATAGCGGGCTCATTCCTCACTTGTAGTCCCACAGGGATGACATTAGACTGTAAATATTTAGTTAGAACATGTCCATGAAGTCTAGTCCGGATCAGTTTCTTTTCTAATCTTTCCAATTTATTAAGTTTTTTATTCAGTGTAAGATCTATGGGGCTCATTACGATGGCGGAACGATCGCCACCGCTGGGCCGGCGGTGGCGATCGTTCCGCCATCACATTGAGATTTACCCACCGCCATATTAGGATGGCGGTGGGTATCGCGGCGGACGCAAAGTCCGTCCGCCGCTTTTCCGCCGGTGGCAATCGCACCGATTGCCTGGTGGGCGGAGCAGGGCCACTAATATGGTGGCGGTGCCTAGCAGGCACCGTCCGCCATATTAGGATGTGTGTGGCCAGGCGCCTTTCCATTGCGGCGATGCCGCCATGGAAAGGCTGGCGGGGATTGGGCTTGGGGGCCCGTTGCGGGCCCCGCTTGTGTGGGGGGGTGTCGCTGCACTGGGGGGGTACCACATTTCCATGCACCAAGTGGCAGGCACCGCGTGGTGCCTGCCACGCGGTGCAGGGAAATGCCGTGCAAGCACTTTCAACATTGCGGATGGTGCTGCAGCCAACAGCACCGCCTGCAATGTTGGAAGCCCAGGATGCGCCCGCCAGTATGGCGGGCGCATCCTAATTGCAGTGGTGGGACCGCCGCATGTCTGGCGGGCGGGCCCAATCTGCCCGCCATCGTAATCAGCCCCTTTTTTAGGTGTCGTTGTCCCTAGGAAACTGCTGCCGCCCTGGGCCTGCAACAGTCGATCAATGTACCCTTCACCATATGACAGAGTTTCTCTCTCAGACATATCTTAGATTAGTTTAAGCGAGATCAACAACAGTAAAGAGAACTGTGAACATACACAGCATAAATTAACTGATATTATAACATGACAAAAGCAAAAATGACAACATGTAGAGACAACAACAAAATTATAAACTTTAACAATTGACAATTACGGAAGTGAACCCTCGCAGGTGGTACCTGCACAAGGTAGCCATTATAATAAATGGGGTAACCCAAACAAAAGTCCTTGGACCTGGGTGTCGAATGGTACAGAAAACAGTGGTCCTAGACCTTTCTTTTTGCACAAAATTCTTTCTGTATACAATTATCATTCAATTAAGACTCGGAGCATACAAAAAATCAGCTCACGGTTACATAGAACTGAATTAATTAAAGTATTTAGATGTGCAACAACCATTGATTTCAAAAAGCATGTATTTATTAATCACAAAATTAAATCAACAACCATTGAATATTTTACTTTACTATAGTTTTTGGAGAGAAAGAAGGGGAGTTGCTCCAGGGGGAACGTGCAAAGGAGTGCTCTGGTGTGAGGTGAGTGAGAAGGAAGGGAAAAGAATTCCCAAGCGGAATCAGGAAGCAAAGATTAATAAACTTATGAATATGATTGATAGCAAATACTCAATCTCCAAGGCCTGGCCAATAATGGTTCATTATACAGATAATTTTTCAGCATAATTCACAAAAAATGAAGAGAGGAATCATCTTTAGCAAGATAGGGGAAGGGACATATGATCCAGGCCTGCTGGGGGTAGGCGTTGATGTTTCGACCCGACTTGGTGACAAAGGAGGGTAATTGAAACCTCAGCCTGCGGGTCTTCTTCAGGACAGGGGGATGGAAGCAAGATTAATTCGGTACATATTTATATGAACAGTCTTGTGTCCCTAGATGTGCATGAATATACTGCTCTTCTCATAACCTAGGCCCTTATATGATGACAGCACAGCGGAAATCAGTGTTATTCAGCTGCTGCGTGCCACCTCCCAGGTGACAGTGCACTGATGGGCAGGGCTTGTCAGACTGTAGCATGGCTTTTAGGGCGATATTTCACAGAAATGCCTTTGGCTAGAGGCTGTAGTAGAGACAAAATTAGTTATAGTATTTTAAAAAAATGTAGGAAAAAGACAAACAAGAGTGATCACAGTGTAATAACAAGACAGAGCTGGAGACTGGAGTGTACAGTGTTGCAGAATGGGCATCATGTATTGTGCTAAAATTTACACATGCCAAGCAGTGGGTAAATTGTGCACTGCGGACCAGGCAACCTACCATCAAAACCCAATTTCCCACTTGATACATTGTGTCACCTTTGTCAAACCAAATTTGTGGTCAATCACAAGTCAGCTGAAAATCCTGATCTGGTTGCAGTACCCATCTGAATTAGGACTAGGAGTCCAGCTATAACAGTAATGGCCTTTTTGCCTTCTAAATGCGAGTGAAATGCTCAGGTGTAAAACCACCTAAAATTGCACATACCAAGTTACAATCTGCATGGATACCTTGATTACTATATGCTATTTGGAATTCCATATGTGGAAGCTCATAAATACCGGTGCTGGTGCGAGAGTAGCACGCAATAAGAGTAATTATTCAGCCGGTTTTACTAGACGCTGTGTACCAAGCCCATCTCTGTGCGGTTGCCCGATGACTACATCCCAGGGCCATGGCTATGCTGCAGATAATTGTGAAAGAACACTGTTTAGTAGACATATGGAGGCAAACGCATCCGGACACTCATGAAGGCACTTGTTTATTCACACATCACAGGACATGGTCCAGACTGGATTTTTGGCTTGTAACCAGGGATGTTGCTTCCTGGACCACATATATTATACACTTGCAACACACACTGTCAGATCATGCACCGGTCCTCCTTCGGATATTGTTTCCCCAGACAATCCCTAGAGCCTTTGTGTGGCGGATGCCCCCAGAGGGTCTTATAGATACAGTCTTTAGAGAAGAAATTTGCAAAGAAATCTCTGACTATTTTAGATTTAATGAACATTCAGTACAGTCCCCGGTAACTCTATGTGATCAGAGGGGCGTGCATCGCCAAACAGGCTGGGGCACCTAAAGATATAAGGCGTTCATTACAAAACATTGAAATGGACATACGTGCACGGAGACTGCATATTATCAGACTAATGACTCTAAACACCTCGTCACCCTCAGGGAGAAGATGACAGACTTCAATGAATAGGCATGTAGGCAGATACGCCTGTTGGGTAAATTTACGATGGCCCTCAGGTATTGTGAAGGGGACAGACCTGGTAAAACTCTAGCCACTATGCTTAGACCCCCCGGTCCTCCACATATCTCATGGAGCTATTAGACACAGACTCTAACCTGATGAGAGATCCGACTATTCTCCCTGACATCATCACTGATTTTTATACGAAATTATAGACTTCATGCTCCTCCTTTGAGGCAAAGGCACTGGATGAATACTGGGACACAATACAGTTCATTTGGTTAGACAGTGCACATAGAGCCTGTTAGACCTGGTATCCTTGGCGTGGGTCTCCCTTCCATTTTTTCGTAATGCCTCCACGGTTGCCGATATGTTTTTGCTGGACTAGATGCTCATGGGCACTTTGCCACTGCTAATCAGTGCCAAAGTGCAAGTGCTCCCGATCGTTAATTGATACATGTATTAGTGACTCCATGATTGGATGATTGGTTTACTTGTCAGTCCCTAGTACAGTGCACTCAGTGTGCCCAGGGCTTGTAAATCCAATGCCGCTGGTGGGCTTGCAGTACTGGTTGTGCCACCCACAGAAGCGGCTTGTAAAATGTGTCTCAGGCCTGCCATCGCAGAGCCTGTGTGCAGCCTAGGGCTGCCATGTCGACTTGGTGAGTACACCCACTTACCAGTCCGTAAACCTTCCCATTACTGCATGTTGGTCACCCCTAAAGTAGGCCCTAGGGCAGGGTGCATTGTAAGTATAAGGTAGGACATGCCCTGGTGTGTGTGGCATGTCCTAATAGTGAATTACAGCCATTTTCGTTTTTCACTATTGCAAGGCTACCTGCTCCCCATAGGCCAGAATGGGCAGACTGACTATTACACCTTATAGTCAGAACTGACCCAGGAACATGGTAGAAAAACGAATTTAGTATGCCTGAAACTCAGGATGATAAAATACATCTTTTAGTGAAGTTGGTTTTAACATTCTGTGTTCGAAAATACCACTTTTAGAAAGTGGGTATTTTCTTGCCTAACTATCCAAGCCTGCCTCTGCTAGGTTGTGTATTCCTTGTCTGGAGATTGAGTGACAGGGGCTGGGGGTGGCTACAGGAGACAGGGTGAGTCAGCGCAGGGCTGAATAGAAAGATCTGCATCCAGAGTGGAGGGAGGAGTTGCACCTGGGTCTGAATAGGGCTGTGCCTGCCTTCCACAATGCTGGCTCCACCTCCTGCCGGGCGGCTGAGCACTCTGCCCCACATTCTGAAAGGAAAGAAGGAGTCAGAAAAACAAAGTGCTCCAGAACTGACCAGAACTGGATTTGGACTAGGCAGAGGCCTCTCTGCCTCCAGAGAACAAAGAGAATCAGGGTATAAGAGGGGCACCCAGACCCCAGGAAGATTAGATCACTTTTGGGAACAAGAAGAAACCTTTGCTGAGGAACGGAACCAAGAAGAAACTGAGGAGAGACTATCCCTAAGCTGAAGTGCTGCTCGGGGGATTGGCCTGCAGTGGTTCGCCTGACTGCCAAAGAAAGGAGAAAGGAACTTTTGATTTGCTGTGACTTTCATCAACTTGTGAAGGATCTCCAAGGGCTTGGAAGAGAGCTTGCCCCCTGACCGAAGTCCCAGGACCATTGGACTTCACCCCCTTTGTGAATTGCTGCTGGAAACTCTGTTTCAGTGGCTACAGAGGTAGGGAGCTGTGACCGACTCTCACGACCGACTCGGTGTCCTGTAAGCACCGCATCGAAGCACCGTCTCGCCCTGCAACGCACGGCCCTGGTCTCACCGACTCCGTCAACGAGCCGCTGCCTGCACCGCATCGAAGGGCAACGCGTCCTGCACCGCTTCGCTACGCCGAATCGAACTGGTCCGACCGACACGGTCACTGCTGCTGAGTTCGAGTCCTGTGACCGCACCGGAGTTGGGCACCGCTCGCACGCTTTGCGACGCACCGCCCGACTCGCACCGCTGTCCGGACTGATCGACGCCGCACCGCAACCTGCCAGCACCGCATCGAAGCACCGTCTCGCCCTGCAACGCACGGCCCTGGTCTCACCGACTCCGTCTCGACGACGTCAACGAGCCGCTGCCTGCACCGCATCGAGGGACAACGCGTCCTGCAACGCTTCCATTTTTGCATCGCGACCGCGACGAACAGCCATCCGGCTCGCACACCCGTGCCTGCCGCTTCAAGTAAAAGGTACTGTGACCGAGTCTGTCTACGCTGTGTTGGCCCGTCTCGACGCGGTCAGCTGGATTTGTTAGACTCTGTTTGTTCTCGACATCGCCGTAGCCGGAGGAGGCTACCGACTCGCACAGAACCTTGAATTAAGCCTTTTTGATCAGAACTAAGTATTCTTAACAGTATTGTGGATTATTTTTGTCGTTTATGGTCTTGTGATAAATCTATATAAAGTATACCTATTTTTATAAATATATAACCTGTGTGGTGTCCGTTTGTAGTGTTGTCACTTGATCACTGTATGTGTTCACAAATGCTTTACACACTGCCTCTGAACTAAGCCTGTCTGCTCGTGCCAAGCTACCAAGAGGGTGAGCAGGGGTTATTTCAGGAGTGTACCTACTTTCCCTGACTAGACTCAAGGGTCCCTATTTGGACAAAGGTACATACCTCTGCCAACAAGAGACCCCCAAATCTAACAGAGCCTATTTGGACGAACCTTTTACCACTGACAACATTATCCAAGTGATTCAAGTCATGCCAGGTGACAAGGCCCCAGGATTGGACGGCCTCACTACCTCCTTTTATTAAACATATACCCCGTAACTGGCACCTCACCTACTTAAAGTTTATTAGGAGGCTCTAGAGAAAGGCACACTGCCCCTGTCTATGTGAGAGGCAATGATAATCACACTTCTCAAGCCCGGTATACCTGAAAATCAATGCGACTCATATTGCCCATTATCCCTAATAAACATAGGCAATAAAATATACGCAAAATTGCTGGCTTCTAGATTGCAGCCACTCCTACCCTTAATAGTTAGACCTGATCAATCCGGTTTCGTCCCTGGACAGTCCACTTCCCACAATCTACATAAGAATATTCACAGTATTACATTACCTACACCCCCAGGTATCAGCACTGGACGCCCTACTAGATGCCACCAAAGCTTTTGACACTCTGGAGGGGTCATATTTGTTAGCATTAATGGCTCGAATAGGGTTCAGCTCACAGTTCATATGGCAAATACATCTGCAATACACAGGCCCCATGGTACGGGTTAGGTTTAATAATCTTATATCTAAATCTGTTGCAATTTCCCGAGGCACTCGACAGGGGTGTCCACTATGACCCCTATTGTTCGCTATAGTGATGGAACACCTGGCTGCGAGACTCCGTCAACACCATGCATACCGAGGCCTGGGTTTTGCGACTAGAGGACTGGTGGTATCCCTACATGCAGATGATATCACACTATACGTCTGTAGCCCAAAAGAAAATTTAAACCCCATGATACAGGAACTGATGAGATTTGGTCAGTTCTCCGGAATACACATTAACTGATCCAAGTCTATACTGTTCCCCCAAACTGTCATAACGCAGCCATTTACATTAGAATACCCACTACAGTGGGCTGATGGCCCAGTTAGATACTTAGGAATCTGGCTTAGCAGAAACACAAAGGAACTTTGGGAGACAAATTACGGCCATATGATTATGTGGCTAGAGGAGAAACTATCCGTATGGACGAGGATGCCTCTTTCAATGGCAGGTCGAATAGCGATTGCAAAGATGACCGTTTTTCCCAAACTATTGTACCTGTTTGTCAATTTACCCATACCACTGACCACAACAATTTTTAAGCGAGTTAGATCTAATATGATCACCCTGGTCTTGGCGGGAAAGCAACCTAGAATAGCCTGGGAAGTCCTGACATTACCATTACGTCAAGGGGGACTGGGAGCACCAGACTTTACCTTGTACGCCTATTGCGCGCAAGCCCAATTCTTACACCATTGGCTTTACCCGACCCCGTTCCAGCCCCAAGTCACTGTAGAACTGGACAGGGCTGCCCCAATCCCACTTTCCACTGCAATCTACCAAGAATAGATACACCCAGGTAGGGAGACAAACATGGTAGAGGTTCTGAGATGGGCGTGGAACGGGTTGAGGAAAAGAGCAGGCCTTTGCAATCTGCATTCCCCATCCGTTCCACTTGCACATAATCCTCACTTCCCCATGCTACATGATAGTGGTGCAATCAAACTCAGCATTACCAAATTAGCGGATCTATATCCTGATGAATTTATGGCCCCCCACAACCCGGAGAAGGCGCACCTCTCGATCTATCAGATATTCTTCTATATCATCAACTGTGTGCCACCTGCCCTAAACTGCAGAATGCATTCCCAGCCCCACCCCCCACTCCTACTGCACTGGAGCATATATTTACAGATCCATCGCCACGTAAATTAATTACACGCCTGTACACTGTCACGCAACAAACAACCCCAGTAATCCAGCCACGCGCATTGGAGAATTGGAGTTCAAGTCTAGAATCCCCGATTACTGCTGAGCAATGGCTCTACTGCTGCAGCCAGCTGGAGCTTCTGTCCCCGAATTACAGATTACGCCTAATCCATTTCAAGTTCCTACACCAAATGTACAGAACACCATTGCAGTTATTTGATATGGGTCTCAAGACAAACAGTAATGGTTGGAAATACAAAATGCCACGTGCCACATTCCTGCACCTGGCATGGCAATGCCTACTGATAATGAGATACTGGGTTAAGGTATTTACCACAGGGGTGGATCTTAGACGTATACCCTTGGTGGGTTTACTGGGATATGTCAAGGAAATTCTCCCCGCAGATCACTGTCTGATTGCAATGCTGCTGTTGTTGACAAAACATAGAGTGGCAATACACTGGGGCAAAAGCACAGCACCCTCCACTGACACCTGGATAACCGATGTCGCATTTTGTCAAGAACAACTGTTCACGTTCTGGGAACTCATGCCCCTTACATCCAGACCCAAAGATATATGTGCTCCAATCCTGGATTGGCTCAGACAGAGAGAAATTAACACTCTCACTTTGCCTGATATGCCTGGCACTCCATCCTGATTGGCTGAATACAAGACCAAGGAGTCTCGATGCGCTGTCCGATCTGCCATATGCACCTATGCTAAGCACTATCAGCCATTGACAGCGGGATCCGTCTTGATTGCCACTACTGAATGTACTATTGGATTGACAATGTATGTATACTATACCTATGGTTATATGATTGCTATGTGTCCTCAACCCTTTGTAAATAATGTGATGTCGGCTTGGACCTGAAAGAGATCTTCATTGTCCCTGTGCCCCTTTTCATTGTTTTAAGCCACGCTGTCTAATATTACTCTGTAACCATGTGGGGTATTATGTGGCTTTGAAATACCAATAATGTTTTTTAAAAAAAAGCTTTACACTCCAAGCGGAGCACGGAGTAGCAAAACTCTGTGAACTCCGTAAGTGGAGCTGAGTTCACCGCCCACCCCTTTTCAACATCTACATGACCCCGCTAGCTAACATCCTCCAATCCCAAGGCATCTCCATTAACTAAGATGCAGACAACACCCAACTCATCCTCTCCCTGATGAACAAGACTACCGCCTTCAGAACCAACTTCACCAACTGCATGACTATGGTAGCAGATTGGATGAAAACAAACTGCCTGAAGCTCAATTCTGATAAGACAGAAGGTTTGACCCTCAGAAACAAGACCTCCCCATGGGACTCCACCTGGTGGCCATCAGAGCTAGGGCCGACACCCACTGACCACGCAAGAAACCAGGGGATCATCCTAGATGACAAACCCACCATGACAGCACAAGTCAAAGCAATGAGCCCCTCCTTCCAATTCTACACATTCTACGTAAGATCTTCAAGTGGCTGCCACAGAACACCAGACAGACCGTCACCCAAGCACTCATCACAAGCAGGCTTGACTATGACAACACACTCTATGAAATTTCCAAGCAACTCCTGAAAAGACTCCAGGCCATCCAGATTTCCACCACAAGACTCATACTGGTCCTCCCATCTGCACCACACCTCAAGGAACTCCACTAGCTCCCCATTCACAAACACAGCCAAATCAAACTACTCACTCGCACTTACAAACCCGTACACAATATTGGACCAACATACCTTAGCAACCTCATACACTTTCACCAGCTGACCAGACATCTACACTCTTACTCGCATACACCTCCGGCACTCACGAAAACAAAGCAGGAGGCCGCTTGTTCTCCTACAATGCACCCAAAACATGTATTGTATTAACAGAACTAAAGAGAACCCAGATAAAGACAATGCTTCACGGGTAGGTGATGACGGAATATTTGAGGGTGAATGCAGCACCAAGGGGATTAATTGTCTGCAATGAGCCTTTCATATTCCAACATGACAAAGTTTTAAAAAAAGATTGGTCACTAATTTCGTGGTATTGTACAAGGGACTGGCAGGTCTTAATTATTAAAACGGCGGCACGTTTGTCACAAGATTTAAAAACAGAAATCCATACTAAAGAAGTCCGCCTTAAATCATACCAGTCAGTAGCCAGCCTAAAGAAGAGGTTGGAAGGGATGAACCAAACGATGAGTGATTTTGAGGCAACACTTAAACAGACCAAGTACCAGAAATACAAAAAGGACTCTGGAAACTTCACCCAAGAAAGAGCATACCCATATACCAGGGACGACTATGTCATGTCTGGTAGGAACCCTGGCTACAATATGGACACGGATAGCTCGGACACAGGATCCGATGGCTCAAACTCAGGCGCCTATGACTATCGCCGTGGCAAGAAAAACTATCGGAGGAATAGGGGGAGGAACTATGGCCAAGATTGGAGACAGTATAAGGGTCCACCCGCCTAGCCAATGCCCCCCCTACTACTATGGCCCACCGCCACCACAAGTACATCCGCAACTGCCAGATTTTTGGGGCACACGGCCGCCCCACCCGGGCAGCTACCAGAACTACCAACAAAACCAGCCAAGACCTTTTTTAGGGCAAGGCCAAGGACCCCCACGAGGACGAATGAAGAGGAATGCACAAGTACACTGGGCATCGTCCGCAGAACAGTTGAGAATGACCACTCGGAGCATGAGCTCGGAGAATCCCAACACAGCGGGAACAAGCAACCAACTAGTTTGATTGTCAATCTCTCCGAAAAGCACCTGACGGAGACCCAACAAGCTGTTTTGGAGAAAGGCCTCAGCTTTGTTCCCACAGCAAACCTGGACACATTTCGGCTGTGCTGTGAGGTGAACGAGTTCATCCGCAAGATAAAGCTACATGCCTTTTTTGAAGGAAAACCTGTTGAGGAAGACCAGATGGGGGAATCAGGCCTAAGAAACAAATCATCCTTTACAGCTCCGCCAAATATGCTACTGGTCGAGATCCTGACATGGGAAAAAGCAGTTCTCAAGAAATTGGAGAAATCGACCCTAGGACCATAAAGGTATTCCATAATACCTCAAAGGAAGAGAAACAAGCAATACAAGAACTATCCAGGGATGACAAGATAGTGATAAAACCGGCAGACAAAGGGGGAGCAATGGTAATCCAGACCCCGGAAGCCTACCGCACAGAGTGTCTACGTTTACTGGGAGCCAGGAGAAATTACACACCATTGACTACGGACCCAACAGAGTTTCTCAGAGTCAAGATCACAAGCATGATTGAGGAAGCACTAACACTCGACTGGATCACCAGAAAAGAAGGAGAATTCCTAAATAATAAGAATCCTACAATCCCCTACTTTTACACCATACCTAAGATCCATAAGGCCCTGAAAAAACCTCCCGGCCGTCCGATTGTATCAGGAATCCTCTCGATATTAGAACCACTCTCCAAGTTTGCAGACGCATTCCTGAGACCGCTAATACAGCAGACGACAACGTACCTGAAGGATACCAAAGCAGTGTTAAACCTGTTAAAGGATCTCCAATTCAACCCAGAAACACATCTCCTCATGGGCCTAGATGTGGAGAGCCTCTACACGAGTCTCCAGCATACAGAGACACTTAACATCATAGAGGAGGTCCTTTTCGAGGTGGACTGGGCCTATCAAACACCTAGGAACCTGGTCATGGAGTGTTGTAAGTGGGCACTGACCCAGAACTATTTCCGTTTCGAAGACACTTTGTATCTACAGCGACACGGAACAAGCATGGGTAGTACCTTTGCTCCCAGTATAGCCGGACTCACAAAATTCTTGCACCTCCAAACCCATACAGGAACCATATAAAATTGTGGAAGAGGTATATCGACGATGTCCTAGTGATTTGGGAAGGAAATGAGGATAAAGCACAGGATTTTCTACACTGGCTCAACACACAAGACGAATTCTTCAAGTTTACCTGTACCTTAAGTAGAGAAGAACTAGTATTCCTAGATCTGAACATCATAGCAGACGGGAATGGAAAACTGAGAACAACAACACATGAAAAGACGACAGCGAAGAACTGCCTGTTGCTCTACAACAGTTTCCAACCTCACCACCTGAGGGAGAATTTCCCTTTTGGTCAATTCCTGAGACTGAGGAGGAATTGTTCTGAAATAGTGGACTACAAGGAACAAGCCAATAAACTGTCAGAAAAACTGATCATGCGAAAATATCCAAGACAAATGATCTCACGCGCCAACAAACGGGCCCGAAATAACAACCGAGAATCCCTCCTGGAACCACCCCCTCCTAAAGAGAAGGAAGAGAGACCCATATGCATAACTACCTACAGCATCGCAGCAAATGGGGTCTCTAAGATCATAAATAAGAACTGGTGTATTCTGAATAGTGGCTCTATGAAAATTCCACGGCCAATGTTCTCACACAGGAGAGGCAGGAGTCTAAAAGATATCCTTGTGCACACACGCACGAAACAGCCGTTCACCACAAGACTGACCACTCAGGGTACCCTAGCCCCTGTGGTGGGACACTACCCATGTGGCAATAATATCAAATGCGAACTCAGAAAATTCACGAACTGCAATACCGAAAGAGTTGTGTACATGATCATGTGCCCATGTAACCTCAACTACATAGGGATGACCACTAGGAAGGTGAGAACTCAAATCTGTGAACACAGGAGCAGTGTACGTTGTGGGAGAACTACCACAAAAATGGCGGCCCATTACATTGAGAAACAACACACCGTTCATGATTTTAAGTTGGTGGTCCTGGAAGCAATGGAAAACAAGGAGACCGTGGAGACCAAACTGTTCAAGAAAGAGCAAAGATGGGTTTTTAAATTAAAAACACATATATTGGGACTAAACGACAACATACCATGGGGGAATTTTGTAAGGTAGTATTGATGGCCACTGATATTACAGCTGGGCAGTACCAACATACACTTAAGGGCACATGACTATCACATGTGTCTTTATGACACGGATGTGTCAAAATAAGTGATTCATTCCAGACATACCCCATAATGGTTCTTAAGCATAACTACCGCCCTTTCCTCGCCTACACTCTGGGTTTGTAAATTACAGTTCTGTAATTTACAGCGATGGTTAACACCTAGGGGTTCCCTGTAATGGTTACACACATAATTCTATAATTTTAGGTAATAAGTTTATGATTTTTTTTTTTATAACATCAAGATATTATATTAATAATATATTTTTCCCTTAGAGTGGGCTCCTTCCAAGTAACCTTTGACAGATGATGAAATTATTATTACCATAATCCCCTTCATCGTGGGCTCAGGGGATATCGATTACTACCATAATCATCTCCTTCGCGGGCTCTGGAAACAATGATTTGCCCTCTTAAGAACACCATTAGTCCTAACTTCCTGATTTAGCCAGAAAAGAGCGGCCATTTTTTAAGTTTACGCTCTAGTCTCCACAATGTTCGATGCTACAATAATTTTCCTCAATGTGGGCTCTATTTCTAGTAACCATTATAAGAGGAGAAATTTAATTCTACCATAATCCTATTCATTGTGGACTCAAGAGGAATCGATTACTATCGTAATCTTTTCCATTGCGGGCTCTGGGAGTAAAGATATGTCCCTCTAAACGCCTCCAGTTCTCACTTCCTGGTATGGCCAGTACAGGGCGGCCATTTTGGAAATTTACGCTCTAGATTCCAGACGTCCGGTGCAACTCGCTCCCGCGCAAGCATGTACCCAGTTGCTTTAAAATGGGAATCCACATCGGGACCAGAAAGATGCGGTTCCCGAGTGGATTATTTGTAGGTAATCAGACGAAGTTCAGGCTTTGACGAGGTGAGTGTTTGGCACGATGGTGCCGCCCGATCGCCTAATATTGAACTAAGAACTTTTTTCTAGCAGGGTTTCCCAGCCGCATTCAAACCTTTTACCCTAATTACGATTTCCCAACAGTGTGTGACTAAAAACGGAACTTCCCGCCGGGTGAACCATGGAGCCTAGGCTTCAGCAGTGATAAGTATGTGTTATCTGTGGTGTGTTTGTATGTTTCATGGTGTATGTCCTTTCATGTTAAAGCTAAAGAGTGTCTAAAAACCACGAAAATAGACACCGATATCCACACCAGTGAATGAAAGCAACATTTCACGAGTGACAACGTTTCAAGTGTATAAATGAATCACTGCTTTTTTATGATCACCATACTAGATGTGCCACTGGTAATCACGAGAGAATATGTCACTTGTGGTTTTTTCTCACAAAAGAGGTATCCACCTAGTAAGGAGGGGCATTGGTGACTCCCTCTTACAGCATAACTAGAACTAATGTGGAGACATTATAACTACTGTACTTTTGCTTTTTCATTTCAGATTAATCACAGTAAGATTACCAGGTGGTATAAAATGTGTACAGCACCTGAGTGCAATTGTGCGAATGTGGCACTGTATTTGAGTTGGGTTTAGCAGACCAACTGTAGGAGTGGAACTAGGAACACCAATATCAGATACTAGGTCCTGAAGAATAGCCATAGGGGAGGCTAGAAACATGTCGACCATTAGGATTTGGGCACATTAAATCTCATAAGTCCTAAGTTTTTCCCCTGTTTTTCAACCATACCGACTGGGGGTAAAAATAAAAGTAGCATTACCCACTAGCCAGGTATTTTTAAACACATACCTCACTCCTCCCCAGCAGAACAACCTGCCTCACATAGGGGCAGATGTATCAAGCATTTTTGAGTTTGCAAAAGGGCAGATTCGCAGAATCTGCCCGTTTGCGAACGCAAAAATTGCTTTTCCGATGCAGCACACCTAATTTTGCGATTCGGTAACCTGTTACCGAATTGCAAAATGGGTTTGCGATTCTGTATTAGGAAGGGGCGTGTTTAGGGCGTCCCTTCCTAATACCGAATCGCATCGGTATGTATGAATGTTTTGTGACCGCAATTGCGGTCGCAAAACATTCGCATTTTACCACCTACTTCAAGTAGGTGGTAACCCATTCGCAAATGGGAAGGGGTCCCCAAGGGACCCCCTTCCCCTTTGTGAATGTTTGTAAAACTATTTTTAAGAGCAGGCAGTGGTCCCGCGCACCACTGCCTGCTCTTAAAAAATTAAAAGAAAACTTTTCATTTTTCGTTTTGTAAAGCATCTTGTTTTCCTTTAAGGAAAACGGGCTGCTTTACAAAAAAAAAGATTGCTTTATTTAAAAGCAATCACGGACATGGTGGTCTGCTCATCTCAGCAGGCCACCATCCCCGTGAGTTTTGCGATTCCTAGGGGGTCGCAAATTGCGACCTACCTCATTAATATTCATGAGGTAGGTCATTTGCGACCCCTTAGGAATCGCAAAAGGTGTACTATACACCTTCATATATTGCATTTTGCGATTTCTTAATTGCGATCCTTGTGATTCGCAATTAGGGAATCGCAAAATGCTAGCTACATACATCTGGCCCATAGTCATTACTTTCAGTGCTCCCGCGTAGTTCGTCTGGTCGCAGCACGCCCCGTTACGTAGCGGAACGGGAAGGACCCTATAATGAAGCATGCCACCAAGGGGTAACCCTGGTGGGTGAGGGTTTCACAGAAAACTTTATGGTTTTCCCTCAAAGTGAAGGAACAAGGATAGCTAAGAACTCCACGCAGCAAGAGGCTGGGTCCTTTGTTTTTGTTTTCACATCCAGATTTCCATCACAAGACTCATACTGGTCCTCTCACACTGCACCACACCTCAAGGAACTCCACTAGCTCCCCATTCACAAACACAGCCAAATCAAACTACTCACTCGCACATACAAACCCGTACACAAAATTGGACTAACATACCTTAACAACCTCATACACTTTCACCAGCTGACCAGACATCTACACTCTACCACACTCTTACTCGCATACAACTCCGGCACTCACAAAAACAAATCAGGAGGTCGCTTGTTCTCCCACAATGCATCCAAAACATGTATTGACCTCCCTCAGCATCTCTGGAACTCCTGCTCACCGAATAGCCCCATGGGGATCATACACCTACTCACCTGCTCATGTGCCTGCATACCCTCACAGGTGATTATGCGTGTCACAAATCAACATGTATCAATCAATCACTCAGGAGTTTATACGGCACGACTACTCACCCGTGACGGTCTCAAGGCTCTGAGGGGGGGGGGGCTGCTGATCCGTCTGGGTTTGGAGGTTCAATTGAAGAGCCAGGTCTCGTGGTCCTTCCCAGTGGTGGCTGGTGACATTTGAAAGTGGTGGGGCGTAAAATTATTGGCGTACTGCACCTTAGCGAGCGAGCGTAGCGAGCGCGCCCGAACAACCTAAGGGGGTTCGGGGGGGTTCCCCCCTCGAGAAAATTTTGAAAAAAGAGTGGACAAATGGTGCATTTTCAAGCAATTTGAGAAAGCAGGATGGTTAATAAAGCAATTGTGAAAGTGCAGTTATTACATTAATAAAGAGATGTCATATAACATAGGTAGCTGCTTATTCAAGCTTTCTTTCACCCCATAGTCCAGCAGGGTCTTGATACAAGACAGATAAGAGAAAAAGCAGTGTGGTCCTCGACCAGGAAGACACTCATATTTCGTTGGTAAGAAGTCAAAGGATTGGTCAAATTGAAAACCTGAAATGCAATATGCAATGAAACAATTTGCAAGTACATCTCATCTATGTTCAACAAGCCATGTTTTACCCATGATTGGAATTGTGAATCACCAAATAAACTGAGCCACTGCAATCAAAAGCAGAGGGCCTCCTCAAAAAGTATGCCCTTAAGAGAGTTCTCTCATCTCATGTCCTCTCTATATTTTCTCTGGAAGTTGAAAACTCATCACATTCTACTGCACAAACCTGAACCCTTCTGCATATTCCAACACCAGAACTCATTCTTGGCCATTTAGTTTGGAGCCATTCATACCAGGAATACAGAAAATACCTTTAAATAGAGTAGAAGGTTTATGAATACAAGCACTTAGCAATTGTACATATACTATGAATGAGAGCCAAAGGAAACAAAAAGGAATAAAGAAGGAAGCAACACTCAAACACAACTCATGCTCCGGAACGCCATAAAATTCTCTATGTGGCAAGTTCATCACCTATAGCAGAACACAGTACATTTAATGTATCCCTCAGTTTAGCATATTAAACAATAGCAAGTGGTAATTCTTGTGATATGTACCCCTCACTGTAGACTATTGTAGAGTCACTATATAAATACAATTAATACAATATGTGGTGTTAGGTGTAGAAAATCTAGACTCACACCTGTCTATATTTTTTTTGATGTTTTATCCTTGATAATGTGCCCTATTGATACTCTGGGGACCATATTCAGTGTGCGCGCCCTGAAACCGCTCATAAACTCGAAAAGTAAATAGAAATGCCCCCTTCTCCTTCCATGTTTCACTACCCTTCCCTTCAGCTTGTCTGTGCACTGTCTCTCTCTCCCTGGCAGTCTCTCTCCTGCCCATGTCTCCCTCCTTGCCTCGGATCTGTGACTGTAGTATGATTCCAACTGTCTCCTCCCTCTATTCAAAGCCTCATGCTCATTCCTCTGCTCTCCCCCGTCACGGCCACCAGTCTGTCTGTGCCTGTCTCTTTCTCTGTCTTACTCTCTCTGCACTATATATATTTATATATCTATTGTACGTAGGCTGAAATATGCTATTTATTACCATTGCTAAGTCTGGAGGGAAGCCATGACTGTCGACATACAAAGCCTCAATCACTCCCACAACAATGAGTTGCAGGTATCAATTATGATTGAACAGCGGTTCTTAAACTTCTGATTTCTGTGGACCCCACTGAATCACATCTGGAAGCCGGCGACCCTGCCTAAGCAATCTCTATGATTTAAACGTTTAAAAAAATACAGCAACAAGTATACACCATTACACAAATTCCAACATATTTTTTTAAATCTCAAACACAAAATATGCACAAAAAAGTTAAATTTTAGTGAGAAAGTTGTAACATTCAGTATTTTACTTCACTTCTAAATGACGAAGTGCTATGCTATACTCTAGCCTATTAATTTAGCTTTTTGACTCCTAATTCATGCTGTCTTTTTGTCAGTGCGTGTCAGCGCTTCATTTGAGGTTACCAATCGTTCATCCTAGATTCTGTTGGCTGTACTCACGCTGCTCCCACCAATCAAGCTGAGGATATTAACCTTACTGTTTAGCCTCTGATTTCCAATACCTTCACGTTTACTGATCGTTTACATTTTTCATTTTTACATTTTGCTTTTTGTGTGTACATACTATTAATCTGCTAAATATATTTAACGTTGTAAACAGATGCGGACTTTCAGGGGACCACGGACCACCAGTTAAGTGCCTCTGAGCTAGGCAATTTTTTCACGTATAGAAGTAACAAAGTTATTAAACCGAACTGCAGCAGAGAGGTTATATAAAATTTCCTTAACAGGTACCGCAAGGCAGAGCAGCACACGTACAAGTGGACAGAGCAGGGTGGGCGAATACAGGCAGACAGAGCAGAGTGGACAGATACAGGCAAACAGAGCAGAGTGAACAGATACAGGCAGACAGCAGAGTGGACAGTTACAGGCAGGAAGAACCGAATGGGCAGGTACAGTTAGGCAGAGCAGTGCAGGTACAGGCAAGCAGAGCAGAGTGCGCAGATACAGGCATAGAGGAGAGTGCAGAGACAAGCCTACAGAGAGGAGCGCACACAGACAGGCAGAGCAAAATGCGCAGATACAGGGGAGATTGCGCAGATACAGGCAGGCAGAGGAGAGTGCTCAAATATAGGCAAGTGGAGGAGAGTGCGCAGATACAGGCAAGCTGAGGAGATTGCGCAGATGCGCAGATACAAGCAGGCAGAGGAGAGTGCGCAGATACTCGTAGGCAGAGGAGAGTGCGCAGATACAGGCAGAGCAGCAGAGTAGCAGTTACTGACAGGCCTAGCCGAGTAGCAGATACAGGCACGCAGAGATGAGGAGAGGGTCAGGCAGACAGGACGCAAATACAGACAGACCGGAGGAGCAGGCAGGCAAAACGGGGCGTGGACCCCAGCACAAGCAGAACCAAGTGTGGGGCGCGGGCATAACAGGCAGGGCGAAACCGTGAATAATTTGCAAGACTGATCAGTAAGGGTTGTACCTGTCCGTGATCTCGATGTGTGTGTCTGTGTTTATGTGCCTCCTTGGGGGTCTGGATATGTGTGATCTGTGTGTTCTCTGTGGAGTCTACAACCGTGGGTGATCTGTATGGTGTACGTGTGTCTGTGCGTGTATGACTTGTGTTTTTTCTAAGTGGTGTGTGCGTGAGGTGACTCTTACTTGTGCAGGATGGACTAGTGCTTTGCTTGTCTCTGTGAATGACGTGTGGAGTTCGTAGGTTTGTGTGGTCTGGTGAGTGTAGGTGTGATTTGTGTGTGTGTGAACTGTCTGATGGGTTAGGTGTGAATGCGTCTGTGTGAGGGAGAGAGCGGCTCTGTGTAGGTGAGTAGGGGTGTGTGTGTGCATGCGACCTGTGTGAAGAAGTGGGTGTGTCCGTCAGAGTGATGTGTGGGTGAGCAGGTATGTGTGTGTGTGCATATACCCCTTGTAAAGAATGAGGTGTTTGTGCGTCCGAGTGATCTGTGTGGGGACAGGTGTGTGTGTATGTGACCTGTGTGAAGACGTAGGTGTTTGTGTGTGTCCGAGTGATCTATGAGAGGGAGTAGGGTCTGTGTGTAATTGAGCTGTGTGAAGCAGTGTCTGTAGGTATGGCCATGCCAAGCTGGTGTGATTTTTTTTTTTTAAATTACAAGCTTATGCCACGAAAATAAAACGAAGTAAAAAAAAAGAGAAAAACATTCCAGCGCCTAAACTATGTTGCCATAAGCCAAAAATAAACATTCTTAATTAAAAATGTAACCAACGCATATAATTTTATTACAAAAGTACGGATGTTTCCACGCAGGCCAGCGTACTTAGATCAGAAACTCCTTTTAGTTTTGATGCACAGGAAAAGGTTTTTTATTGGCACTAAGAAACTGTGCGTACCTGAGGTCTGGGCAGCGATGGGACACTGGCCAGAGGGGCCTCATAGGTGCAGATGTGCGTACCTGAGGTCTGGGCAGCGATGGGACACTGGCCAGAGGGGGTCAGACGTACAGGTGGGCGTACCTGAAGTCTGGGCAGCGATGGGACACTGGCCAGAGGGTCCTCATAGGTGCAGGTGTGCATACCTGGGGTCGGGGCAGCGAATGGACACTGTCAAGAGGTGGCTCAGAGGTGCATTCCTGAGGTTTGGGCAGCCATGTGACATTGGTCAGAGGGGGTCAGAGGTACAGGTGTGCGTACCTAAGGTGTGGACAGCGGTAGGACACTGGCCAGAGTGGGCTCAGACGCGCGGGTGGGCGTACCTGACTCAAATGCACCAATGGGACGCTGTCCAGAGGGGGTTCGATGAACAGGTGTGCATACCTGAGGTCTGGACAGCAGGGACTCGAGGCCAGCAGTATGGCACCACCCAGAGATGGGCAGATTGGAGCCAGGGGCAGCAGGAACTCAGGGGCCAGAAGTTGGTACATGATATATCTGGGCACCCTGGAGCCGTGGGTAGGTTCGGGTGGGAAAGCAGAGGTGGGTATATCTCAGAGCCGGACAGCCTGGCAAAGTTGGGTGGGGCGCAACCTTCGAGGTGGTAACCCGGAGAAAGGATTGCAGCACGAACCCAGGGCACAAAAGGATTAAAAGTTATAAAAAATGCGAACCCCGGGTGCAATGCTTACTCTCAGACTTTGAAACATTCACCGGTCACTTTTCATCGATCCGGGCTTTGAAAGAGGTGACGTTTCGGTTCTTAGATTCTGTGAATATCCCCAGATGCCGGATTGGAGGAAGGACGTTTGTCTACAGCAGAACATAAAAAGCCTAGTTACCAAATGTAATTGCAAAGTGTTTTGTTTCAGAAGCCGCATCCATTGATGTCTGCATCACAGACGCTGTTGCATAACTCCGAGTACAAGAATGTAGAAACAGGGCTGGGCCCGGGAGAGCATTTCACACCTCACACGGGAATCTTAAAAGGTTTCTAGATACTACTACGTGGTGGACATGTCAAAAATAAACATGCACTGTATACAATACCTCAATAGGTATGCTACATAATGTATATCTGGAAGAAAAAACATAACATTAAAAGAAACATAACATATGCATTATCCATCACAGTTGGTGGTGACCTGTAAAAAGTGGTGGATACTGTGATATATTCCATTATCACTACCAGTGACGATTTAGCCAGTGTTATGTACTGCTGATGGAAAGAAAGACAATGCAAAAGACAAACACACACTTAACATAAATCACACACTCTAAGTCTTATGGAACGCTGAAAGCGTGTCCAAAGTAAAGATTGCAGGTTATAGTAATATGTATCACTATAAATAATGGGTGCCATTAAAAGGTGCCATTCTTAAAAAGAATGCTGCCCCATGAGCCTACGCTATCTTCTTTGGCAAGACACTCTATACTTACAACTTTTTCTATTTTCCCTTTTTGAATCCAGTGTTTGACTATAGACACTCCTTCCTACCCCGTTTCTGAGGCTCATGGGGCAGCATTCTTTTTAAGACAAAGTACGTGATCTACCTCCCTAACAAACCCGACTGGTCACAATCCCCAGTATATAAAACCACTGGAGGCCAAATGCCTGTAAAAGTTAAGCTTTGGCACGTGCCTTTGAAGCAGAAGGGCTACGTGTCCCTGGCAGCCCGCCCTTTATGCGAGCTCTTTGGGGCAACAATCTCAACATGTCTATGACGTCAGCAGAATGTATAGGATATTACAAATGTACCCATTGTGTATCTTCTGCATACAGATACGAATATGCATAAGTATTTATGCCCCGATAGTGAAAATAAACGTGGCCGAGTAACACGTTATTTAAAGCGTACAAACACCCATTCACATATTTATTATTACAGTGTAAAGGTCAAGTGTGAGTTTATTAGCACCGTACAGCAAAACTGAGAGGTGAACAACACGTTTTACTGCCTCACCGATTGCATGTCACAATTACCGTACGTGTAGCTCCTAATCATGAGGGCTCTTCAGTGTGGCTTTAACTCGCCACATGAATGTAACCACTGGCAACCAAGATATTAGTTAATTACTCTTTGTTATAAGAAACGAAACAAATTGGCATTGCATGAACCATATATGCAGAGTGTAATATGCTGTTTATTACCAGTGTTGGGAGTAGGGGGAGGGGCGTCATGACTCACTCGAGGCCTCCCCTCTCATGAGTCATGTCCCTCCCCCTCACTCGGTACTGGTTATAAATAGCATATTCCAGTTTGTTCCTCTGCACATACTATGTACATGAGTAATAATGCACAAAAAATAAAGAATGTGTTTCTTGAAAAGGGACTATCAGCATAAAATAGAAGACACACCTCGATTCCAAGAACTAGGTCCAGGATTAGACTGGCAGGAGCAGAGAGTGTCAGTCACCCTTGCAGTTCATTATAAGTCCAAAAACCCTGATGCTGCCAACTGCATCCCGTGGAAACTAGACGTCACTGGTCATCTGGTATTCCATTCATTGCCAATTTTATACCACAGTACAGCAAAGGAACAGAAACACAACGGATTGCCAAGGAAAAATGAATTTGGTCGAGTAGCTGAACCAAGGGCCAGGTTTTCAATTTCGAAAAAGGTGACTTAGCCCCAAAGATTCGGTGCCAGTGCTCCGTGAAAACCTCTGTAGGCAGCTGCCTCAGGGTGACACCTCAAAAGCCAACTTTAGTGCGCCAGATTGCAATAAAGAAGTTAAAAAATGGCCCTGCGTCTATGGAAGAGTGAGTGCCCAAGTGGCAAACTGAACATTTTGCCGGCAGCTCTGGAAATGCTTGCGCCAAGCGGACTAGATAGCACGTTCCAGGGCCCATTTTACGATGCCTACAGGCACGGTTGTGCACTGAGATTGTGTCTGAAGATATGCTTGTCTACGAGGTCATGCACATTTAGCAGCGCTGTCTGTGAACTCCCTGGCACCCTGCCTTCTTATTCTCAGTTTCTGCTTCCAGGCTGGAGCAGGTGTCAGCAATATGTTCTTCCTGCAGCAACATTTTGAAATTCACGTCGTCATATTGCAGGACCAACTAGCGCAGGTACTTGAAAGTGCCTGCGGACCAGACGCGGCTCGCGGGGGGGGGGGGGGTTTGTTTCGGGGGCCCGGGAGATTTTTAGCATTAAAAAAAAATCCTACCTGACTCTGGAGGTCCGCCGTCCGCGCCGCCTCGGGTCCCACTCCGTTTGGCCCTGCCTACAGCCCCTCTCAGCCAATACTGGCGCTGCTGGCAGCGCCAGGATTGGCTTAGGGCACGGTTACCTCTCGCCCGCCTACCCATTATGAGACCGAGGTTTGAGCCTTTGCTCAACCCTCGCTCTCCTAATGGGCATGCGCAAGCCAGTGCACACACAAGTGCGCATGACTGGGCACGGCGCGAAAATTCGGTGCCCTTGCCCACTCATGCGCACTTGTGCTGCAGTGCTGCCTGCTGCCCCTGGTCCCTCTAACAATCATGTCAGTCAACATGACGCAGGACCGCCCACCCCCTTCAGACTCTGAAGGGGGTGGGCGGTCCGACGTCATGCTGACTGACATGATTGTCAGTTCTCCCTCGGCTCTTTGAACTTAGGTTCAAAGACGCCGAGGGAGCTGCGGGCGGGGGGGCTACGCCCCAACGCCCCCATGGACGCACCGCCCCTGGTCCTTCCTGAATTGGGTCAACAATGCGGATTGCCTGAGGTGGAGGGGCAGGGTGTTCCACAAACTGAGAAAAGGAGGCTGAAAGGGGCCCACGCCTGCTTCTCAAAACAGTACAAAACACAAAAGATGGCGTGGTGTTCTTCTATCCCAGTGCCTAAGGGAGTTACCAAGGCAATACAGAATCTCCTGTTCTTTATTTTTTCTGGCTAGATGCCTCTATGACCCCGACTCAAAGTGGCAATTCCAAGAATTGTCCCACCCTGGTAAGATAGCACTACCAGGGCGGACTCAATCTCGGGCTGAGCTATCCCAAGGGAGTTCTTAGATATGACTTCTTTTTTCTGGATATCTTTGGTCCAGTTATTATCTAAAAGTACCTCACGAACTCCCCCAAAAGTCTCCTTTAATGCAGTGTTGTCCTGGGTATGATCAAAAATACCGCTAGGAAATTATGGGGTATGGATATGGATACTATGTTCCTGGCCTACCCCTGGGACTAACCAACATGTTTCTGCCTTTACTACTTAGTCTAAAAAGGTTTGGGCATTCGTCAGGGTTAATTACAGACTTCCTTTTTCCTAACACCTTGTGTGGGTAAGGGGTTTATTAATAAAAACAGAGAGGCCTACCTCTCTGAGAAGAAACATCTGTAATTTGATGCCTTAGATGGAGACAAAATAGGTAAATATTATGATAACCTTGCTCATGTCAGGCTTATCCAAAGTGTACAGAACTGACCAACACATACATCTCCACCCCTTGTGGTGTGGCACTCAGTAATAGCAGCTTTTTATATAAAAACAAGATCAAAACATGCCTTTATATGTTTTTCACATTTACAACCTTAGTAACATCAGTGAAAAATCGTAGACTCACATAAGTGAACAAAGACACACATGCGCCCAATGTACTAGACGCATGCTTTAACAAAACAAAACAACAACAATGGACAGGAGACACCTTTCTGTCTCTATGTAATATTACCTAATTACTGGTGGCGTTTTGCCTCATGGTCTGTTGGGGGGGCACCTCTTGTAGTCACGAACTATACATATAACATGAGTGAAGAGAAAAAGAATATGTTGCAAAACATATATCTCGACATTGAGAACAACAGGAGATACACAGCAGACATAGAGGAGGGGTGAGGTGTCACAGGCAAGCCTCTGTTTGGCACGCCCCTTTAAAGAAAATACCTCAGGTGACTGGCCGTGAGCAGTGACCATGGTGGGAGGAGGTACCAGACCTTTGGACATCGACAGCTGTGCATAATTAGGGCAGCGAAAATCCCCTTGGAATCAGCTGGGAATCATTTCTATTTTTCATGTATAAATAGACCACCTAACGACATCTGCCTCATCCTACCAGACAGCTGTTGGCAGGAGACTGGTCAGATCAGAGAGGACATTTCTGTAATCCCGTATAAAAACCTTGAGAGTTTTGCCCTGTGCAGGTAACAAGATTACTGTTGTTCTCAATGACGAAATACATGTTTTGCAGCATATTCTTTTACACATGCTTGCCTTCTGCTATGCACACCATCTACTGATGCGCAGCTGCTTACACTACTCATACAACCATTCATTCTATAGCCACTTTACAAAATGTCCTGTATGCCTAGAACCACTTGCAACCCAACTTGTGTCACAAGACTACTATCTGCCACCACTTCCACCACTCATCACTTTCCTTGTAACACTGCTACAGACACTGGCACATACCCAAGGATAATCCTAATACCACTGAGCTACATTACTCACCAACATCACTTTCACTCTCACTGTGCTCAGTCTACTCACACGCATCCAATGGACAGCACCCCTTTACCGCACCTTAATGCACCACCCACCAGCACTCATTACTCATCACTGAACCTCACACACACTACTGCCTCAACATTTGCTTACTCACAAACTGCTCTCTCTTGTCAAGTACTCAGTCATCTAATCAGTCACCTACATGGATCCAGCGACTCGCAATACCAGTCAAATCATTTGCTTACTATTCACTGCTCAGAATATAAATCACAACCAACTAACTGCACCACCTATTTGCCAACGGCCACTGGTACCACAACACAACTTCATGCAGCACAACTCTGCAGCATCACTTAACCACACACTCACATGAGCATGCACCTCTTTTGAAACCAGTCGTTCATATTACTCATTCAGCATCAATCTTTTATAACAACCCTCTGTGGTAATACCAGTCATGTGCACTACAATAAAACTCACCATACAACCAACCATTCAGCATAGTAAACCCACCCGTTCAATCACCCTCATGCTTACAGCTAACCTATCCACTTGCATCACCAAGTGCATAACTCACTTACAGCTCTGATCATTCATTTGAATTACTCACAGTTTAGCTCACTCCTGCAATCACTCATTCACATAAAATACAACTTGTTCACCAACACACTACTTGGCCCTACGCCGCACCACTCAGCAATGTGCAGCACTATTCAGTGATAATTCTAACCACAAACAGATGGTACAGCCTAAAGCACTTAATTCTTACATCATTTACCCTACCATAATCTACTTGCATCACTCACTGGCAACACCAAACAAACACAACATGCAATATCACCCATTCACACAATTACCCATATACTCACATGCACTCAAAACAGCACACACTCAGCCATGTGCCACATTACACTCAGTACCACTGTGCTCCCATCCATACACACTTAAAGCACCAATCATGCCCACCATTCCTCTGCCTAGTTAAAAGAACTTACTTTCAGGACCATTCACTTATATTATCACACAAGCACAATATAACTAGCCCACACTACCACTAACACCTCTGTTTGCCACACTACTTGGACACTCAGTGTGCCATTCAGCCACTCATCTCACTTAGTCGTTCACAGAACCACTTTCACTGAACTGTTCACTGGTAGCCAGTCACATTCGGCCACATTTGGCCTCATACAGCAAGGCTCAGCTGCTCACATCTTTTACAATCTAATCTCGCAATCACATAGACAACTCGCCCTAAGTGCCTTGCACCACTCATTCTCTACACCAGCATACACCACTCAAAGTAAGCATCCACAGCAATTTACATCACTTACTCCTAGTGATTCACTGAGACCAGTCCTTAATATCCACTTGCAGCCCCGCCAGTAACATTCTTTACAGCTAGCTGCAAAACCTCTCATTCACAACACTCCAATTATTTACTGAGCACAATTCCCTCTCCAATCACACATGGTTTTTATATCACTGACTGGCATCTACATTCCATACACCATTTATCCTCAAGCACAGCTCATTTGCACTAGTCACCTGCACAAACACTTCCTTGCACCATCGCCTTTGAACATCACTCACCAATAAAACCTTTGGCTTTCAATTACATCATGCAATCATCCTCAGTCAATTATACCTCACACTATTATCCACTCACAGCACAGCCACTACTTTATGTAGCATTGCTTGTTCACCCCTCACTGGCACTTACAAAAAATACTTCAAAGATTTCTACTGACTTCAACTATCATCAAGACCCGCACCAAACATAACACTCAGTTTGTCATGTTTGATAACTCTATGATTCCATATATCCAATTCCACTCAAAATATGAAGTTACCCAAAACTCTTCTTTCTTCACTTGCACGAACAATGATCATTCAAAACAGCATTCAATCATACCACTCTCCATCAGCTATTGATGCCACTCACCACCTCCACACCATTTACGCATCAATGATATTAGATCTTTACATTAACCCTAAATCACACCACCATTCAACTGCAGTATCCCACGTTGTTGCATATGTGGCAATCATAGACTCTAGAAGTACTAATCATGGAAACATCCTGAAGCAACAAAAACATATCTTACAGCCCTCATGGGAACGTCAGGGTGAATTGTTCATTGTAATTTGAAGCCTACCCAGCCAGTTCCTGGATCCTCTTTGATTTACCATGAAGGGGAAAATTCTGAACAGCTAGTGGTATCCTGCAGTGATCCATGGACCGCTGCAAATGTATTTGCCCACCCATCCAGTCATAGCCTGTGACATGATGGGTAGGCAGAGGCAGCACACTTGTAAATGGGTTCCCAGAAGCCATTGAGAAGGGCAACACAATTGAACAGTCTCCTGTTTCAGCATGTGTTATTGGCTACCATCAACCAATCAAAAACATTGCTGTTGTTAGGTGTTGTGGTTGGCTACTGGAGACCTACTCAAAATTCCCATGGGAGCCCCATGGTTTCCAGGACAGTTTGCGATAGACAGTAGCACGTACAGTCTGAGTGCATCTCCTATGTTTAGATTGTACGCTTTGCATGTGGAGTGGGAGTTTTTTTTATAGCCATATCCACTCTGCAAGCAAGCTTATAAGAGGTGGATTTTGTCATTTTCACATTTAGCAAAAACGTTTGTTTACTTTTTCCCACTAATACTGAGATACCCTGGAGTAGTACAGCCTCATCCTGAAGTCCTCATGGGGTCATCTAGAATAATTACAGCCCCATCCTGAAGTCCTCATGACATCATCCTGGATTAATTAAGCCTCATCCTGAAGTCGTCATGTTAACATCCTGGAGTAATACAGTCCTACCTTTAAGTCATCATGGGATCATCCTTGACCAGTAAAAGACCATCACCTATTTTCCACTGAAGTAATCACAAAGCCAACTTACTGTAGTAAATGATCCTCACGCTGAAGTAATCATGTCACCATCTTAGAGTAGTTTTGTGATGACTCTAGAGTCATCTCATTTAGATATTTCACCCTATACACACACTCCAGGATACTATGTGATGACCTCACAGGAATATCCTATCTGGAGTCACCAGTTGACTTCAGAATGACTCCAGTAATATCTTCCACTTTGACTTAGGCAATAGACCCCTAACTTATGACAGGCCAATATCAAGAAATACCATACAGTGAAGTATCATTTGGGATATTTCAATCCTGAAGCAAACTGCATGTGGCATCACTATTGAACAGATATGGACATGAGTGTGGGATATGTGTTCACTTGCTAATTGGAGTCCTCTGGTTGGTCATATAGCAAACACTGACAATGTTATTGCTATTTCATATGTGAACTCTCAAGTGATCAGTCCATGATGAAACAGCAGCCAAAGGGCCCATTTTGTTCCTAGCACTACGACCCATGACACATTGGTTACGCTACTTCAGGCATCATAACACATGACAAGAGATATGTCATTTTGTACAAACTATGCACTGTGGAACTGAATGGCTCTAACTACTGGTGACAATTGGGAGTTGTTGAGAGATATCAAAGCAACCACAGTGAATGCCCGAAGCATTGAGGGGATTGAGGGCTTGGGGTATTACACTACCAACAGTGCACATAAAACCTGGCCTGGAAGGAGACAGTCATGTCAGGTTGGCGCTCATTCAGTTCCAGCCTTTCTATTGAGACTGACAGGTGTTCCAGTGTGAGGTGATTCTGAGTATAAGTGCTGGGCCGGAATGTCCCCTGAATGGCGCACAGATGATTTCCCCTGCTCTGAGTGCCTATTGAGCGTGAAACTGGTTTCTGACTTTTCTTCTGGCCCTGGCATGCTACCAAAGGCTTAGGCATCACTTTGACAATGTGAGGAACAGAACCTGCCCTCTGACCTGGAAAGACACACCAAACATGCCCCATATAAGACAGCGGACTTCTGTCCCTGTCATGGGTGCATCACATAAAGCAGTGGTGACAGCATGGCATATTTTTTGATTATAGTGTTGCCAACCTTTTTCTTTGTTTCAGAGAGCACAGTTTCCTGACCCCTATCATGTAAAATCCATTGTAAAGCCCAGTTCCTAGTACTGTCATTCAATGTGCCTGTGATGTGCAGTAAACATGTGTAGAAAAGTAGGATCTGCTTCTTATGGTTACCCCCACTTTTTGCTAAATGTGATACTGTTTTTGACAAGTCTGACTGGGATCCTGCTAATCAGGACCCCAGTCTATCTGCTTTCTCCCTAAATTGTTATGCTATGTGTAAGAAGTTGGCCTAGTATATGCTGTCCACTAATTAAAGTGTTAAAGTAGAAAATGGTTCTGTCGGGTTTTCAATTGCTTAGAGTGAACAAGTAGCAACAGCTTACTTTTTACACATATCAATGATTTGAGAAGGAAGAGAGAAATAATATAACACACACCAAAATTTGAATTCAATAATGTATTCAGAAAAGAGTATCAAATAATCAAGGCTGTCGCAATTCACAATTTCAATTGCAATATGAAATACGTGACTGTGGTGAAAAAGTGACATGTGGTGATTGGTGATGAAGACAGTACACTATGTACAAAACAAATAAGCGTGCAGTCAAAGAAGGGGAAAAAAGAGATTTTTCGATTGTCCTTATTATTTTAACACATATGCTTCAGGATCCATTGGTAAATTAAACTGTGATCATGAGCGTTCTGTAGACATATGAGGTACGTCGACGTTTCGACCCCGTAAGTAGCGCGAAAGTGAAGTGCGTCAAGGTGGGTCTTCTTCAGGACAGGAGGGGGGATTAGGCAGCCAAATTGCAGATTCTTTAGTATATCTGCAAAGTGTCAAGAGCTTCTTAATCAGAGTGGGGTTTTGGGATTTAAGCCTCACATATCTCCACCAGCCGGTTGGAGCCTCAATGAATCTGACTTCCACCCATCGGTTGGAGTCTGGTGGTTTACTCAATATTCTGTAACTGACTTCCACCCGTCGGTTGGAGTCTTTATTTATAGCCAGTCAGGTGATTTATCGTGATCTAGCAGGTATGCGCGTCCGTCCGGCAGTGTGCACCTTGCACCAGTCCAAACAACCCTTATGGTGATTTAAGAGGTCAAAGATAGCCTTAGAAAGCTATCCCAGTTGTAGCTGTGGAGAGCAGCCTTCAAGCTTAGTCTTGAAGGAATGTTAAGCAGCTTGTTTTACCAGAGTGCAATCTTATTGTATTGGTTAAATGAAAGGAGAACCACACAGTAGTTATAAAAATATGTATTTATTATTATAACACACCTTAAATCTTAAATCCCTCACAGTATCTGCTACACACAGATAAACACAAAGCACACAATACTGTAGCACAGAAACAATCGTAAGCAGCACTAATACACAGTGGGCTCCAGGGGGAGACCAAACCATATACTAAAATAGTGGTATAAGAACCACGACTCGAGTCATGACAGAATCTAGAGGATGTAGAATTGCTGGGACCCCAAGGAACCACTTAAGGTGAGTAAGTAGGGACCCCACGGAGGACGGGTGCAGTGTGAGAACAAGAACGCGTGCTACGTACAAATCAATGGGAGAGTCGCGGTTGCAGTTTTAAAGTTTAAGGACCCTTCCCAGTGGATTACGAAGAAACCCTTTGGAACCTAGAAGGTTGTAGAGCCACCCCACCCGTGGATACTGAAGTACCAGAGTTACCTATCCCAGGGAAGCCGGGTGCATAGGGTCGAAGTGGCGTCGGAAACCGCCGTCGTTTTCAATGGGAGTCTTCAAAGAAAGGCCACTGCTGGAAAGAAGAAAAGTGTCCGGTGGTACCCACAGGTGTATTCTTGATGGAAGGAACCTGAAAGCAGAGGGGACAGAGTCTGGGTCACTCAGAAGTGACCAGGGGCTCGGTAGATGAATGCCCACTGATGTCGGGTGCTTCAGGTGTGAAGATGGAGACCTTGACTCTACAGCTGCAGGGACCAGGAGATGTTGAGGATGACCAGGAGCCGGATACAAGCTGTCCCATGAAGGATGCTGAGTGCTGAGGGGTCGGTGTCCGGCGGGATCACCAACAAGCCTTGCAGCTGCAACCCACAAAAAAGGTCAAAGAAGATTACGGTCTGGCCCAGCAAGGACCAGGGGACTCACCACAGCAAGGGGAGTCAGGGCAGGCCTGGAGCAACCAGGGGAGTCCAAGAAAAGCAGTGTTGTCCCTCAAATGGACCCACAGGCCAAAGGCACAGGTGTCGCGAGGGGACCTCTAGAAGTTTCACAAAGTAACAGCTTGCAGGGCACAGAGTGCAAGGAGGCCAAAGTCCTTTGTACAAAATGTGCACAGAAGTTAGGGATATCAATAGCCTAATGCACTTAGTTGGGGAATGCCAACAAGCATATGCACTTGCAAAAGTACGCAGTGCACAGTGGTTCAAGTTATGCAATCCCCACGAGGGATATTGGCCTCAAACTTGGTGAGAGGGCAGCTCAACCCCAAAGAACATAGGAACCCACCTCCTGTGTTGCTGAACCCTTCAGAGTCTGCAGGACCTCAGGATCAGCAGACTAGTCAGTTGCATTATGGTGCCTGCGAATGCAGGGGAGTGACTACTTCACCCCAAGGGAGATAACTTTGGTTGTCCTTGATGCTCCACAGGTCATGCACGGAGCCTGTATGGTGCATGGGCACAGACGAGGCTTTGGACAGAGAGGGAGACGAAGTCAGGCCAAGTCGAAGTCCAGCAAAGTCAGTCGAAGGTCAGTGGTTTCTTGATCAGAATCTTGTCCGCGTCGAATCTAGGGTCCTACAGCCAGGTAAGCCCTTTTGTACCCACGGGAGAGGGTTGTACAGGTTCAGGGGACCCTCCCAGGGGAGGGTCAGGACAGTCAGGAGCTTACTCCCATGTCCTTTGTCCAGTTTTGCGCCAGAGCAGGCGCCAACGTCTCCCAGGACTGGTTTGAACTGGACTATGCACAGGGACACCAAATGTGCCCCTTGTGCAGACTTTCAGGCACTTTGGAAGTGCACCCACCCAGCCCCATACACTAAATCCTCTCTGGGAGGTGGTCACACCTCCCTGTGACAGGATGCCTATTGTGCTGCCTTCCTCTGCTCGAGCTTGGCTCAGCAGCAGGAGGGCAAAAATGTCTCTCTGGTCGGCAGCAACCATTTTGTGCTGTCCGGGTCGAGAAGGCTGGTACTGGGAAGACATGGGACCCCACGAAGCTCACTTCAGGGGTGGAATCATACCCCCCATTCCGGTTACCGGTGTGGAGGTATGATTCCAAGGTGTTTGATACCAAACACGACATGGTTTGTTGCAGGCCTGCTATAGGGATGACTTTTAGGTTTTAAGTGTAGTGACCCTTAGATATAGTAAACCTATGTCTTAAGTAAGTGGTGCATGCACCAACTTATGCAGGCTGCAATGGCAGGCCTGTAGGTTCCATTTTGCATGGCCTCTCATGGGTGGCATAATACATGCTTCAGCCCATGGGAGGCCTCTGGGGTACCTATGCCATGGGTACATGGGTACCATATACTAGGGACTGACAAGGGTACTCCAGTATCCAATCTGGAGTGTACCTAGGTACATGACATAATAGTTTAGTCTGACTGGGGTCCTGATTAGCAGGATCCCAGTCAGACTAGTCAAAAACAGTAGAACATCAAGCAAAAAGTGGGGGTAACCATAAGAAGCAGATCCTTCTTTCCTACAGTATGTCTACTAAAGGAGATGCCAGTGGCTCTCTGCCTTCTAGATACAGTGAGCTTTCATTCCAAGAACTGAAAGCCCTGTGTGCCTCTAGAAAGTTGAAGACAGGGAAAAGTGCCAACACTCAACGTCTGATAGAGATGTTACTGATAGATGACCTAAGGAAGACTCCTGGGTCAGATGAGCAGGACAGAGTGGGTGGGACAGGGAATGAGGACAGGTCAGGAGGTGACACCTTTTATGACCTGGAATCTAACCCTGACCAAGGAGAACCTGATGGTTCTCACCTGGATAACTCAGATCTTCAAGAGGAGGATGGAGGAGGCCGTGAAGGCCCACTCTTTTCTCCTCCTGGAAGAGTGCAGAGTTTACCAAGGCGATCTAGATCTCCCTCTGCAGAGAGTAATCACTCAGGACACTCTGTACAGACCTTTGTATCTAGCAAGAGGGACCACTCTTATGATAGGGAATACCAATTTCTTGAACTTGAGAAAGCTAGGCTTAGGCTCAGGCAAGAGCAATGGGCCCTTGATAAAGAGTCCCTAGAAGTCCAGAGAGCTAGAAAAAAGTTGGGACTAGAGTCCCATGGTGGCAGCAATGGTGTCCCTAGAGTTAATTAATAATCCTTTCATAATAGGAACCTGAGCAAGGTTGTCCCTCCCTACCATGTTGGGGATGACATCCATAAGTGGATAACTGCTTTGGGGGAGGGCCTGTAAAGTTCAGAGGGTCCCTCAAGAGCAGTGGGCAGCTATCTTGTGGCTCTCCTTTGCTGATAAAGGTAGAGATAAGCTCCTCATTGTTAGAGAAGAGGATGCTGACAACTACTCAATCTTGAAGAGTGCTCTCATTGATGGGTTTGGCTTAACCACTGAACAGTATAGGATTAGGTTCAGGGACATAGACTCAGGATTGGGTAGACTTTGTGGATAGTGCCATTAAGGCTCTGGAAGGCTGGTTGCTTGGCAGTAAAGTGAATGAGTTCAAGGGATTGTACAAATTGATTATGAGGGAGCAGATCCTTAATAATTGCCAAAATCAGTTATTGCATCAATACCTGGTTGACTCTGATCTGACTTCTCCCCAAGAATTGGGAAAGAAGGCAGATAAGTGGGCCAGAACCAGGGTGAAGCAGAAAAACCAGAACAATGGTGGTGACCAAAAGAAACAAGATTCTAAAAATCCAGATAAGGGTGGGGACAAGGGTAAAGATCAAAAACAGTCTTCATCAGGGCCCCAAAAACCTGCATCTGGGGGAGAGCCACAATCCAACAAAGGCAAAGGCAAAAAGAAACCTAGGTGTTATTTCTGTAAACAGAAAACACATTGGACAAGAGATGCTGATTGTCTAAATGCCAAGGGAAATCCTCCTACCACCACTGCCCCTAAGGCAACTGGGTACCCTAGCACAAGTACAAGTGGTGGTATAGGAAACAAGGGATTAGTAGGGTTAACCTTGGGCTCTGAGATGGGTTCTGGCCTAGTCAGAACTACTCCAGCTCAGGCTGTGCCTGTCTGCGATGGTGGCATGGATATTGCCACCCTATTTGTCAGCCCCAGTAACCTGCGCAAATACAGACAACAGCCTTTAATCAATGGTAAGGAGGCCATGGCATACAGGGACACAGGTGCAAGTGTCACTATGCTGTCAAAAGATCTTGTGGCCCCTGACCAAATCATACTTGGAGAAATGTACCAAGTGACCAATGCAAATAATGTCAGGACTGACCATTCCTTGGCAGTTGTTAATTTCAGATGAGGAGGGGTAACTGGCCCTAAGAAGGTTGTGGTTAGCTCAGACCTACCAGTAGAGTGTTTGTTGGGCAATGATTTGGAGACTTCAGCCTGGGCTGAGGTGGAACTTAGGACTCATGAAGCAATGATGGGCATCTCTGCAGATGTGTTTGCTGTGACCAGGTCACAAGCCAAACTGACTAACACTGAACAGGCCCTGGATCCTGAAATAATGGACCAAGGGCCTTCCAAGAGAAGGAGCAGGAGGGGTAAGGCTGTGTATTTCCCCCAGACTCAGAGTGAGGATCAGTCTCTTGAGGGAGATGATCTTAGTCCCTGTGAAGGAACTGTCTCAGATGAACTTGAACCTGATCAGGTTGAGTTCTTGGGGACAGGGGGCCCTTCCAGGGCAACCTTGAGTTTGGAGCAACAAACCTGCCCCTCTCTTGAACCCCTCAGACAGCAAGCTGCTGCCGAGGCTGCTGGGAGTGTCAGTGGATCCCAAAGGATCTATTGGGATGAGGGACTCCTTTACTCATAGGGTAGGGACCCCAAGCCTGGTGCCACCAGGAGGTTGGTCATACCTCTGAAGTGTAGGGGCTTCCTACTCACCTTGGCACATGACATTCCCTTAGCAGGACACCAAGGCCAAAGCAAGACTTGGGACAGTCTTGTCCCTCACTTTCACTGGCCTCACATGTGTGAAGACACAAAGGTGTTTTGTCACTCCTGTACCACCTGTTAAGCCTGTGTCAGGTTACTCACATTTCCGCAGGAACGTCATGCAAATGATGAAAAGATCCTCAACTTCCCCTGGTCATCTATTGAACCCAACCTTTTAGTCAAAGTACTAACAGTAACCCGGGAAGAAGGGAGAAAAAACAAGGAAGAAAACAGAAAGGTCCCACGTCGCACCCCAGCCTGAGACAGAAGCAGTCAAGTAAAGAATTCTCTGTGGAAAAGAAAGAAGAGGAGAAGAGGTAAGTATACACAGTGTGACACCCCTACTATACCACTATTTTCTAGTCAAGCTTATATCTACCTGAAAAACTCCCTTCTTCCGTGTATATTGGTAGGTGGAGTGTGTGCAGATATCTGGATAGAAGGAAATAAAAATACGTATTTAAATAGGTCAGATATACTTATATGATAGGCATAGAAGAAATGCAGTCCTGAAACCCTCCTTAAAAACATGTGATAACATCTCTTGGATTACTTGCCCTCTATCTCGCCCAAACAACATAATTCACCTTAAACAGCTGGGGAACTAATCTATTCCTTTCTTTTATCAGGAATCAATAGAAAATAATACAGGAAATCAGACCTCCATGAACCCGGAGTTTATTTCAGATAAGTATAAGGGGGAAATCTTTATAAGAGTATGAAACAGCGAGCAAGCGCTGTGTAAAGTAAGAAGGCGATACCAAAGGGGATGATGGACGGAGCGTTAGAGCAAATCAAACACTCACCCCCAGTCAACTGATCTGGGTTTAATCCACCATCATTCTTTAGCTCACTCCACCACCCCAGTTCAGACATGGCCATATGCAAATCAGTCTGACCCTGTGACTCATGGGAACAGTCCAGCCCGAACTGCCAAGCCATGTCTTCCCTGGACCGGAAACAAGCATCCTGGGACCGGTTTCGGGTTCAAAACCCTCATCAGCCAGACTATCCTGAATCCAGTGGCAAAGTGAGCAAGGGACCCATGTCTGGGCATACCCTGCCAACTTAGGGCGAACAAAGCGATACCAAAGGGGATGATGGACGGAGTGTTAGAGCAAATCAAACACTCACCCCCCAGTCAACTGATCTGGGTTTAATCCACCATCATTCTTTAGCTCACTCCACCACCCCAGTTCAGACATGGCCATATGCAAATCAGTCTGACCCTGTGCCTCATGGGAACAGTCCAGCCCGAACTGCCAAGCCATGTCTTCCCTGGACCGGAAACAAGCATCCTGGGACCGGTTTCGGGTTCAAAACCCTCACCAGCCAGGCTATCCTGAATCCAGTGGCAAAGTGAGCAAGGGACCCACGTCTGGACATACCCTGCCAACTTAGGGCGAACAAAGCGATACCAAAGGGGATGATGGACGGAGCATTAGAGCAAATCAAACACTCACCCCCAGTCAACTGATCTGGGTTTAATCCACCATCATTCTTTAGCTCACTCCACCACCCCAGTTCAGACATGGCCATATGCAAATCAGTCTGACCCTGTGCCTCATGGGAACAGTCCAGCCCGAACTGCCAAGCCATGTCTTCCCTGGACCGGAAACAAGCATCCTGGGACCGGTTTCGGGTTCAAAACCCTCATCAGACAGGCTATCCTGAATCCAGTGGCAAAGTGAGCAAGGGACCCACGTCTGGACATACCCTGCCAACTTAGGGCGAACAAAGCGATACCAAAGGGGATGATGGACGGAGCATTAGAGCAAATCAAACACTCACCCCCAGTCAACTGATCTGGGTTTAATCCACCATCATTCTTTAGCTCACTCCACCACCCCAGTTCAGACATGGCCATATGCAAATCAGTCTGACCCTGTGCCTCATGGGAACAGTCCAGCCCGAACTGCCAAGCCATGTCTTCCCTGGACCGGAAACAAGCATCCTGGGACCGGTTTCGGGTTCAAAACCCTCATCAGCCAGGCTATCCTGAATCCAGTGGCAAAGTGAGCAAGGGACCCACGTCCGGGCATACCCTGCCAACTTAGGGCGAACAAAGCGATACCAAAGGGGATGATGGATGGAGCGTTAGAGCAAATCAAACACTCACCCCCAGTCAACTGATCTGGGTTTAATCCACCATCATTCTTTAGCTCACTCCACCTCCCCAGTTCAGACATGGCCATATGCAAATCAGTCTGACCCTGTGCCTCATGGGAACAGTCCAGCCCGAACTGCCAAGCCATGTCTTCCCTGGACCGGAAACAAGCATCCTGGGACCGGTTTCGGGTTCAAAACCCTCATCAGCCAGGCTATCCTGAATCCAGTGGCAAAGTGAGCAAGGGACCCACGTCCGGGCATACCCTGCCAACTTAGGGCGAACAAAGCGATACCAAAGGGGATGATGGACGGAGCGTTAGAGCAAATCAAACACTCACCCCCAGTCAACTGATCTGGGTTTAATCCACCATCATTCTTTAGCTCACTCCACCACCCCAGTTCAGACATGGCCATATGCAAATCAGTCTGACCCTGTGCCTCATGGGAACAGTCCAGCCCGAACTGCCAAGCCATGTCTTCCCTGGACCGGAAACAAGCATCCTGGGACCGGTTTCAGGTTCAAAACCCTCATCAGCCAGGCTATCCTGAATCCAGTGGCAAAGTGAGCAAGGGACCCACGTCTGGGCATACCCTGCCAACTTAGGGCGAACAAAGCGATACCAAAGGGGATGATGGACGGAGCGTTAGAGCAAATCAAACACTCACCCCCAGTCAACTGATCTGGGTTTAATCCACCATCATTCTTTAGCTCACTCCACCACCCCAGTTCAGACATGGCCATATGCAAATCAGTCTGACCCTGTGCCTCATGGGAACAGTCCAGCCCGAACTGCCAAGCCATGTCTTCCCTGGACCGGAAACAAGCATCCTGGGACCGGTTTCGGGTTCAAAACCCTCATCAGCCAGGCTATCCGGAATCCAGTGGCAAAGTGAGCAGGGACCCACGTCTGGGCATACCCTGCCAACTTAGGGCGAACAAAGCGATACCAAAGGGGATGATGGACGGAGCGTTAGAGCAAATCAAACACTCACCCCCAGTCAACTGATCTGGGTTTAATCCACCATCATTCTTTTGCTCACTCCACCACCCCAGTTCAGACATGGCCATATGCAAATCAGTCTGACCCTGTGCCTCATGGGAACAGTCCAGCCCGAACTGCCAAGCCATGTCTTCCCTGGACCGGAAACAAGCATCCTGGGACCGGTTTCGGGTTCAAAACCCTCATCAGCCAGGCTATCCTGAATCCAGTGGCAAAGTGAGCAAGGGACCCACGTCTGGGCATACCCTGCCAACTTAGGGCGAACAAAGCGATACCAAAGGGGATGATGGACGGAGCGTTAGAGCAAATCAAACACTCACCCCCAGTCAACTGATCTGGGTTTAAACCACCATCATTCTTTAGCTCACTCCACCACCCCAGTTCAGACATGGCCATATGCAAATCAGTCTGACCCTGTGCCTCATGGGAACAGTCCAGCCCGAACTGCCAAGCCATGTCTTCCCTGGACCGGAAACAAGCATCCTGGGACCGGTTTCGGGTTCAAAACCCTCATCAGCCAGGCTATCCTGAATCCAGTGGCAAAGTGAGCAAGGGACCCACGTCTGGGCATACCCTGCCAACTTAGGGCGAACAAAGCGATACCAAAGGGGATGATGGACGGAGCGTTAGAGCAAATCAAACACTCACCCCCAGTCAACTGATCTGGGTTTAATCCACCATCATTCTTTAGCTCACTCCACCACCCCAGTTCAGACATGGCCATATGCAAATCAGTCTGACCCTGTGCCTCATGGGAACAGTCCAGCCCGAACTGCCAAGCCATGTCTTCCCTGGACCGGAAACAAGCATCCTGGGACCGGTTTCGGGTTCAAAACCCTCATCAGCCAGGCTATCCTGAATCCAGTGGCAAAGTGAGCAAGGGAGCCACGTCTGGGCATACCCTGCCAACTTAGGGAGAACAAAGAGATACCAAAGGGGATGATGGACGGAGCGTTAGAGCAAATCAAACACTCACCCCCAGTAAACTGATCTGGGTTTAATCCACCATCATTCTTTAGCTCACTCCACCACCCCAGTTCAGACATGGCCATATGCAAATCAGTCTGACCCTGTGCCTCATGGGAACAGTCCAGCCCGAACTGCCAAGCCATGTCTTCCCTGGACCGGAAACAAGCATCCTGGGACCGGTTTCGGGTTCAAAACCCTCATCAGCCAGGCTATCCTGAATCCAGTGGCAAAGTGAGCAAGGGACCCACGTCTGGGCATACCCTGCCAACTTAGGGCGAACAAAGCGATACCAAAGGGGATGATGGACGGAGCGTTAGAGCAAATCAAACACTCACCCCCAGTCAACTGATCTGGGTTTAATGCACCATCATTCTTTAGCTCACTCCACCACCCCAGTTCAGACATGGCCATATGCAAATCAGTCTGACCCTGTGACTCATGGGAACAGTCCAGCCCGAACTGCCAAGCCATGTCTTCCCTGGACTGGAAACAAGCATCCTGGGACTGGTTTCGGGTTCAAAACCCTCATCAGCCAGGCTATCCTGAATCCAGTGGCAAAGTGAGCAAGGCACCCACGTCTGGGCATACCCTGCTAACTTAGGGCGAACAAAGCGATACCAAAGGGGACAATGGATGGAGCGTTAGAGCAAATCAAACACTCACCCCCCAGTCAACTGATCTGGGTTTAATCCACCATCATTCTTTAGCTCACTCCACCACCCTAGTTCAGACATGGCCATATGCAAATCAGTCTGACCCTGTGCCTCATGGGAACAGTCCAGCCCGAACTGCCAAGCCATGTCTTCCCTGGACCGGAAACAAGCATCCTGGGACCGGTTTCGGGTTCAAAACCCTCATCAGCCAGGCTATCCTGAATCCAGTGGCAAAGTGAGCAAGGGACCCACGTCCGGGCATACCCTGCCAACTTAGGGCGAACAAAGCGATACCAAAGGGGATGATGGACGGAGCGTTAGAGCAAATCAAACACTCACCCCCAGTCAACTGATCTGGGTTTAATCCACCATCATTCTTTAGCTCACTCCACCACCCCAGTTCAGACATGGCCATATGCAAATCAGTCTGACCCTGTGCCTCATGGGAACAGTCCAGCCCGAACTGCCAAGCCATGTCTTCCCTGGACCGGAAACAAGCATCCTGGGACCGGTTTCGGGTTCAAAACCCTCATCAGCCAGGCTATCCTGAATCCAGTGGCAAAGTGAGCAAGGGACCCACGTCCGGGCATACCCTGCCAACTTAGGGCGAACAAAGCGATACCAAAGGGGATGATGGACGGAGCGTTAGAGCAAATCAAACACTCACCCCCAGTCAACTGATCTGGGTTTAATCCACCATCATTCTTTAACTCACTCCACCACCCCAGTTCAGACATGGCCATATGCAAATCAGTCTGACCCTGTGCCTCATGGGAACAGTCCAGCCCGAACTGCCAAGCCATGTCTTCCCTGGACCGGAAACAAGCATCCTGGGACCGGTTTCTGGTTCAAAACCCTCATCAGCCAGGCTATCCTGAATCCAGTGGCAAAGTGAGCAAGGGACCCACGTCTGGGCATACCCTGCCAACTTAGGGCGAACAAAGCGATACCAAAGGGGATGATGGACGGAGCGTTAGAGCAAATCAAACACTCACCCCCAGTCAACTGATCTGGGTTTAATCCACCATCATTCTTTAGCTCACTCCACCACCCCAGTTCAGACATGGCCATATGCAAATCAGTCTGACCCTGTGCCTCATGGGAACAGTCCAGCCCGAACTGCCAAGCCATGTCTTCCCTGGACCGGAAACAAGCATCCTGGGACCGGTTTCGGGTTCAAAACCCTCATCAGCCAGGCTATCCTGAATCCAGTGGCAAAGTGAGCAGGGACCCACGTCTGGGCATTCCCTGCCAACTTAGGGCGAACAAAGCGATACCAAAGGGGATGATGGACGGAGCGTTAGAGCAAATCAAACACTCACCCCCAGTCAACTGATCTGGGTTTAATCCACCATCATTCTTTAGCTCACTCCACCACCCCAGTTCAGACATGGCTGTTAGAAATGGGATCTCTGGTTGGCTAAGGCTTGCGTCAAAGCCAGGCAGAGACCACCACTCTAGTCAGGGCGAGGGAGTTACACACCCAAGATAACCCCTGCTCACCCCCTTGGTAGCTTGGCACGAGCAGTCAGGCCTATCCCGGAGGCAATGTGTAAAGCGTTTGCGCAGCACACTCACACAGCAGCAACACACTAGGCACACCACAAAAGGAACTCCACACAAGGTTATATAAAAAATAGCCTTTGTATTGTCATAAATACATTAGAAACATAACCACGTAATATACAGTGTGCCAACTGGCACTAGGCAATATTCACAGGGGACTATTTACACACGACAGGGCCAATGGGGCCACTGTCATAACCATCACAAATCACCAATTGTAAATGTAGCACAAATAATAAATGTAGCACACAACCAGTAATTACTGGTACAGTTAGGAACTAAGCCTGGGAACCTGCAATGTAAAACATAGGATGCATAAATCACCTTAGGCATAAAACGACATTAGGCCCAACCTCCTTAGCATAAACACATTACGCAGTACAACCTCATAATCATACAAGTACATTAGAGGCATAAACACAGGGTGCGTAAATCAAAGTAAATGCAAATCACATTAGGGCCTGGCGCCCTATTAAACTCACAGCCCCCCTGGTCAACTGGCCATCTCAAAAGGGCTCAAATGCCCTATGTCCCCAGAGTCAGGGCGCTGCCTAGGCAGCAGGAGTCAAGGGTGCGCAATTGCGCAAGCCTAAACGTGGCAGCTGCCCACTACTTGCTGGGCAGCTGTGAAAATGAACACGGGCACCAGCGTGCCCCCTGAGCCCCTCTCTGGGACTCGCAACTGGAAAATGAACTGTCCCCCACGGTCGCAGCTGTGGAGACAAAAATCTGCCCTGGCACACTCCGTGCCTCTGGCGCCCCAAAACAATGCCCCACAAGCAATGAGGGTGGGCACTCAACGTGCCCTCTGGAATCCCACTGGGGCCCTACCAAACAAATGTGCCCCACGTTGCATCTGCCCACTGTCAGGCGGGGCAGCTGTGGCGATAAGCACCGACAATGTGCCTCGATGGGCACTACCAATGTATGATTGTGAAGCCCCACTCCGGGACTTTGCGGACGGAATTGCCCCCAATCAAAATTAGGACTGGCACTCACTGTACCTAGGAGCCCCGTTCACCGGGCCCCCTTCTGCCATCACTTGGCACCACCGAACTTCAGGAACTCCTCTGGTGCAACTGGCACCAAACCAAAAATGCCAAAGCACAGCCACACTCACCGGGGCTCTCTGCGGGACTCCCTCGGTCTCCTCCAAGGACGGAGCAGGCTCGGCGGCGTCTCTCGGCTGTCCTCTTCTCCAGGCGGCAACTTCCTCTCCTTGGCCACACGCGGGGCTCTCTCCTCCTCACGGGAGCCCCGCTCTGTCCCAGGCTGCGGCTTCTTCTCGCCAGTGCAGGGTGGGCTCCCGCCTGGTTTTCTTCGCCGCACTTCACCCGGGCCCCCTCCTGGGACCCGGGACTTCTCAGCAGAGCCTGCGAGGCTCCGGACTTCCGTTCTGCGGCCCCGCCCACAAACAGGCAGTCCCGCCTGACTTCCTGTTTGCCGCTCCAACGCGGCGGTGATTTCTTCGGCGGCAATGCGGGGTGGGCTCCCGCCAAAGCAAAACACGGCGGGGTGGGCACCCGCCGTAAATAAATATCCCGAAGCGGGGTGGGCACCCGCTTCTCTGGCCAAACGCGGGGTGGGCTCCCGCTATCCCTGGCAATGCGAAGGGGAATCCCCACGTCGGGATTCCCTTGGCGCGCACGTTTCAGCCCAGCGCTGCGGAGCATGCACACTCCTCCTCTCCTGGCAAAGGCGGGGTGGGCTCCCGCTTCTCCTCAGAGCACAGGGGAATCCTACACACGTCGCAGCCTCGCGCTGCAGGCCGACACGGATGCGCTCCTCTCAGCAACAAAGAGCAACGCGCTCTTCTAAATAAAAATACAGCGCTCACAAGGCGTTAGAAGCAGCACAAGCTCCAGCAGTGGCCCCAAAAGGCCAACAATAAAGAGTCCTTGGTGCTGGTGTGACCCCAGCACAGCGCAGCCAGGCAGGCCAGCACGCAGGGACCCCCAGGAAACAGCAGCTGGGTCCCGCGGCGGTTCCTCCTGGCAGAGTGTCCCCTGCAAGTCAGCACAACAGAACATTTTCATGGGGTCACAGCCCCTTCTTTTATACACCTTTTCCTTTGTCTAAAGGGGCAGGGTTTAGGGAAAACCAGATGCAACTGGTTTGGGGGAGCTTTGGAGCACTTTGTTTTGCTCAGCTCCTCTCTCCTTTCACAGGACAGGCTAGGGACATCAGACGCACCACAGGGGGTGGAGCCAGCATTGTGGAGGGAAGGCCCAGCCCTATTCAGGTCCCAAGTGCAACTCCTCCCTCCCATCTAGATGCAGATCTCCCTATTCACCACTGCGCTGACTCACCCTGCCCCTCCTGGAGCCACACACACCTCCCAGCCCCTGTCACTCACAAAGCCAGACATGCAATTCACATCAGGCAGGCAGACACAGAGCACACATAAATGCCAACTTCTAAAAGTGGCACTTCTCCACTAGTCACAATAAATCTGCGCACACCATTGCGCAGCATTTATTCTCACGAGTTCGCACATACTAAACTCGCCCCTGCCCTCCTCTCACACCAGGAATTACCATGGACACACATATCCCCCATGCATTCCTATGGGAGGGCAGGCCAATCTCACGACACGCACTCAGAGTGCGCCCGCACTTTACACTGGGACACAGTGCTAAAGTGCGCAGAGGCCTAAAACCACCAACACTACACAGGGAAAAGGCTAGGAGACAGGCAAAAAGTTTAGGGGTGAACCTGCCAAAAAGGGCCAAGTCCAACACAACCCCCTTCCAGCCAAAACGCAGGGCAGACCAATCACCACTGTGATGGGCTTCCCTGCTTGGGGCGATAGAACACGGACGCGGGCCCGCAACTGCAGGGACACCCTCCGGTTCTACGCCACGGTGAACCCATGTGGTTCCTTCTGAAAAAGCTGTCCGGAGCAACTGGGCTACCCCACTGGTACTCCCTAGCTGTCCGCGGCCAGGACCAGGCCCTAGGCCACCCAGATGCCACTGGTCCTTGCCCATTCACAGAGTGGGGGTAGTAACCCCTGGCACATAGTAGCTATTCTCCACTCTTCCCCTCATCAGGGCAGGTCTAGACTGCCACTGATCCTCCAGCCTAGGGTCTGCACCCTCAGGCGGACCAGAAGTCACGGGTGAGGCTCTCCTCCCCCTACCTCTCCTTCTAGGGTTCCGCCCTCTCCTCCTGGGAGAAGCACCCTCAGAACACAACTCTCCCACCAGTTCAGGACCTCTCTCCAAAAACTGGTCTCCCAACCTAGGGTCTAAACCCTCAGGTTGCACCGGGGTCAGAGGCGAGGACTCCTCCCTCTGCACCCCCTTCCAGAGTTCTGCACCCTCCCAACTGGAGCGGTACCCCTGGAAGATGAACCGGTCAGGACACTGATTACAGATGTCCTTTCCTCCAGGTCAGGCGGATCCTGAACCTGGCCTCCCAACCTTGGGGCTGAACCCCACGGCTGAGCATTTGCCTGGCACACCAGGACTTCCGGGGCGCACACAGCAGCCCCCGAGGGTAACACATGACTCATGTGTTGCGTGACAGTCTGCGTGGCGCAGACCTCCCGACCCCTGTCCATCTGACAGTGCGCAGAGATCCCCCACGACAGAAGTGGTGTCACCATGGTCACTTCTAGGAGACTCAGCCCTTCTGGCTGGCCCCTGACCCACTGGTTCTTCCACTGGGGAACACATCCCCCTCTCACCCCTCAATCCGGACTTCTGTACCCTCCCAACTGGAGCGGCACTGCCAGACACCAGAACCACTGGAGCTCTATTTACAAACGCTCCAGGTTCTCCAGACACTAGGAGATCCTCCTCAAATGGACTAACAGGACAGCCTAGGCTCCCAACCTGGTGTTCCCTGAAGAAACCATCCAGGTTCTGAGACTGGGTTTCGGGCACCTGGGGACACTCAGTCCCACTCTCACTCCTACTCCACTGAGACAGGACGTGAGCCCCTACACCCCTCCCACTACACTGGGACCTAGCTGGGCTACACTGAACCTCTTCCCCAATACAGGACTGGAAGATACCTGAACCATTACTTTCGGAATCACTCCCCAATGCCTCATCAGAACCTTGGGCCTCCACCCAGAGGTCTGCCTCTCGTGTAAACTCCCATAGATCAGAAAACCCACCCTCCAACAGGTGTTGGCGCAACCCCGGCAAACAACAACTGAGCAGGTGCTCTCTGATAACCAGATCGAACAGTCCTTCAAAATCCTGTTCCGTGTTAACCGTTACCCAATCAGCCAGTGCATCATTACATTCATCCGAAAAATCCGCCCAAGACTGGTGAGACAGTTTCCTACTGCCCCTGAACTTCAACCTGTACTCCTCTTCTCGGGAACAAGGTACCATACTTTGGGAACTGGGAATGGGACTTCCTGCACTGGACTCCATATTGCTGCCACCACTGGATCCCACCCTCACTGGTGAATCCAGACAACTAAAACTACACTCAGAGGACGTACCAAGAGCTAATTTCTCCTTGGTGAAGGCCCTCTCAGCCTCCGCCATCCTCTCCTGTGCTAGGACCCTCTCGGTCTCTAGCTTTTTCTCCTCCACACTCAGCTGCGCTATCTCCTTGGTATGCTCTAACCTGAGCTTCTCCCAAGCCAGCTGATGCTCCCTTTCTTCCCTCCTATCCACCCACTCCTCTGGGGACAGGGAAAGGGATGGGGCACTGCCCCCGACACTGGACCCAGCAAGGGACTCCCTATCCATGGGGTCCTCACTATCTACTGGCGTCCCGGTCCTGTCACTTTCTTCCTCCTCTTCAGACTCCTCAGGGCCCCCTCAGACCCACCGCCCTCTTGGCGTGCGGCCAGGGCCCTCTTCTCCTCATTGCGCTCACAGTCCCATTCATCCTTTTGCCATTGGATCAGGTTGTCCCTCAGTTTTGACTGGGTGTCTGACCCACTCACTGCTATGTCTCTCTCCTTACAGAAGTCCACCAACTCCCACATGCCGTATCTAAACAGACCACAAAAATTAAAAGCAGACTCCATTTTGGCAGGACGCTCAGGGACACGTGCAACACAGGAGACCTCGGTGTCTGAGCTGAAGCAAGAGTATACAATTTACCAATGACACTTTTAGGAGAAGAATTAAATAACTAAAACTCAGAAACAATAATCCCCACACACGTGATTATCTAAATGTAGAGTTTGTAGTGCAACCAGTTGTCGCTGTGGTACTGCGCAAACGCAAGTCCTATCCTCACCGCTGACAACCAATGTTAGAAATGGGATCTCTGGTTGGCTAAGGCTTGCGTCAAAGCCAGGCAGAGACCACCACTCTAGTCAGGGCGAGGGAGTTACACACCCAAGATAACCCCTGCTCACCCCCTTGGTAGCTTGGCACGAGCAGTCAGGCCTATCCCGGAGGCAATGTGTAAAGCGTTTGCGCAGCACACTCACACAGCAGCAACACACTAGGCACACCACAAAAGGAACTCCACACAAGGTTATATAAAAATAGCCTTTGTATTGTCATAAATACATTAGAAACATAACCACGTAATATACAGTGTGCCAACTGGCACTAGGCAATATTCACAGGGGACTATTTACACACGACAGGGCCAATGGGGCCACTGTCATAACCATCACAAATCACCAATTGTAAATGTAGCACAAATAATAAATGTAGCACACAACCAGTAATTACTGGTACAGTTAGGAACTAAGCCTGGGAACCTGCAATGTAAAACATAGGATGCATAAATCACCTTAGGCATAAAACGACATTAGGCCCAACCTCCTTAGCATAAACACATTACGCAGTACAACCTCATAATCATACAAGTACATTAGAGGCATAAACACAGGGTGCGTAAATCAAAGTAAATGCAAATCACATTAGGGCCTGGCGCCCTATTAAACTCACAGCCCCCCTGGTCAACTGGCCATCTCAAAAAGGGCTCAAATGCCCTATGTCCCCAGAGTCAGGGCGCTGCCTAGGCAGCAGGAGTCAAGGGTGCGCAATTGCGCAAGCCTAAACGTGGCAGCTGCCCACTACTTGCTGGGCAGCTGTGAAAATGAACACGGGCACCAGCGTGCCCCCTGAGCCCCTCTCTGGGACTCGCAACTGGAAAATGAACTGTCCCCCACGGTCGCAGCTGTGGAGACAAAAATCTGCCCTGGCACACTCCGTGCCTCTGGCGCCCCAAAACAATGCCCCACAAGCAATGAGGGTGGGCACTCAACGTGCCCTCTGGAATCCCACTGGGGCCCTACCAAACAAATGTGCCCCACGTTGCAGCTGCCCACTGTCAGGCGGGGCAGCTGTGGCGATAAGCACCGACAATGTGCCTCGATGGGCACTACCAATGTATGATTGTGAAGCCCCACTCCGGGACTTTGCGGACGGAATTGCCCCCAATCAAAATTAGGACTGGCACTCACTGTACCTAGGGAGCCCCGTTCACCGGGCCCCCCTTCTGCCATCACTTGGCACCACCGAACTTCAGGAACTCCTCTGGTGCAACTGGCACCAAACCAAAAATGCCAAAGCACAGCCACACTCACCGGGGCTCTCTGCGGGACTCCTCGGTCTCCTCCAAGGACGGAGCAGGCTCGGCGGCGTCTCTCGGCTGTCCTCTTCTCCAGGCGGCAACTTCCTCTCCTTGGCCACACGCGGGGCTCTCTCCTCCTCACGGGAGCCCCGCTCTGTCCCAGGCTGCGGCTTCTTCTCGCCAGTGCAGGGTGGGCTCCCGCCTGGTTTTCTTCGCCGCACTTCACCCGGGCCCCCTCCTGGGACCCGGGACTTCTCAGCAGAGCCTGCGAGGCTCCGGACTTCCGTTCTGCGGCCCCGCCCACAAACAGGCAGTCCCGCCTGACTTCCTGTTTGCCGCTCCAACGCGGCGGTGATTTCTTCGGCGGCAATGCGGGGTGGGCTCCCGCCAAAGCAAAACACGGCGGGGTGGGCACCCGCCGTAAATAAATATCCCGAAGCGGGGTGGGCACCCGCTTCTCTGGCCAAACGCGGGGTGGGCTCCCGCTATCCCTGGCAATGCGAAGGGGGAATCCCCACGTCGGGATTCCCTTGGCGCGCACGTTTCAGCCCAGCGCTGCGGAGCATGCACACTCCTCCTCTCCTGGCAAAGGCGGGGTGGGCTCCCGCTTCTCCTCAGAGCACAGGGGAATCCAACACACGTCGCAGCCTCGCGCTGCAGGCCGACACGGATGCGCTCCTCTCAGCAACAAAGAGCAACGCGCTCTTCTAAATAAAAATACAGCGCTCACAAGGCGTTAGAAGCAGCACAAGCTCCAGCAGTGGCCCCAAAAAGGCCAACAATAAAGAGTCCTTGGTGCTGGTGTGACCCCAGCACAGCGCAGCCAGGCAGGCCAGCACGCAGGGACCCCCAGGAAACAGCAGCTGGGTCCCGCGGCGGTTCCTCCTGGCAGAGTGTCCCCTGCAAGTCAGCACAACAGAACATTTTCATGGGGTCACAGCCCCTTCTTTTATACACCTTTTCCTTTGTCTAAAGGGGCAGGGTTTAGGGAAAACCAGATGCAACTGGTTTGGGGGAGCTTTGGAGCACTTTGTTTTGCTCAGCTCCTCTCTCCTTTCACAGGACAGGCTAGGGACATCAGACGCACCACAGGGGTGGAGCCAGCATTGTGGAGGGAAGGCCCAGCCCTATTCAGGTCCCAAGTGCAACTCCTCCCTCCCATCTAGATGCAGATCTCCCTATTCACCACTGCGCTGACTCACCCTGCCCCTCCTGGAGCCACACACACCTCCCAGCCTCTGTCACTCACAAAGCCAGACATGCAATTCACATCAGGCAGGCAGACACAGAGCACACATAAATGCCAACTTCTAAAAGTGGCACTTCTCCACTAGTCACAATAAATCTGCGCACACCATTGCGCAGCATTTATTCTCACGAGTTCGCACATACTAAACTCGCCCCTGCCCTCCTCTCACACCAGGAATTACCATGGACACACATATCCCCCATGCATTCCTATGGGAGGGCAGGCCAATCTCACGACACGCACTCAGAGTGCGCCCGCACTTTACACTGGGACACAGTGCTAACGTGCGCAGAGGCCTAAAACCACCAACACTACACAGGGAAAAGGCTAGGAGACAGGCAAAAAGTTTAGGGGTGAACCTGCCAAAAAGGGCCAAGTCCAACAATGGCCATATGCAAATCAGTCTGACCCTGTGCCTCATGGGAACAGTCCAGCCCGAACTGCCAAGCCATGTCTTCCCTGGACCGGAAACAAGCATCCTGGGACCGGTTTCGGGTTCAAAACCCCCATCAGCCAGGCTATCCTGAATCCAGTGGCAAAGTGAGCAAGGGACCCACGTCCGGGCATACCCTGCCAACTTAGGGCGAACAAAGCGAAACCAAAGGGGATGATGGACGGAGCGTTAGAGCAAATCAAACACTCACCCCCAGTCAACTGATCTGGGTTTAATCCACCATCATTCTTTAGCTCACTCCACCACCCCAGTTCAGACATGGCCATATGCAAATCAGTCTGACCCTGTGCCTCATGGGAACAGTCCAGCCCGAACTGCCAAGCCATGTCTTCCCTGGACCGGAAACAAGCATCCTGGGACCGGTTTCGGGTTCAAAACCCTCATCAGCCAGGCTATCCTGAATCCAGTGGCAAAGTGAGCAAGGGACCCACGTCCGGGCATACCCTGCCAACTTAGGGCGAACAAAGCAATACCAAAGGGGATGATGGACGGAGCGTTAGAGCAAATCAAACACTCACCCCCAGTCAACTGATCTGGGTTTAATCCACCATCATTCTTTAGCTCACTCCACCACCCCAGTTCAGACATGGCCATATGCAAATCAGTCTGACCCTGTGCGTCATGGGAACAGTCCAGCCCGAACTGCCAAGCCATGTCTTCCCTGGACCGGAAACAAGCATCCTGGGACCGGTTTCGGGTTCAAAACCCTCATCAGCCAGGCTATCCTGAATCCAGTGGCAAAGTGAGCAAGGGACCCACGTCTGGGCATACCCTGCCAACTTAGGGCGAACAAAGCGATAACAAAGGGGATGATGGACGGAGCGTTAGAGCAAATCAAACACTCACCCCCAGTCAACTGATCTGGGTTTAATCCACCATCATTCTTTAGCTCACTCCACCACCCCAGTTCAGACATGGCCATATGCAAATCAGTCTGACCCTGTGCCTCATGGGAACAGTCCAGCCCGAACTGCCAAGCCATGTCTTCCCTGGACCGGAAACAAGCATCCTGGGACCGGTTTCGGGTTCAAAACCCTCATCAGCCAGGCTATCCTGAATCCAGTGGCAAAGTGAGCAAGGGACCCACGTCTGGGCATACCCTGGCAACTTAGGGCGAACAAAGCGATACCAAAGGGGATGATGGACGGAGCGTTAGAGCAAATCAAACACTCACCCCCAGTCAACTGATCTGGGTTTAATCCACCATCATTCTTTAGCTCACTCCACCACCCCAGTTCAGACATGGCCATATGCAAATCAGTCTGACCCTGTGACTCATGGGAACAGTCCAGGCCGAACTGCCAAGCCATGTCTTCCCTGGACCGGAAACAAGCATCCTGGGACTGGTTTCGGGTCCAAAACCCTCATCAGCCAGGCTATCCTGAATCCAGTGGCAAAGTGAGCAAGGGACCCACGTCTGGGCATACCCTGCCAACTTAGGGCGAACAAAGCGATACCAAAGGGGATGATGGATGGAGCGTTAGAGCAAATCAAACACTCACCCCCCAGTCAACTGATCTGGGTTTAATCCACCATCATTCTTTAGCTCACTCCACCACCCCAGTTCAGACATGGCCATATGCAAATCAGTCTGACCCTGTGCCTCATGGGAACAGTCCAGCCCGAACTGCCAAGCCATGTCTTCCCTGGACCGGAAACAAGCATCCTGGGACCGGTTTCAGGTTCAAAACCCTCATCAGCCAGGCTATCCTGAATCCAGTGGCAAAGTGAGCAAGGGACCCACGTCTGGACATACCCTGCCAACTTAGGGCGAACAAAGCGATACCAAAGGGGATGATGGACGGAGCGTTAGAGCAAATCAAACACTCACCTCCAGTCAACTGATCTGGGTTTAATCCACCGTCATTCTTTAGCTCACTCCACCACCCCAGTTCAGACATGGCCATATGCAAATCAGTCTGACCCTGTGCCTCATGGGAACAGTCCAGCCCGAACTGCCAAGCCATGTCTTCCCTGGACCAGAAACAAGCATCCTGGGACCGGTTTCGGGTTCAAAACCCTCATCAGCCAGGCTATCCAGAATCCACTGGCAAAGTGAGCAAGGGACCCACGTCCGGGCATACCCTGCCAACTTAGGGCGAACAAAGCGATACCAAAGGGGATGATGGACGGAGCGTTAGAGCAAATCAAACACTCACCCCCAGTCAACTGATCTGGGTTTAATCCACCATCATTCTTTAGCTCACTCAACCACCCCAGTTCAGACATGGCCATATGCAAATCAGTCTGACCCTGTGCCTCATGAGAACAGTCCAGCCCGAACTGCCAAGCCATGTCTTCCCTGGACCGGAAACAAGCATCCTGGGACCGGTTTCGGGTTCAAAACCCTCATCAGCCAGGCTATCCTGAATCCAGTGGCAAAGTGAGCAAGGGACCCACGTCTGGGCATACCCTGCCAACTTAGGGCGAACAAAGCGATACCAAAGGGGATGATGGACGGAGCGTTAGAGCAAATCAAACACTCACCCCCAGTCAACTGATCTGGGTTTAATCCACCATCATTCTTTAGCTCACTCCACCACCCCAGTTCAGACATGGCCATATGCAAATCAGTCTGACCCTGTGCCTCATGGGAACAGTCCAGCCCGAACTGCCAAGCCATGTCTTCCCTGGACCGGAAACAAGCATCCTGGGACTGGTTTCGGGTTCAAAACCCTCATCAGCCAGGCTATCCTGAATCCAGTGGCAAAGTGAGCAGGGACCCACGTCTGGGCATACCCTGCCAACTTAGGGCGAACAAAGCGATACCAAAGGGGATGATGGACGGAGCGTTAGAGCAAATCAAACACTCACCCCAGTCAACTGATCTGGGTTTAATCCACCATCATTCTTTAGCTCACTCCACCACCCCAGTTCAGACATGGCCATATGCAAATCAGTCTGACCCTGTGCCTCATGGGAACAGTCCAGCCCAAACTGCCAAGCCATGTCTTCCCTGGACCGGAAACAAGCATCCTGGGACCGGTTTCGGGTTCAAAACCCTCATCAGCCAGGCTATCCTGAATCCAGTGGCAAAGTGAGCAAGGGACCCACGTCTGGGCATACCCTGCCAACTTAGGGCGAACAAAGCGATACCAAAGGGGATGATGGACGGAGCGTTAGAGCAAATCAAACACTCACCCCCAGTCAACTGATCTGGGTTTAAACCACCATCATTCTTTAGCTCACTCCACCACCCCAGTTCAGACATGGCCATATGCAAATCAGTCTGACCCTGTGCCTCATGGGAACAGTCCAGCCCGAACTGCCAAGCCATGTCTTCCCTAGACCGGAAACAAGCATCCTGGGACCGGTTTCGGGTTCAAAACCCTCATCAGCCAGGCTATCCTGAATCCAGTGGCAAAGTGAGCAAGGGACCCACGTCTGGGCATACCCTGCCAACTTAGGGCGAACAAAGCGATACCAAAGGGGATGATGGACGGAGCGTTAGAGCAAATCAAACACTCACCCCCAGTCAACTGATCTGGGTTTAATCCACCATCATTCTTTAGCTCACTCCACCACCCCAGTTCAGACATGGCCATATGCAAATCAGTCTGACCCTGTGCCTCATGGGAACAGTCCAGCCCGAACTGCCAAGCCATGTCTTCCCTGGACCGGAATCAAGCATCCTGGGACCGGTTTCGGGTTCAAAACCCTCATCAGCCAGGCTATCCTGAATCCAGTGGCAAAGTGAGCAAGGGACCCACGTCTGGGCATACCCTGCCAACTTAGGGCGAACAAAGCGATACCAAAGGGGATGATGGACGGAGCGTTAGAGCAAATCAAACACTCACCCCCAGTCAACTGATCTGGGTTTAATCCACCATCATTCTTTAGCTCACTCCACCACCCCAGTTCAGACATGGCCATATGCAAATCAGTCTGACCCTGTGCCTCATGGGAACAGTCCAGCCCGAACTGCCAAGCCATGTCTTCCCTGGACCGGAAACAAGCATCCTGGGACCGGTTTCGGGTTCAAAACCCTCATCAGCCAGGCTATCCTGAATCCAGTGGCAAAGTGAGCAAGGGACCCACGTCTGGGCATACCCTGCCAACTTAGGGCGAACAAAGCGATACCAAAGGGGATGATGGACGGAGCGATAGAGCAAATCAAACACTCACCCCCAGTCAACTGATCTGGGTTTAATCCACCATCATTCTTTAGCTCACTCCACCACCCCAGTTCAGACATGGCCATATGCAAATCAGTCTGACCCTGTGCCTCATGGGAACAGTCCAGCCCGAACTGCCAAGCCATGTCTTCCCTGGACCGGAAACAAGCATCCTGGGACCGGTTTCGGGTTCAAAACCCTCATCAGCCAGGCTATCCTGAATCCAGTGGCAAAGTGAGCAAGGGACCCACGTCTGGGCATACCCTGCCAACTTAGGGCGAACAAAGCGATACCAAAGGGGATGATGGACGGAGCGTTAGAGCAAATCAAACACTCACCCCCAGTCAACTGATCTGGGTTTAATCCACCATCATTCTTTAGCTCACTCCACCACCCCAGTTCAGACATGGCCATATGCAAATCAGTCTGACCCTGTGCCTCATGGGAACAGTCCAGCCCAAACTGCCAAGCCATGTCTTCCCTGGACCGGAAACAAGCATCCTGGGACCGGTTTCGGGTTCAAAACCCTCATCAGCCAGGCTATCCTGAATCCAGTGGCAAAGTGAGCAAGGGACCCACGTCTGGGCATACCCTGCCAACTTAGGCCGAACAAAGCGATACCAAAGGGGATGATGGACGGAGCGTTAGAGCAAATCAAACACTCACCCCCAGTCAACTGATCTGGGTTTAATCCACCATCATTCTTTAGCTCACTCCACCACCCCAGTTCAGACATGGCCATATGCAAATCAGTCTGACCCTGTGCCTCATGGGAACAGTCCAGCCTGAACTGCCAAGCCATGTCTTCCCTGGACCGGAAACAAGCATCCTGGGACCGGTTTCGGGTTCAAAACCCTCATCAGCCAGGCTATCCTGAATCCAGTGGCAAAGTGAGCAAGGGACCCACGTCTGGGCATACCCTGCCAACTTAGGGCGAACAAAGCGATACCAAAGGGGATGATGGACGGAGCGTTAGAGCAAATCAAACACTCACCCCCAGTCAACTGATCTGGGTTTAATCCACCATCATTCTTTAGCTCACTCCACCACCCCAGTTCAGACATGGCCATATGCAAATCAGTCTGACCCTGTGCCTCATGGGAACAGTCCAGCCCGAACTGCCAAGCTCAAACGCTCCGTCCATCATCCCCTTTGGTATCGCTTTGTTCGCCCTAAGTTGGCAGGGTATGCCCAGACGTGGGTCCCTTGCTCACTTTGCCACTGGATTCAAGCTAGCCTGGCTGATGACGGCTGAATGGCCAGAAACCGGTCCCAGGATGCTTGTTTCCGGTCCAGGGAAGACATGGCTTGGCAGTTCGGGCTGGACTGTTCCCATGAGGCACAGGGTCAGACTGATTTGCATATGGCCATGTCTGAACTGGGGTGGTGGAGTGAGCTAAAGAATGATGATGGATTAAACCCAGGTCAGTTGACTGGGGGTGAGTGTTTGATTAGCTCTAACGCTCCGTCCATCATCCCCTTTGGTATCGCTTTGTTCGCCCTAAGTTGGCAGGGTATGCCCAGACGTGGGTCCCTTGCTCACTTTGCCACTGGATTCAAGCTAGCCTGGATGATGACGGCTGAATGGCCAGAAACCGGTCCCAGGATGCTTGTTTCCAGTCCAGGGAAGACATGGCTTGGCAGTTCGGGCTGGACTGTTCCCATGAGGCACAGGGTCAGACTGATTTGCATATGGCCATGTCTGAACTGGGGTGGTGGAGTGAGCTAAAGAATGATGATGGATTAAACCCAGATCAGTTGACTGGGGGTGAGTGTTTGATTAGCTCAAACGCTCCGTCCATCATCCCCTTTGGTATCGCTTTGTTCGCCCTAAGTTGGCAGGGTATGCCCAGACGTGGGTCCCTTGCTCACTTTGCCACTGGATTCAAGCTAGCCTGGCTGATGACGGCTGAATGGCCAGAAACCGGTCCCAGGATGCTTGTTTCCGGTCCAGGGAAGACATGGCTTGGCAGTTCGGGCTGGACTGTTCACATGAGGCACAGGGTCAGACTGATTTGCATATGGCCATGTCTGAACTGGGGTGGTGGAGTGAGCTAAAGAATGATGATGGATTAAACCCAGATCAGTTGACTGGGGGTGAGTGTTTGATTAGCTCAAACGCTCCGTCCATCATCCCCTTTGGTATCGCTTGTTCGCCCTAAGTTGGCAGGGTATGCCCAGACGTGGGTCCCTTGCTCACTTTGCCACTGGATTCAAGCTAGCCTGGCTGATGACGGCTGAATGGCCAGAAACCGGTCCCACGATGCTTGTTTCCGGTGCAGGGAAGACATGGCTTGGCAGTTCGGGCTGGACTGTTCCCATGAGGCACAGGGTCAGACTGATTTGCATATGGCCATGTCTGAACTGGGGTGGTGGAGTGAGCTAAAGAATGATGATGGATTAAACCCAGATCAGTTGACTGGGGGTGAGTGTTTGATTAGCTCAAACGCTCCGTCCATCATCCCCTTTGGTATCGCTTTGTTCGCCCTAAGTTGGCAGGGTATGCCCAGACGTGGGTCCCTTGCTCACTTTGCCACTGGATTCAAGCTAGCCTGGCTGATGACGGCTGAATGGCCAGAAACCGGTCCCAGGATGCTTGTTTCCGGTCCAGGGAAGACATGGCTTGGCAGTTCGGGCTGGACTGTTCCCATGAGGCACAGGGTCAGACTGATTTGCATATGGCCATGTCTGAACTGGGGTGGTGGAGTGAGCTAAAGAATGATGATGGATTAAACCCAGATCAGTTGACTGGGGGTGAGTGTTTGATTAGCTCAAACGCTCCGTCCATCATCCCCTTTGGTATCGCTGTGTAAAGTAAGAAAGCACCTGATACTTTGTGCTATCTATTTTGTCTTTCAGGAAAAGCATTATAGTCCCCCCCCCCTCCCCAGGGGGGGGAACCAGGAGCCTACCGCGGTGCGAGCGAGAAAGTCGAAAGGAAAACCCCGAGGGTCAGGAGCCTACCACTGTTGCTGAGGAACTGAATTGCGCAAACGAAGACAGGAGTCGAAACAACGGAGAAGCAGGACGCCGTGGAAACGAAGTGCACCAGTGCGGAGATGCAGCGACCCGGAAGTGAAGGTGAGTGATCCCGGAAGCAGACTAAGCCTTACCGAAACAAGAACGCGAAGTGTCTCTGCTCGAGAATGGCCGAGTCTTAACTCCGCCGTGGGGTCCTGCGCATGTGCAACAGCGGGAGCCGCCCATTATAGTAGTTCGCTGGCCGCTCGCGCCGCTTGCATTCGGCAAACCTGACAGCCTGTGCTAAGTCAGGTGGTACCACAAAGGCCCCCCTCATACCACTACCTGTGGTGGGGGTTCCCTTTGAGAGGGTTGGGATTGATATCATTGGTCCCATGAACCCTCCAACAGCATCTGGACACAGGTACATTATAGTGGTGGTGGACCATGCCACTAGGTATCCATAGGCCATACCCCTTAGAACCACCACAGCCCCTGTGGTAGCCAGGGCCCTCCTGGGAATCTTTTCCAGAGTGGGTTTCCCTAAGGAGGTCTTAACTGATAGAGGTACCAACTTCATATCAAGTTATATCACTGCAATGTGGAAGGAGTGTGGAGTGAACTACAAGTTCACTACACCCTTTCACCCAACAATGCAATGGGTTAGTTGAAAGGTTCAACAAAACCCTCAAGGGCATGATCATGGGCCTCCAGAAAAGCTTAGGCAAAAATGAGATGTCCTGTTGCCCTGCCTTCTCTTTGCCTACAGAGAGGTCCCACAGAACGGGGTTGGCTACAGCCCTTTTGAACTTCTGTTTGGGCATCCAGTTAGGGGACAACTGTGTTTGGTGAAGGAGGGATGGGAGTTATCTCTCAAACCTCCTAAACAAGACATTGTGGACTATGTACTTGGTATCCGCTCCAGGATGGCTGAGTACATGAAGAAGGCCAGTAAAAACCTTGAGGCAAGTCAAGAATTACAGAAAGCTTGGCATGACCAAAAGGCTGTTCTGACTGTTTATCAGCCAGGGCAGAAAGTGTGGGTGTTGGAGCCTGTGGCCACAGCATCTCTCCAGGACAAATGGAGTGGACCCCATACTATCATTGAGCAGAAAGGTGAGGTCACCTACTTGGTGGACCTTGGCACTCCTAGGAGCCCCCACAGGGTTCTCCATGTGAACAGGCTCACACCTTATGTAGACAGGGCTGACATGGGCTTGCTCATGGCAACTGATGAGGGACAGGAGGAAGAGAGTGACCCTCTCTCTGATCTCCTCTCTCAGAACCCTGATGATGGGTCAGTTGATGGTGTAGCTTTGGCAGGCAGCCTTACTGACCAACAGCAGATTGATTGCAGGAAGGTCCTCAATCAATATAGACACATGTTCTCTCTGACTCCAAGTCAGACCACCTGGTGTACCCATGAAGTGGACCCAGGTGAGAGTCTACCTGTTAAAAAATAAGATTTACAGGCAGCCTGACCATGTCAGAGATTGCATCAGGACTGAGGTCCAAAAGATGCTATAGTTTGGAGTTATTGAGCCCTCAGATAGCCCTTGGGCTAGTCCAATGGTCTTGGTACCAAAACCTCACACCCAGGGTGGTAAAAGAGAGATGAGGTTTTGTGTTGACTACAGGGGACTCAATGCAGTCACTAGGACTGATACTCATCCAATTCCAAGGGCAGATGAGCTTATTGTTACTTTGGCCTCAGCCAAGTTCTTGAGCACATTTGACATCACTGCTGCCTATTGGCAAATCATACTAGCTGAGGATGCCAAACCAAAAACAGCATTTTCAACCCCTAGTGGGCATTATCAGTTTATTGTAATGCCCTTTGGTTTGAAGAATGCACCTGCCACATTCCAAAGGCTGGTGAATAAAGTCCTTACAGGCCTGGAAGCCTATAGTGCAGCATATCTTGATGATATAGCTGTCTTTAGCTCCACCTGGGAGGAACACCTGATCCACCTGAAGAATGTTTTGGAGAATCTGAAGAAAGCAGGCCTCACTATCAAGGCTGCTAAGTGCCAGATAGGGCAGAGCATGGTTGTGCACCTGGGCCACCTTATGGGTGGAGGCCAGGTTCAACCATTACATAGCAAAATCCAGACCATAGTGGACTGGGTTGCTCCAACTACCCAGACTCAGGTTAGAGCTTTCTTGGGCCTGACTGGGTACTACAGAAGATGTGTAAAAGTATATGGGTCCATAGTGACTCCCTTGAATGATCTTACTTCAAAGAGAATGCCCAAGAAGGTTCAGTGGACAGTTAGCTGTCAGAAGGCATTTGATCATCTCAAGAAGGCCATGTGCACTGCTCCCATTCTGTAGAGTCCTGACTACTCCAAGCAATTTATTGTCCAAACAGATGCATCTGAGTTGGGGGTAGGGGCTGTGTTATCACAACTTAATGCAGAGGGTCAGGATCAACCAGTAGCTTTTATCAGGTGAAGGTTGACCCCCAGAGAGAAACGTTGGTCAGCTATGTAGAGTGAATCCTTTGCTGTGGTCTGGGCCCTGAAGAAGCTGAGCCTATCCCTGTTTGGCACTCACTTCATTGTTCAGACAGACCATAAGCCCCTCCTATGGCTAAAACAGATGAAGGGTGAAAACCGCAAACTTTTGAGGTGGTCTATTTCCCTACTGGGGATGGACTATACAGTGGAACATAGACCTGGGAGTAACCATGCCAATGCAGATGGACTCTCCAGATATTTCCACTTAGAAAATGAAGACTCAACTGGGCAAGGTTAGTCTCATCTCCTTACGTTTGGGGGGGGGGTTGTGTAGGAAAGTAGGATCTGCTTCTTATGGTTACCCTCACTTTTTGCTAAATGTGATACTGTTTTTGACTAGTCTGACTGGGATCCTGCTAATCAGGCCCTCAGTCTATCTGCTTTCTCCCTAAACTTTTATGCTATGCTAGGTACACTCTAGATTGGATGCTGGGGTACCCTTGTCAGTCCCTAGTACATGGTACCCATGTACCCAGGGCATAGGTACCACAGAGGCCTCCCATGGGCCGAAGCATGTATTATGCCGCCCATGAGAGGCCATGCAAAATGAAACTACAGGTCTGCCATTGCAACCTGTGTAAGCTGGTGCATACACCACTTACTTAAGATATAGGTTTACTATATCTAAGGGTCACTGCACTTAAAACCTATAAGTCACCCCTATAGCAGGCCTTAACAATCCTGAAGGCAGGGTGTTTGGGACTAAGTGAGAGGGTGCCACTGCATGAGGAGAACACCCCTGCAGCCTACGGAGTCCATTCTACCGGGTTGTCAGTGAGACAGCCATTTACGAAATATAGAGTGGCATTATGCGACCGCATGATGACCAACTCTAAAACGGCTGAAACAAACCCTATCGTGTTTGGTTTCAAACATGTTGGAATCATACCCCCACACCGGTAACCTGTGTGGGAGGCATGATTCCACCACTCATAAGCGAGCTTCGTTGGTTCCCTGGTGTTCCCGGTACCAGCCTTCTAGTCCCGGGCAGCACAAAATGGTTGCTGCTAACCAGAGGCACATTTCTGCCCTCCTGCTGCTGAGCCAAACTCGAGCAGGGGAAGGCAGAACAATAGGCATCCTGTCACAGGGAGGTGTGACCACCTCCCAGACAGGATTTAGTGTATTCGGGCTGGGTGGGTGCGCTTGCCAGCGACTGAAAGTCTGCATGAGGGGCACATTTGGTGTCCCTGTGCATAGTCCAGTTCAAACCAGTCCTGGGAGCTGTTGGCTCTTGCTCTGGTGCAAAATTGGACAAAGGACAGGGGAGTAACCTCCCCACTGTCCTGACCCTCGCCTGGGAGTGTCCCCTGAATCTGTCCAACCCTCTCCTGTGGGTACAAAAGGGCTTTCCTGGCTGTAGGACTCTAGATTCGACGTGGACAAGATTCTGAACCAGAAACCACTGAGCTTTGACCGTCTGGACACTCAGGACTTCGCTGGACTTTGTTTGGGCCCGACTTCATCTCCCTCTCAGTCTGAAGCATCGTCTTTGCCCATGCAGCATACGGGATCTGTGCAGGACCTATGGAGCATCAAGGACAACCAAATATATCTTCCTTGGAGTGAAGGAGTCACTCCCCTGCATTCGCTGGCACTGCAACACTGCTGTCTGGTCTGCTGACCCTGAGCTCCTATGGACTCCAAAGGCTTCAGCAACACAGGAGGTGGGTTTCTACATCCATCGAGGTTGGAGCTGCCCTCTCACCAAGTTGAGGTCAGAATCCCTCGTGGGGGCTGCAATTCCCAAACCCCTGTGCACCACATACATTTGCAAGTGCATATGCTTGTTGGCATTTCCTGCACAAGTGCATTGGGCTCCGAGAAGCCCCAACCTCTGGGACCATTTCCTACCAAGAACTCAGGCCTCCTTGCACCGAGTGCTCCGTGGGCTGCTGTTTGGTGAAATCGCTCGAGGTGCTCTTGCGACTCATGTGCCTCCGACCTGTGGGTCCATTTGAGACTCAACTTTGCTTTTCTTGGGCTCCCCTGTTGCTCCAGGCTTGCCCTGACTCCCCTGTGTTTGGTGAGTCTTCTGGATCTTGCTGGTCCGAACCGTACACTTCCTTGACCTTCTGCATGGGTTGCCGTTGCCAAGGCTTGTTGGTGCTCCAGCCAGACACCAACCCCTCAGTACGCGACATCCTTTGTGGGACAGCTCGTATCCGACTCTTGGTTGTCAAGACATCTCCTGGTCCCCGTACCTGCAGAGCCAAGATCTCCATCAACGCACCTGACGCACCCGACATCGGTGGGCATTCATCTACAGAGCCCCTGGTCACTCCTGAGTGACCCAGACTCTGTCCCGTCTGCTTTCAGGTACTCTTGAATAAGAATCAACCTTTGGATTCCATCAGTTACTTTTTCTTCCTTCCAGCAGCGGCTCTTCTTTGAAGTCCTCTATTGGGTTTGATGGCGGTTTCCGACGCCACTTCAGAACTATGCACCCGGCTTCCCCGGGATAGGTAACTCTGGTACTTTAGTATCCACGGGTGCGGTGGCTCTCCAACCTCCTAACTTCCACAGCGTTTCTTCGAAGTCCACTGGGAAGGGTCCTAAAACTCTAAAACTTCAACCGCGACTTTCCCATAGAATTGAACGGACCACACAGTCGTGTTCCCACACTACACCCGTCCTCCGTGGGGTCCCTACTTACTCACCTTGGGTGGTTCCTTGGGGTCCCAGCGATTCTACATCCTCTAGACACTGTCTTGACTCGAGTCGTGGTTCTTATACCACTATTTTGGTATATGGTTTGGTCCCCCCCTGGGGCCCACTGTGTATTAGAGCTATTTACTGTCATTTCTGTGCTACAGTATTGTGTGCTTTGTGATTATCTCTGTGTAGGAGATACTGTGTCGTACTAGAGAGTGTTATATTAATACACACATATTTTTTATAACTACTGTGTGGTTGTTCTCCTTTCATTTAACCAATCCTATAAGGTTGCATTCTGGTAAAACCAGCTGCTTAACATTCCTTCAAGACTAAGCCTAAAGGCTGCTCTCCACAGCTACCACTTGGATAGCTTTCTAAGGTTATCTTTGACCTCTTAAATCACCATAAGGGTTGTTTAGACTGGTGCAAGGTGCCCACTTTAATTGTGTAGTGGACAGCATATACCAGGCCAACTTCTCACAACATGTGATACTAAGATGGCAATAGGATTCTTTGTGTGTGTATGAGTCTGAATATTAAAACCTGTAGGATCCATTTTGGATGCTCCTGGTTGTAGCATGGGAGTACAGTTGGAGTGCTTCAGGGTAAAACAGAATTGGAAAAGAGTATTAGAAATACATGCCGCAGTGGCCAACACCATGCCACGCACAGCTGTGCATGGTGAGGGGATGACCACCCTGAGGGGGTTGGCAGTGGTCTTTGGCTGTGCACGGTGAGGGGTTGGCAGCCCATGGGGTTTGGTTGCAGGTTGGTTGCAGGACCTGGCTGCAGGCTTTGGGTGTGGGCAGTATCTTTGTACCTTGAGCAGGATGACCTGGAGGTTGTGCCTAACCCCTTCTTGAGCTTCAAAGGATGCCTACCCTGTCACTGGCAGATGTAGATAACAACTTGGCCTTTCCTTTCACTTTGCCACTCTCACAAGTCAGGCATGAATCCCAGTGGGAGAGGAGCTGCCCCCAGCACCACTAGTTGTGAGTGACCACATAGGAGGCATTGCTCATTTCCCTGGCCACACCTGCAGGTTGAGCACAGGAGCTCTGTAAAGGGAAAAACGTTTCTGCAGTGTTGGATATAGGTAGAGAGGGGTACTGTAGGATTGATTGCAGTAACTACTGAAAAAGTGAGCAGGGTTACCCCAAGGAAATAGTTCATTGTTGCTTAGGGAGTGACCAGGCGTCACCTCCAACCACAGGCTAGTGCCAGGCATAAATTTGACAGTCCTGGGCATCCTCTTCAGAACCCGAACCTGTGGAAGACAGGAGAAGGACTGCACATGCTGCTGTGACCTGTAAGGATAAGTCTAAGAGCTGGACCTGCTCCCATTTGCACCGAAGCCAAAGAAGTGGACTCCGAGGATTGACTGACCTCCTGTTAAGCTACATGAACACAAAGCTCAAGAAGTTCAGTTCCCTGTAAGGCCCAACTGACCACTTTCAACTGGACCTTCCCTGGACCCTGCTGGTGGCTTCCTCTGAAGTGAGTCCTGACTCTCAAGTGCTTTTCCGGAGGTCCTGGAACCCATTGCTGGATTCAGAGTGTACTGCTCCTGTTTAACCCTAAAAATGGAGACTTAGAAACTTCTTGTTAAATGTTCTTCAAGAGAACCAAATTAGGACTGGGACCTGCCTGCTAGCCGATTCACCAAGTGTGCATCACTTGTGGTATTGGACTTCCTGCAGCTCCCATAATGTACTTCAACGGGATAGACGTCCATGCCACATCTGACGACGTCAAACCTTTTACTGGCATCACCCTGCCTCCTTGCTCCGCTGAGGGATTCCTGAGCTTCACAAAAATGTCGAAGAGCAACTGCCAAAGACGTCGCCAGAACCAATGCTGACCGACACTCGATTGGACGGGACCCCATCCTTCTGCAATCCATTGCCATAGAGCCCTGATTCGAGAAGGTAACTCTTTGACCAGGTCAAACCCAGTCACTGTATCCGACTGGCATTCGACCATTGTCGACCTTAATGTTTGACTTGGCCCTGTTTGGACGCCCAGTTGACCATGATTGACGGTTTTCTCTTTTTCGTGCAATTTTTATTTGAAAATTCATATCTCCGGTTTCCTACACTGGATTTAAGTCCTTTTGATGTCATTTTGTTCATAAAAATGTTCTCTATTTTTATGAATTGGAGTAGGATTTTTATTGTGTTGTGTTTTCAACTTTTTAACTTTTGCTGCATACATTTTCTTAAGTTAAGCCTGTCTATTATGTGTCATATCTACCAGGAGTTGAGCTCAGGTGTAAGTTTCTGAAACCTTTACTGATACCAACAGGAATATTGCCATTATTTCTTGTGGGGGACTACCCTCCACCCCAACTAATAATCCACTTTCTCACAGTGACGTTATATTTAGGTATGGTAATAACATCTAACTTTATGTTGAAAAAACCCCCTAGAAATTTACTGAAGAAAGAATGGTTAAAGTGGTGTTTTAATGGCCAACCCCTACTATGCACAGCCCTTGCCATATGCAGAGCTCTTCACGTACAGCCCTCTCCCTCCGAGAGACAAGCCCCGTTAGGTGGCCAACCCCCTACTGGACAGAGCCCAAAACTACCTCCAATCTTTCCAGGCCCCATTATGTGACCAAGCATGTTGCAAAAACATAATCACATTAGCAGGTATAGATGATTTCCTCTAGATGTAACTTACTAAATACATTTAAGTGTATAGTAAACTTATTGGATGGTGTTATTAGTGATGTCATCAGTGATGTAATCAATGATGTAATTGAACATGAACATGTCATGTCATTGAGCGGTCTATGGTGAGGCCACCCGCTTTCTACTCGCCTCTGCTGTCAATCACCCTGTTTCTGTACATGCCATTGTTTTAACTCTGTGTAACGCGCAGCGTGTAGCGCGCAATTTTACTGTGTTGTGTGCTAGTTTGAAAACGTACCTTTCGCTTTTTAACTTCGCCCCGTTCCACCGCAGCAGGCCGCCGTTTGTTGTGGAGGGCGTTAATTTGTTTCTGCGCCTCCCTTTGGGTGACCCATTTCCGGGTTGCAGGGGGCGGTACTGGCCATCAGCGCTCACCTATTTCAACATGGTGGGGCCGCGGATGCGCAGCGGACACGCGCAGGGGGCACGCTGCTGGCACGCCCAAGGCACACCTAAGGCAAGCCCGTCTGCGCCTGTCCGCGCCTGGCCGCCGCCAGACGCCAGACACGCTGGCGGTTTGGGCAGAGACAAGCTCGCTTATACCGGCGGCGACCTGATGGCTATTAGGGAGGCAGTGAAACCTTGTGACCATCCTTTGGGCAAGGTGCCTGAGGGCCCTTTTTCCGGTTGACAGAGATCCCGAGTCTTTACAGGACGTGTTTGTTCACTCGCCATGGTCTGGTTCTAGACGGCTTACTCCGCCGCCTTAATTCATATAGTGGGCACTCAGAGTGAGAGTGTTTTACGAAGGAACAAAAGTTATAGGCTAAGAGGCTCGGACCAGATATTTTCTTGATTTGAGACTACCGAATTGGAACTAATTTTTATACAAGGTTAAAGACTGATAGATACCCTACCGGGTTGGAATTATCACCGGTGGAGAGCCCTGAAGAAGTCATGGGGATACCACCCACTGACGAAACGCGCGTTGGCTGGTTTGTGCAAGAGAATTCATATTAAAATCGAATAACAATGGATCAAGGATTTGTCTCCCCTTTGTGAATTACAGGAACAGTGTCATATACCTCTTACTTGTTGCGTGTGCATAGGATTTGCTATCTTGTTCTGTTTTGGACCTCCGGGTCCTGTTTTGGTTTTTTTGGGGGATATTTCCCCCACCTTTTTGCACCGCATTTACTCTGTATAATCTAAATACTGATCACGTCATTTGGTTTAGCGCCGACATAACACGCCTGTGTTAATTAATGTCCCCTCCTCCTTTTTAGCCCTTTTTGCTGTATATATTGTGGCTTTGATTCCTGGGCCACTAACTTGCCTTTTATGAAGCCCTCTTCCCCGGGGCATAATATTAAAATTTTCAGTCTTAATTGTCGCTCTCTAGTGAAGCATTTTCTTGATGTTCACGAGCTGTTGCAGGACGAAGCTCCTGATGTTCTTTTTTTAACGGAAACCTGGCTGTCAGCTGATACGGTGGCAGAGCCCGGTCTGGCGCTCCCCCATGGCTTTAAGATCATGACTCTTAACAGAGACTCTAGGGGGCGCGGTATTGCAGTGGTTTTTAAATCCTGCTATACCTGCACCTTCGCCAAAATGGCTCTGGATGGCTGTGAGTGTGAACGTTTCGGGATTTCCTTTAACGCAGGCTTTACCCTGTCGGGACTACTGATCTACCGGCCCCCAGGACCCTCTAAAGAGTTCAGGACAGCACTCATAGAGTCAGTCAGTTCGTTGGTAATGAGAGCAGCCAATTTGACTATCATTGGGGACCTGAACTTGCATTTGGACAGTCCTCTGGACCCGGAAATAGGTAGCTTCCTGGCGGACTTCGAGGCATGTCAGTTGATTCAACTGGTTCAAAGCCCTACCCACTGTGCCGGCCACTTGTTGGATCCAGTTTTTTCGAACCTCCGCTCCCTCACAGTTAACTTCCCTGTTCCGGTGTGCTGGTCGGACCATTACTTAATATCTATGATCCTCACTGGGGTAGAGCCCGCTCAGAGGGCGGTTCAGCACTCCTCCTATAGGTGCCCGTGGTATAAATTAAAGACCGAGCAATTTCATGCCCTTCTGTCTACAAATGCCCTTAACCTACCTGATGTCCCGGACGCTGCTGACAAAGCACTGTCGGACTGGATCCGTGCTTATTCCAACTAGGTGGTCCAAGTGCAGTAACACCAAGTCTAGTCCATGGTACAGTGATAAGCTTGCCAGCATGCGTAAAGTCTGCAAAAGGTTGTAACGGGTGTGGAGACGCGACTATGACTTGATCTCGAAGGGGCGTTATCAGGCAGCTATTAAGGACTACCACAGGGCCATCCAGTCAGAGCGGGCAGTCTATTACGCAGCTGAGATCAAGGGCAGTAAAAACCCTGCTAAATGTATCTTTGGTATACTTAAAGATCTTAAACAGGCGGGGTTACCCCCAGCGCCCCGCATGACATCAGATGAGCAATGTGAGGCTCTTGCCACCTTCTTTGTGGAAAAGGTGGAGAACATTTATAATTCCTTTCCGCCAGCTGCTCCATCTTTGGGCTCAGCACTTAGTCCCTGTACCACCTACACTCTCGCGTCCTTTCCATCAATCTCTCAGGACGAGCTGCGTGTGGTATGCAGCAAGGTGAAATCAGGCTCTCCTGCTGACCCCCTTAAACCGGAGAAATTTATGAACTCTCTACCTGTGCTCCTGTCTCCTTTGTATCAGGTGATTAATATGTCCCTGTCCAGGGCAGTTGTCCCTAGGACATGGAAGCAAGCGAGGGTGACCCCCCTGTTAAAAAAGACTTCCCTGGACACAGCCAAACTGGAGAATTTCCGTCCCATATCTCTCCTGCCATGGATATCTAAGATTGCTGAGTCCCATGTCAATTCCATTCTGACAGGCTTCCTGGAAGACAATAACATCTTAGACATCTCTCAGAACGGCTTTCGCCCTGGCCACAGCATGGAATCAGCCCTCCTAGCAGTGACTGAACATCTGAGGGCCGCACTGGATGAGGGACGTACATCGGCACTGATTTTACTAGACCTCAGTGCCACGTTTGATACGGTCTCCCACCAGATCCTGCTGCATCGGCTGGAGGAGGCGGGGATTTCGGGCTCTGCCCTCGACTGGTTCGCCTCCTTCCTCTCTGAGAGGACCTTTCAGGTGTCGGCTCCCCCTTTTTGCTCTCGGATTCATACTATTCAACAAGGGGTGCCACAGGGCTCAGCATTGAGCCCTACGCTGTTCAACCTTTATGTTCAACCTTTAGCAGCGATGGCTAGGAGCAGAGGCCTGACATTGGTATCGTATGCCGACGATACACAGTTGGTAGTGGCACTCTCTGGCAACTCAGCGCAGGATGCCTCCATGTTCCGGAGCGATCTCATGGCCATTGCTGAGTGGATGTCTGCCAACTGTCTGCAGCTTAACGCAAGCAAGACAGAAGTCCTGTTGGTTGGGCGGGATGGTGAGCTGTGGAGTGAGCATTGGTGGCCTACAACCTTGGGCTGTGCTCCCACCCCCAAACAGATGGTAAAGAATCTGGGTGTTTAGGTGGACTCTGCTCTCAGCTTTCAGGCCCAAACTAAGAAAGTGGCGGGGACCTGTATTGGTATTCTGTGGGGGCTTAAACCATTGTTAGGTTACTTTGATCCGTCCACTCGGCAGGTTATCATCCAGGCTGCCATTTTGTCGAGACTGGATTACGCCAGCTCGCTCTACTTGGGGACCAACAAGCCAGAGATTTTAAGATTACAGAGGGTTCAAAATGCGGCTGCCAGAACTCTTCTTGGCCTCCCGAGAACTTACTCTACCACTGCTGCCATTCGCTGACTACATTGGTTGCCGGTGGCCAGACGTGTGGAATTTAAGTCCCTTTGCATCGTTTTTAAGATCCTGAACTCTTCTTCCCCTGGCATTCTGGCCACCCTGCTCTCGCCCTACATTCCCTCCCGCCAACTTCGTTCTATGGGCCAACACTTGGCGGTTGTTCCTAGGGTAAGGAGAGCACGGGCTGGGGGTGCGCCTTCCGCACACTGGCAGCCAAACTTTGGAACTCTCTCCCACTGTCTATTCGTAACTTAAATAATTACTTGGCATTCCGTAAGGCAACTAAGACTCATCTCTTTCCTTCACTGTAGGTCCCTTTGCCTTTTTTGGTGGTCCTTTCCATTTGACTGTTATTAGCGCCGGGACGCCCCTTTGCTGGGGCAGCTGTGCGCTCTATAAGCTGTATAACATAACATAACATAACATAACATTAGTGATGTAATATGTGAGGTCCTAACAGTGCATGCCAGTAGCACAAGTTTTACTTAGCTCACTAAATATAACTGGTGATTTTCAGTGTTATAAAGCACTAGTTTTTCTAGTATTATAAGACCTAACTATAACGTTACTTTAGCCTTTTTTCCAGAACAAATATATATGTGCCAAAACATCTCCAGTAATGCTGAAGGAATATATGTACACTCTTTGGCTTGCTTGAACAGTAGATGTTTATTAGCAATATAGGCAGCACTGTCCTTATGCATTTCGGAAACGCCTTGCCTTGTTCACCAGCCACTGTGCTGGGAGTCTATGTGGTCTTGGACGTTTTTTGATAGAATTCATATATATCACAGTAAGTAAGTAATTAAGTCCAGTATTTGTATAGCGCACGAATCACCCCCGAAGGGGTCTCTCGGCGCTGGGGGCCGTTGGGAAGATGTGTGGAAGAGGTGGAAGAGGTGTTGCGCCGCGGCTAGGGCGACTGATGCTGGACGCTGTGGACCACGGTTCGATCCCTGGCTCCGGCGGCAGGTGTCTGCCCAGCACCATGCAACTCTGGGCAATAGCTCGCTTAATCTTCCCAACGGCCCCCAGCGCCAAGAGACCCCTTCGGGGGTGATTTGTGCGCTATACAAATACTGGACTTACTTACTTACTTACTTACTGTGATATATATGAATTCTATCAAAAAACTTCCAAGACCACGTAGACTCCCAGCATCTAGACCGGGGCTCCGCTCAGCTGCGTCTCATGTCCACAATTATAACTTTTGAAAATCCATTATGTTGGCAGAGACCTGAACACCACTTCAATTACACAGTATGTATATGCCTAAATATGTCTGTAAACACACACTATCTCTGCGGGGCTTGAATACCATTATCTTTACACAATATCACAGTACAGGATTGACCATCATAATCTACACACACTGTCGGTAGAGACTTGAACACCACTATAATCACACACTATGTGGATGCTTAAACATGCCTGTAACTATGCACTATCTTTGTGGGGATTGAATGTCATTATCTTTACACACTATCGCTGTATGGACTTGACCATGATAATCTCCAAACACTACATCGTAGGGTCTTGATCACTACTTAATCACACAGTTTTCAGAAGCTTTAACATGCCTCTAATCACAAACTATTTTTGTGGAGATTTTAATATCATTATTTTTGCACATCATTGATATGTAAACTTGACAATGATAATCTCCACATACTATGTAACTATGAACTTGAAAACCACTATGATCACGCACTATGCCTGGATTTTAGCTAATACTGGCGATCAGTTAGCAGGGATTGGCAGGTGCATGTGATATGCTCGATCAACTCTTGGTAGTAGTTGCATAACCTGCACTGCTGCCTGTTGTTCAGTTTCGCCAGCTTAGGGCCTGGTCAAGGGTTGAGAACAACGAACAAAAATCTCCCACATGAAGGCATGGAGAAACCAGAAGATGTGTGAGGCTTTTCCTTCCTTAAAACAGAGATTTTTGTAGGTTCTATCTGTTTCTTTTTTTCTTTACTCCAAGAGTATTACAGAGGACTGATGTGACCCTGTGGTTATTTGGTTTGTTCAGACCTCTTGCTTCTTATGTGCATCTGGATTTTACTACCTTAGCCATTTAGTGCCTGCAGCCTGTCTCTGGTTCACATGACTGTGTGTAGCTGACAGTTAGGATTTGTGTATTCCTCCTAGACAGCCACACACAATAAAGAGCTCAGGTGTGCTTGGATGGTCCATTACTGGAAGGATGGGTGGGCCAAGCCGGGTAAAGCACTACTTACACTTGAATAGGCTTTGTCCGGCCTCCGCACAAAGGGCTGCATATCACCTTTAGCCATGGCAGGGGAGGCAGGAAACCTATGCACTTCAAAGGGAAACCTCTAGACGATTCTGCCACTTCAAAGGAGGCACCTGGTATAAATATTGGATCTCAGACACCAACTCTTCAGTACAGATCTAGACATGTGGAAGACTCTGCCAGGAAGAAGGACTGCTTTACTGCTACAAGGACTACCACTCTGCTTGACTGCTGCCTTGAAGGACTGAAGAACTGCCTCTCTGCTAAACTTCTGCCCTGAAGGACTGCCTGCCTGTTATGCTGCCCTCCTGCCTGGGTAAAAACTGGGCCTGTAACCTGTACTCAGGACCCCTAGAGTGACTCCAATGGGCAAGTCTTTTATAACCTGCACCTGGACTCTGCAACTCTGAGTCTTACCCTGCCAAATGGTGCCATCCCAGGCCTAGACCCTTGATAGTGGGCCTGAGGGTGTTCTATCAGCCCATCTGTGGATCCAGCAGAACTGACGCATCTCCTCTGGTGTGCACCACAGGCCTGAGCAGAACCAACGCTACCTCTGCTGCGTGGACTTTTCCGTCAGGTCGGCAGAGGATTTCTTCAGCAGGGGGTTGCTCTCTGCATGTTTCCAGTCTTCAGGGAAGGTGGCGGATTCGATGGAGCAGTTGATGGTGTAGCAGAGTTCGGGGACGATGACGGCGCTGTTGAAAATGAAGTGGGGGCAGGAGTCTGAGGGGACTCCAGAGTGGATGGTTTTCATGATTATACACACACTATCTCTGTGGGGACTTGAAATACAGAGTTATCACACACTATCTCTGTGGGGACTTGAACAACACTGTCTGCATGTACTTTCTATGTGGTTTCTGAACAACACTGTCATCACACACTATCTCTGAGGGAACTTCAATATCCTTATAATTGAACACCATCTCTGTGGGCACGTAAACATTGCTATCACACACTGTCTCCATGTTGTGAGTACTAAGCCGCTACTATCAACACAAAGAATATTACATCAGCATTACATGCTCTTCCTAAGGAGGAGCTATGATGTGATGACTATGTGTCTGTCAATAGCACCAGCAAATCTCAACATAAGTCAGGTTTTCCTACATGACCACATTGTGTGATTCTGAGCAAACTACTCAATTTCCTTATGTGTTAGTCACCCTTATCCCTACAAATTTGTGGCCCACTATACACTATATCTGTGGGGACCTGAACATTGCTACAATCACACACCATTGTTGTGGTAGAATTGACACTCCCAGTAACCACACACCACCTCTGTGGGTACTTGAAAATCAATATAATCGCACACTATCTCTACGGGGACTTGAACATCGTTATCTTCACATCCTACCACTTGAGGGACTTTCATCCTGGTTGTAGACAGCATCTCTGAAGAGACTATGATACTACTATGTTCACATTCCACCTTTGTGGGCATCATCACACACCATCTTTAGAGGCAGCCATTAACATTACATGCCATTCGGAGGGAGATGTGGTCTAATAGCTACTTTGACATAAAGGAAAGTAACTAATCACACTGAGTTCCACTTGACCACATTCCTTCATTACTTCATTTAATTTCTCCAAGTGTTTGGCCCTTATCTCCTAAGACTTTCAGCACTAAGCACAGGGTTATAGTGTTAATTTCCCTTCTGTAATTCTGGTGCATGATATTTTCTGACACAATTATAACATAATCCATTTATTGTGTAGCTCTAGGAAACATGCAACCATTCAATTATGAATAGTTTATGATGTTATTTGTGTTCATTGCTGATTAATCAAACATTTAGCCAAGTGCCTATGACTGTATTCAATCACAAATGAAAATTATTGCATAAGTCCCCACAAGGATGCTAACACACGTTTAAGTCCCCACAAGGATGGTTCTGTGCGTATAATTAAATAACAACATATTTGCACATTTGAAGCAGGATCCTGTATTATGAATTTTTATTTAGCATTTTTCTGTTATTGACATGTTTTTAAAACATTGGGAAGGGTTAGTCCCCACAAAGCAGGTGTCCACACATAGTCCCCACAAGGATGGTAACACGTGTATGTTTGTGTGGCTTTGCTTGTGCTGATGTGCATCTTACACGCCAACTTGGAGGAACCTAGAGAAGGAAGATGAGGTGATATGACTGGGAAACCGAGGACGACATGAGTTCAGAAGAAGAGAAAAGGTCCGAGGACTGGTGGCCCCTGACGGAGGAGGGTTAATTGCGCGCAACAGCCCTGGAGGGCTGTGGCAATCCAGATGAGTGCTGTTATCTCAAATTAAGTAGGGGTATGGGGAAAGGAATAGCGAATGGTGAAGGGACTTCTCAAACTTTATTTAAAGACTCAACTCTTTCTCTTTTATGTTCTAATGAGCACAGAGTTACCGACTGAGATTGCAAAAGGTGCTGGGTGCAACAAATCATAGTATTAAAAGAGATTAAGAGGTTAAGTGCCAGAAGGGAGAGTGTTTATGGTTTAAATTTTTCCCCTTTCCATTTGTCTGTTTCAGGCATAGGGCGGAAAGAGATTAATTCCTAAATGACAAACGTCCATTACTAACCCTTTAACAACATACCCTTGGTGACGGGATAAGATATAGCAAAAGGATATCCCTCAGGTGGAGGAACTACTGCTATTAATTTAGGGAACAATAATCAGAAATCATTGTGAAACTTTAATTTTCTTTTTCTTCGTTTCTTCCTGTCTTCCTAGGGTGCGCCGACGGGGTCCTGGGATAAAGTGCCTGGAAAGAAAAAGGAAGAAAAAGGACATTAACCAGGGACACTTTATTCTTACAGTCTAAGCATTTTTGTTCTTCCAAAATTGACCAAGGAACTACAAGAACATTGATTACATTTGAGTTTGTCTTCTTTTCTTCTGATCCATCTCAAATAAATAATCATTGCAAAGCTATTGCTTAAAAAGCCTCCTAAGCATTATATCTGACCCATCCTCTCACACCCACTTTATTATTTTGTAATAAAACATTTTTGACATGTATTTTGCTACTTTCTAGCAGTTTGAATGGATTTGTTTACTTCAGTTTGTTTTCCCTTGGTTTCTACAAGAAACCCTACTGTTGAATTCTAGTCCAAACCATGCAGAAATTGCTCTAAGAAGCCTTTGATCTACTTACAAATGTATTTCAGTACCTAATGTTGGTGGGCAGTTTATAAAAGTGTCCATCTTCACTCCTTTTAGTTCCCATCATAGCTGAAGATCAAGAAGAATTTTCAGAACCAGTTGGTACAACTGTTGAATATGAGATTAAATAAATGCTCCCTTTGATAAGTGAACATACAAATCAGTTACAGCTGAGAATTTAAACTGCTTACAAAATGTAACAGGTGTATTTGCACCCACTGTAGGTATTCTTTAAGAAAGACTCAATGTGTCTGGATGAAAAAACAGTGTGAAGAAAGGAGAGTGAGGAAAGAAGAGGAGAGGAGGTAGCAAACATGAACATAACAGAGGGGCCATGTGCAGAGAGCAAAGGTCATAATAGAATAATCTAGTAAGAGAAGATGATTATATTGATATGGTCTCAAAGAAGCGCCCCCAAGCTACACTACCAGCCAGCCAGAATAGCATTTTAGCTTTCATTGTGGCAGTAATGGACCAGTCCCCAAATGAGAGAAAAGAGTACCAAGCGTGTTTAGAAGTTAACATGATTTTATCAAACAGAAAGTTTAAGAGGAAGAGATCAGGAAATGGGAAGACAGGGCTAGAATTTCGCCTTACTGGTCAAACTTGTGAAAATAGTTTCGGTTTACTTGCAACATTGCAACAGTCAACCCCTATAACCATAGAGATGCATTTTACAGATTTGAAATAGGTAGCAGTATTTTAGACTTCCTCAGAGAAAAGGTTTAATGGGCATAACAGTAGCCAATGCTGCAGGTTACATGTTAGAACTGTGCATAGGTTTAAATGTGATTGGGGCTAGCATGATGAGGTGCATAAAATCTCTGCACTGAACCAGATATATTTCTTGGTGTTTGTGAACAATGCATACTTAAATGTGAGCCCTTTATAAATGGCTGTTTCTGTCTTTTGATTGTAATTCATATAACCCTAGGATTACCCTGTAATGTGTCTACGCCTTGCAATATGGTTATTGTAATTGCATTTACATTGCACTTGCTACCACTGATGAGGTGCTGAAGCATTTCACCCCAGGAAGCATGCTGCTCCAGAATCCAAGGTTAGGAGATAGTCCAGTGTTATTGGTTATTGTGGTTTATTGAGATTAGTCTTATGCACTCAAGCTAACCATTTCATGCATTCACTCCAGTTGCTTTCTGGTAGATTAAAGTAAAAGGAGTTAAGTATGATCAATAGTGGGGAAAGGGCAACATGTGAGTTCATGCAGGTGTTTAGTGGGGGTTAACAGATGAGCTAGAGAAGATTAGGCAGTGTTAAGTTGCAGAAGTATCCCTTTCCAAAAGAGGAGAGGTCGTGATCTTTGATATGAGTTGTTGGAAATTTGCAGAAATACATTAATCAAGACTAAATCAAACCTGCATGTGACTTAGAGAAGGCTATTCTCAAAGAGAAGAGGCGTACAGTGAATGGAGAGGAAGGAGAGAGACATTTGAAAGGCAAGAGGTGATGTGACCATCTGAAGTTTTAATTAAAAATCATTTTTATGACATATTTTAGGAATATAGATGTTTTCTGAGCTACCATGTAATTTGAGCATGCAAGACTAGACAGAAACAACATTATTAACATGTGAAGATAGTTCTATATTAGGTACTTTGATAGGCAGTAGAGTAAGATGAAACGTCTTTCCATAGTTAGGTTACCACTGGACCACTGCTTCAGCAAGGACAGCTGATAGACTCAGGAGGTGGAGGCCTAAAATAATGGCTGGACGCAAACAATGAAAGAGTGGATATCTATTAATGCTCATCCTCAAGTTTGGCTCAGGGTATTAGATATAAAGCACAGTGGGATTTATTAGCACCTTTAGTTTGAATGGCTACAAATGGAGGGTGGGGGCAGCTTTGCCGGACAATGGAAGTACATTGCCTGCTTTGCTGTGGATGGCGATTCAGACACTAAAGTACCCCGAAGACCACAATAAGAAAACTGCAGGTGATCCAGAACTCTGCTGCCAGACTGCTGTGCAATCTATCTAGACATCAATCAACCTGACAAGTCCTGGCTTCTCTTCATTGCTTCCAGTGGCAGAGAGGATCAAGTTCAAATCCCTTTGTATAGCCCATAGGGCACTCCTCGATAAAGGGCCCATAATCTCCCGTACTTTAGCAGTACCCTACCTTCCCGGCAGAATTTTGCGCTCCTCCACGGCCCATTCAGCCATAGTTCCTAGGAACAGATTGATGACAATTGGAGGGCGCTCTTTATCTTACAAAGCGGCTAAACTTTGGAATTGCCTTCTGCTTTCTCTTAGATCAGCTAGAATGGAACTTCCCTTCCGAAAATCTTTAAAGACTTGGCTCCTCCAGATCACATCCCTCTAATCCCTCTCTAACTCGGTTGTGCCGCACTACCAGCGCTGGGATGCCTAAGGGTAGGCATGCGCTATATAAGTTCAGTATAGAATATAATATAATAGAAATGGAGACATTGGGGCTCATTTTTGAGAGGTTTGCGCCACAGGAGCGTCACTTTTTATGACGCTCTGGCGGCGCAAGCCTCTCAATCTCTTATCAATGAGGTGATGCAAAGGCACCCTGCATGGCTTTGCATGGCCTTGTAGACATGGAGTAAGACAAAGCAGCGCAAGTCGCTGACTTGCTTTACTCTGCATCAAGGAGGCATTCCATGGGCGCGGCGGTGGGTGTGCCCACGGAACACACATGAATTTTGACTGTGCCCTAGATTTACTTAATCACGTAAACCTGGGGCAGTACCAAAACTTTATGCCTCCCCAGAGAAGACGTAACGAAGAGAAATATTTTTATTTCTCCTCAATTTTTTCTGTTTTGATGTGTACTGCATTCTGCCACACACATAGAAAGAGGAAAATGCCTCTTGGTATTGTTTTTGTGCAGGAAGGTGCTCCTTCCTGCACAAAAAACTATACTGTCTGCAAATTGAGGCACCTCTTACACCATGATACGAGGGTGCCTATGCAAGCATTAGGCAGCAAATGGTGCGCCAGCACAGGGGGAAAGGAGAGGAATGCACCATATTTCATAAATAAGGTGCATTCCTGCCCTTTCACGTTGGCATAAGGCACTGCAGTAAGAAGACTTGCAGTGCTGCCCTACACCTATTCCTTATGAATGAGGCCCTTTGTTAGCAAGGGTTTGCTGTTTAGGCTACCTGAAGTACTACCCTTTTATAGATGAGGGGTGAGGGGTATAACTGCAGATTATGTCCTGCATGGTAAATGGGACACTTTTGGTGAGGCCAAGCCTTTTGTCTTTCTTGATCACACTTTCAGATTGTCTGATGATAGGGAACTGCTGACACTTCACACCTCTTTATACATCCTTTCTGGTATCCCACCCTGGAGACTACCCTCATTACACAAAGGATGTATGTATGTGGGGAGAGGATGTAACCTTACGGCTTGAGAGGTGGACCTCGAAGCTGGAGACCCGGGTTCGAGTCTCGGCATTGACGCTCAACATCCTGTGATTCTGGGCAAATCACTTAATCTCCCTGTGCCTAACAAAAATGACTGTGTCCTTCTGTAACAAAACTGGGGCTCATGTAAAGCACTCTGATACCCGATGTCTCGGGTCTAGTTCGCGCTATATAAAACTCAAAGTGATTTATAGAGCGCGACTGTTACTCCACGGAATGTCCTGGCGCTGGGAAGCAGGAATTACATTTTCAATACTGCCTGTTAATAATAATTTCTTTGTGCGCCTCATCTTTTAATTCAATCAATCAGAGCCATCTCATTTATACATCTTGATCACTTCTGAGGAGGATTCCATCAATGGAAGTTACTCAGCTTAGTAGTAGCTTGATTCATATCCAATATTCACTTTTTATATTATTTTGCCTTTTTTTGAAGTGGTACATACCACATGATGGCAGCCTCACGGTGCTTGAGGTCGGAAGGAACATTGAATTGAACAATCATAAGATCACATGAAACAGTTGATGGACCAGTAGCACAATTAAATCTGCCTGTGGAATCTCTTCTCTAAAATTTGATTAAAGATCTCAAATGGCTTGGAATGAACGGCCTAGAGTCTTATGTTTGGCCTGCAGTGGAGCATCAAAGTGCAGTACCCAGGCATCTCACTGGTACTTAACCAAAGTTCTATAGCTTTAAATCTAGATTTAATTCTACTTTTTGATACAAATGTTCTGTCCATTTTGGAAGAATAAACTGCTGAACATAAATCAAAGACACAGTCTTTGCTACAGTTGTTTTTTTCCTATCCGAGGCACTAGAGAATATTAGAGACTCACTCTCTACCTCATCAAATTTACAAGCATATAGTAAAGCATGCTTAGCATTTTTCAATTAAACTGGATAAAGAGACCGTCAATAGAGACAATGATGTTCTATTACCCAGCCTCCAGAAGAGCACACGGGCACTGGCTGAACAGCAGTACACACCATGGCCTACAATTGCACTGCATTTTGAAAACATGAGTGGGAAGTGTTTTATGGTGGGCGGGATCAATGCATGATCAAGTGCATTACCTATTGCACTACGTTCATAGTTCCTGTCCCTGTGTATGTTTTAATCCCTTTGGGAAACCGGGATGGAAAATCTAAAAATCTTCAACAAATACGTGATTCAACCTTTTTTGTCTCAAAGGGTGAATATAACCTAGGCAATTAGCAAGCGGCATAGGGCATCTGGTCCTGAAGGAAGCCCATGGATGTCAAGTGCTGGAACATGTTGACCTAAGCAGGGTTGTGAGGAACGTATCCCAACCCAACTAGTACCAAAATAACTTCAGGAGCGCCTCTCCTGAAGTTATTTTTAATTGTGTAGGATACAAATCAATCATAGACAATAAAATGAATTCTTAGTACACCCACCCCAATACAATTTCAACAGTATCACGCCAGGGCCCTCCACATGAGCCAAAAATACTCTTACATGTCATAAAGCACTTTAAGGGCCAAGTGCAAAGAATCAATTTGCAAAAAGTCATCACAAATTGTGCACCAACATTTTGTCAATCGGTTTAGATTTTACTAACTGACATATACTAACAGATGCAATTGGCAAAATTCCAAATCAGAATGGGTCACAATCTGATCAACCTCATGATTATTAATGAGATAGGTCCAAATTGCCACCCACTCTGAGTAGAGGCATCACAGGGATGTAGCCTGTTAGGGTCAGCAAACCACCATGTCTGTCTTTGCCTTTCAATACAACATTATTTTTTACCATGCAACCCATTTTCCTTAAAGGGCCTAGGGCTGCTGTTTAAAAAGAAGTTTTCTTTTTTAACATTCTTAAAGGGAAGGTGTGCGGGGGTTGGGGGTTCCATACACAGTGTCGCAGAGTGTACTAGTCTCTCAAATTTTGCGGATACCAATTAATAATTTTAACATTATTTGGTGATAGATCCTTAAGCCAGTAATTCCACAGACAATGCACTCTGGTTCATCTTAGAATCGCAGGAACTACAAAATCAATAATCATCACAAAGTCATCCTTCATCAACTTGTGAAGCTGGTTTAGGAGGACCCCTGTGCTGCACAAAGATATCTAAGTAAATATCTCAAGCTTTTTGGAGAGATAATGAGAAACAACTATTTAATGTGTTACATGCAGATGGGCATCCTTTTAAGCCCTCCGTCCATCATCTTGTAGTGTGTGCTACATCCTTTTAAGACAGACCAATAGCCATAAACGTTCTAACCTGACCCACTATCAGCGTTTCTTGCATGCAGTAATGAGGCAGGAAGTTTTCTATAGAATTTGGTTTTAAAATGACAGAAACTAGAAAAAGTATGAGGACTTATGCCCAAATTTGTTAACACAAAGGAAAACAAACTCAAATTCCAGTTATAAAGAGAAGGCAGGATCCGGGGGCCCATTTACAAGTCATTTTGAGCCAGAATTTCCAATTATTGATGAAAATGGCTCCGGATCCTCAAAGAAATCCTAGCACGAGTAACGTTTTTTCCCACTGAATAATTCCACATCCTGACTGTGTACAGTAATACAGTAGTATGACCAAGACAAGGTCTTGAGACCTCATTTTCTGACTCCAAGATGGCTGCTAGCTACCACCAAACATTATTTCAAATGAGGGGAGATGTGGTAAATCTTTTTCGCTGGGTAGGGGATAGTGTATTAATTTTAATGCTTTAAGACTGCACTACACACAGGTTGTTTTTGGTGTCCAATACGTGTACTGCTGTGCTTTACTACTGCCTAGACATATTTTTTATGGCTCTCAAATTCCCCAATGTTAAGTCCTGCCATCATTTTACTGTATAGTTTAAGAAAAATTAAAATGCCCATTTTCATCTCTAGCCCACAAAATTATACACACACTCCAGTACATTTTACAGGTATCTAAAGTTTGGTGAACTATTGTAATGTCAATTGAACCTATTTACAAATTTGAGATTCTACGATCAATGCTCTGCTTCAGGTGGGGCACGGAGCATGGTCTTTACATTATGGGGATACAGCAGAGAAAGGAGAAAGATTGAACTATGCTGAAACTTTGCAATAGTAAAGTCAATCTAGATCTAACTTGTTTGGAGTTTTAAACAAATGGTTGCTCGAAATGTAAATAGCCGCAAATAGCAAAATTCATTAGCCCATGCAAGGAAAGAAATGTACAGAGGTGCTTTGCTGACACGCCATGTGTGTGATCAAAGGAAATATTGTCAGCTAGACTAAAAGGTGCACAACAAATCTTTGTAAAGAACTTTTTGTATATAAACAACTTAATAGAAACTTTACGATCGTGTAGACTGTCCTATCTTTTTATGTGCGAAGTTCTATGTCCCGAATGCGGAGTCTCCATAGTCGTAAAGTTACTATTAAATTGCTTGCTTGTGAATACCAAAAAAGAGTAAACTTACTCAGAAGTGTAAGTTTACCTTTGTGAATTGGGCACTAAGGCCCAGATTCTGAACACTGTCACGCAACGCAGTGCAGCCTCCTAAGAGGATGCGCTGCATGACAGGGAGAGAGCAGAAGAGTGCCATATTCACAGAGACACTCTCCTCCCCTCTCCCTAGTGCCGGCACTGATTTCAGCAGACATGCGTCAGGCACATACTTTAGTGCCATAGCGCTACGGTGAGTGCCTGAGACTAGCATAGGTTTTATACAGGAAGGGTACCCTTCCTGTACAAAATACTATGCCTAGACATGCCCAAAAGCATTTCCTACTTTGTATGTGGGCTGCACAGTGCAGCATGCATGCAAAGTCAGAAAAGCATGGAGAAATGTAAACATTTCTCAGTGTAAAGCCTGCTTTTCAGTGGCTTAATTTTTTACACTAAAACCTTTACACTAGTGTTTGTGAATAGGGTTTGGCGTCAAAAAGGATGGGTGGTTGCATGGGAATGCCCATGTACCACCCATGTAACACCCCCTTAACGCAAAGTAATGCAAAGCAGTGTTCCTTCACCAAACAAACCAACTCAAATATTTATTTGCGTTGGTTTGGGAATGCAAACGGGTTTAGCATCAGGTTAGCGTTAAAAAAGTATCGCCAACCCGACACTAAACCTTCTAGAATCTCGGCCTATGTGTCTTTGATACTTTGTGAAACTATTCCCAGATATGTGCATTTCAAAGGAACACAACTTGTTTCTTTTTTATCGATAATTGCTCCTCCTGTCTATATCCCACCCACAATGCACCTCTGCCTCTCAGCCAATTGGCCATACCAATGCTTGTTTTCTTGTATTCTGATGTTTGTGAAACTTTGTGCGTGGGGGAGCATCCAGGCCCTCACAATATGTACAAAAAAATGCCCAAAATCAAAAACTGTTTTTGAACTTCAAAAGCACATCTTGCCATAGTACTCCCTTTCACTGAAGGGAACTACGTTCTGTGCGAATGTGCTCCTTGTGAAAGAGCAGAATGCTATCACTCACAATGAAGTTAACCAATGGATGGGCGGAAGAAAAATGTGAATGACACAAAAAACCAGTGGACGAAGAGGACTGACCGAAAGCACCTACAATAAAGTATTATATATCCTTTTAATAAAATCAAAAAGTCTTGGGTAACTCCAGACCGTAAAAAACGTTTCTGCAGTAGCCTTTCATGAAGCCTGTCTATCCCATCACAATGTGAGCATGCGACATTCACAGAAAGGTTTCTTTTGTCATTGCTTGTTATTGAAATGGAATTGTGTATGGGGCGGGCGTGAGGTTTTCTCTCCTATTAATTGGGGCTATATGCAGATGGCAATAAAGACAAACATTCGACCACAAAAGACTACAGCAATATACTTTGTCCAGATAAAACAAAGATTATACATGCTTCTCTACGACAGGATTCCATGCCCAATGCTTTAAATTAAACGGCAGGCTCTCCCTTTTTTTCTTCAAGAAATGTCTGTGCCACCGGAGCTCTCCATCTGTATACAATTGCCTAACCTATCATTCACTAGCAAAATCAAGGAGAGAAAGTAGCTCCCCAGCAGCACTATTTGGTAGAATCATACAACATACTATGTGACATACAATCAGATTTCGCACCAAGGCTGGGAACAGAAATTAGTATGGTCAATAGTAAGAAAGATATGCTGTCCTGCATCTAAGTGTGAAAATGGATATCAGAACACTGCTAGTATGTCTGGAAAAATAGGCTGTGATCACTCAGAGGCACAACCCAGGGCCCTGATCCCCTGCAGAGCAGAGTGCCCCTAACCCTTTTCTGGACCCCCAATACGTCAGGGGGCCCTCATGCAGCCCCTGCAGTGCAATGGGCCATTAACCCTTCAGAGGGCCACCTATCCATCATGGGGCCCCCATTCAGTCCAAGGCCAATGAATATTGAGATATGTGAGACTCAGGGGTCCCTCACCACATTTTGCAAGGTGGGCCCATCTTTATGCGCTACACGTTCAGTTGGTGATTTGAAAACTGAATTGCTGACACATTATCCATGCAGGAGCCTCCGCAAAAGAAATCATGAAATTACAAAACCGCTCTCTGTGCTTCCACCATAAGAAATCTGAGAACCTCACGCTGACTCGTAAAAGCTCTTTCCTCACTTCCATTGACACAGAGAAAAGAGTTCAGAATTCTCTGCACTGTTTTCTTATGCTCGGCAACACAGACCTGAGTACTCGCCCCCAGTGGCGGCTCCTCCGCTAAGGCGGAGGAGCGTCGCCCCACTGCTCTTTGAGCAGTGCAAAAAAAGAAAATGATAACTAAACGTTATTATCATTTATTTTTCTGTGCGGACTCGGAGCCAGGTCGGGTGCAGAGCTGGGCTGGCCAGAGCAGAGGGAGGAGGTGTTTGCACTCTCTAAGTGCTCATGATGGTTTGGCCGGCCCTCTTTGGTTGGCCAAACCGTTATGCACGCTTAGCATGTTCTCCACCTGGCTCTGTTGCACAGCCGGGTGGAGAACATGGCCAGGCTCCGAGGCACTACTGAAGGAAGTGACCCGAATAGGGTCACCTGGGTCACTTGTGACCACCTCTCCGCCTTCCAAACAAATGAAGAGTCGGTCAGACAGTAAAGAATACAAACCAAAGTTATTTATTAGTATTGCGCTGCAGCGGAGCCCAGTCTGACCAGCCTCATGAGATAGCTGCCGAGGGACTGCCCCCCCCAACATAACATCAGATATTATACATTTCCAATTCCCCAAGAACACGCCCAGGCTGGAAAATTCAGGTCCAGGCACTAGCGAACAAAGGAGGCACAGAAGGATGAGCTATGGTCCTGAGACCGGGTACATGCTATCTCCACTTCAAGGTTACTCTGCCCGCCCCCGCCACTATAGAAGGTGGGAACGAGCCTATCTAACAGCAAAGGTATGCCATAATACAGAGTACATTCATTAGTGCAGCGAAACTCAGCCTTGGAGAAATATCAACTAAGGAGACATCAAGGCAGTTTTCTGCTGAGGCAAGCAATGCGAGACAGAAACTCAGCTTCGATCATGGAACAAAATGGCAGCTGCTAATAAAATGGTGCCATGAATGCTAACTTATAACAGAACGAAGTATGAGCAACAAGGCAATTACATTTTCAATTCAAACAGACCCTCCTTTTAGCATTCATAGCTAAATTTTATTATTGCTATCAGGTAAGGGCCTTTACAATTCTAAAGTTAGGAAGAGAGTTCGATCATAGGCACCATTTGCTAATTTATGCAGCTACCAGCAAGAACTAAAACTCTATAAGGCTAAACATATAGCATTAATATTAAAAAATGCCCTCGTCAATACACATCATATCCTGGATGTCCTGCATTATCATGGCCTTGTTCTTAGAATCATGTTCCAAGGGTTTTGGGCGAAGTGTCAACATTTTTACACAGCAGGCACAACAGGCAGGAAGGCAGTGTATGCACAGACAACATGTTAACATGATACCAGCTATGGCAACCAGGAAAATGATAATCTTCCAACCCCAGGATGCGAATAGGCCCCAAAACCACCCCGTGAGAGACTATGTGCCATTCTCCTGGTGTATGTCTGAGGCAAGCCTATGGAGCTTCTGTATAGCAGCATATACATTCGGAACGTGGTCCGGTATGTATACACAGCAACTACTTCCGATGACGCGGCAGGCCCCACCCCGGTCAGCAAGGATGACGTCTAACACCATCCTGTTTTGAAGGGCAACAAGTCTCGTAGCCTGAAGCTCGGCTGTAATATTAGTCAGAATTCCAGCCGTTACATTTATTACTCCTTCCACCACCCGAGTGAGTCTTCGAATATTGAGACTGTTGGACATTGGGACCCAAAAGGGAACAATACCCTTCATAGCATCCGTGAACTGCTGCAATGTGGTATCTGTCTGATCTTGTCTGCAGTGTCTATGATTCGTCTAACACGTGACAGATGAACATCCCTGCGTTGCAGCCGGTGGTCCCTATGGTAGTTGGATGGCGCTATATACACTGGGGTAAGGAGAAAAGAGAGATAACATATTCCAGACCACCCTCGGGGAAGCCAAACGTAGGCCTGTGTGACCCACAGACAAAGTAAACGTTCTGAGTGGGTAGCAGAGGTGGGCTATTTGCGGTGCTCAGTGCATAGGTGTAGTTGTAATTACTCACTCCTACCCCTATTTTCCCTTTTCCCTCAACACAGAAACTTGCTGTCATATTTACCATCGGCACCGGCATTGCCACATCATGAGTAATATTGCGCATCTGAAAGGATCTAAAATATTCAGTGACATTAAAATCCCAAAAATCAGACATCTCATTTCGGAGCCATGTGACATTTTGTTCTCTTTCGTAAACATTCATGCAAGCTGTCGGAGACAAGGTATCCGGTGTTCCTTGGTCCCCTGGGGTAAACCCTTGATGTACACGTATATACTCTAAGACTGTTTCATAGTCAGCTAATGTCATATTCATAGTATCAGAGTGATAATGAGTGTATACCATAGTGAAGAGCTGAAACCAGCCTTCACAACTCCCGAGGTAAGAGAAAGGCATTGACAACAATATATCATTCTTGTGTGTCACAGAAGGGAGGAGGCACAGATCCAGCAATTGGTAATGTTGGACGTACCATGGACCTGGTGCAACATTTGGAGGAACACATTATCCACATACGTCTTTCGGTGTTGGCCCGTGTGAGGTGCCAATGTTACAAACATATGTTCAGGGGGAGCAGGTGTTGTACCAATCAAGGAATGCACAGGATATTTTTCTTCAAGAAACCACATTACTCCAAGCATTGCTATAAGAGAAATCAAGATAATTAGCATAAACACTACTTTAATCTTTTTCGACCAACTGGGCCAACAAACACCATTCTCCTCCAAACGTGGTGCTGCAAAAGGCTGTTCCTCAACAATTGGGCGGCCAAAAGGATACATGTTGATCAGAGGGGAAAAACGCAATGCAATGGAGCTGGTGACAAGAAAACAAGGAGAGGGGCAAAGAGTTTCCAGTGTCCTTCTGAGCCTCGCTGGGAGAATCCTATTGTTCATCTACGGTGGTGCTACTGAGCACAGTTGTGGGGCAGCGCGATGGCAGCCCATTGAAGAAATCCCACGCCGACCAGGATAGGGCACCCCCCCCTTCTGGGAAGATACCCTCAGCTTATCCTGTCCATTGTGTCTCGGATAATGCACCAAACTCCCTTTCCCTAAGCTATTGTTGGTACCGCGGACAGGGTACATACACCCTATTCTTCATCCATGCAGTCCATCCCTACTAATCTGACTTTTCCAGTGGTGCACTGTCCCTCCGTCGGGGACGCAAATTGTACCTAGCCACTCCGAGCACAGAGTGATCAGTAAACAGGGGCTCAAATTCAGAGGGGCCAAGGGACTGAGACTCAAGCACTTGTGGGCCAGATGGAGGGGAATCCTGGACGGCCCATATTTCTGGGGGGACCGCCTCATTCAATGCTGCATCATTCTCTTCCTCTGTTTGCACCCACGTCAGTCAGGCATTCGAAAAAGGGATGAAGCGTGGCACTTTCTCCGTCTCGTGTTTACCTATGCCATCGATCACCCACCGATCATAAGGGAGAGGCAACGGCACCTTGCGGCAATGGCTGAGATGGAGCCAGTTCTTCCGACCGGTCACTTTGACGGCACTTCTGGTCGCAAGAAGTACCTGCACAGGCCCTTTACAGCGAGGCACCAGGCTCCCTTGTCTCTGGAAGTGCCGTACCAGAACAAAATCCCCGGGTCGGATGGTGTGCTCAGGCACCTCTGTTGGCGGTGGCAGCATCTCGTGTATCTGTTGATGAATAGAACGCAAGTTTTTAGTCAACTCAAAAAGATAGTCCACTAACAGTGGATACTCCATATCAGAGAAGTGGTTTGGTTGAGGGACGTGTAGGAAGGTGGAATCTGACTATATGGTTGCCCCCACTTTTTTTATGGTGTTTTGCTGGTTTATGACTTAGTTGGACTGGGATCCTGCTATTCAGGGCCCCAGTCTATCTGCTTTCTCTGTAAAAGGTTTCCATGTGCCTTAGGCACATCTCTGATTGGGATCTGGAGTGCCCTTATAAGTCCCTAGTATATGGTATACTATGTACCAAGGGCATAGGTACCTCAGAGGCCTGCCAGGGGCTGCAGCATGTATTATGCCACCCCTGGAAGGCCATCCAAACTGACACCACAGGTCTGCTACTGCAGCCTGGGTAAGGTGGTGCATGCACCCCTTACTGTGATATAGGTTACCTATATCACTAAATACCTACACACATATAAACCTATAAGTCACTCCTAAGGCAGGCCTTATCAATCCTAAAGGCAGAGTGCATGGTTCCTATGTGAGAGGGTGCCCCTGCATGAGCAGGGCCCCTCTGCAGCGTTCGGAGACCATCTCTGATGCTGTTTGTAGTGCAGCCTGACCATATACTCTTAAGCGCATTATATCCTCGCGGTAAAATGCTAACTTTGGAATGGCTGCACCTAAACATGTCGTGTTTGGTGTCAAACATCTTGGAATACTACCCCCCCGCCAATCCTGGCGGCGGGGGTAGCATTCCACCCTTCTAGAGGGAAAGACATGTTAACTCTGGCTTACCCGATAACTTCTTTCTGAAGCCCTGGCATCACAAAATGGATGCTGCTGCCACAGACACAAGTCTGGCCTCCTGCTGCTGGACGAAACTCCGGCAGGGGAGGCCTGGATAATAGGTTTCCTGTTGCAGGGAGGTGTGACCACCTCCCCAGACAGGATAATGTGTATTGGGGCTGGGTGGGTGCACTCTTAGAGTGCTTTGAAGTCCTGCACTGGGGGAGCAAAAGGCTCCTCTGTGCATATGCCAGTTCAAACCAGCTCAGGGGCTACCTGCCCCTGCTCTGGCGCGAAACTGGACAAAGGGAAGTGGGTGTAGCCACCCCCTCCCTTGACCCTCCCATAGGTGGGGTCATAGAGTTAGTCCCTCCCTGTTTTACTGGTTAAAATGGAGAACCCTTGCCACAGCAAGATTAGATTATACCTGGACGAAACTCTGAAACTGAATCCTGGACCTTCGACGCTCTATGACAAGATTAGAGGACTGAAGAATCTCCCTTGGGGTCAAGGAGTGACTCCCCTGCTTGGCAGGCACCAAAGAAGCATCTGTCCGGTTCGCATTTCTGAAGCTCCCGTTGGACGCCGAAGTCATCGCATCACCAGAGGTGGATTCTCAGACTTTCCCGAGGCTACCCTGAGTCCCCAGCAAAGCTGAGGCCCGTGGCTATCGTGGGTGACTTGAGACCGTGACCCCTGGACACTGAGCACATTTGCAAGTGCATCCTCTTCTGGGTCTCCCAAGAAGTCGTGCTTTGGGCTCCAAGTAGCCCTAGCATCCAGCACTACCTGCACCGAAGATCACTGGCCCCCACTCCACGAGTGTCCTGTAAGCCAGCTCCACGTGCGGCGTCACGAGGCTCCTTTGCGGTCGCTAGCCCGTTGGCTAGTAGCCCTCAACGAAGGTCAATCCTTTTCTTACTTGGCATCTGGTTGCTCCAGACCTGCCCTCACTTACCCTCGCTGGGTGAGTTCCACAGACCTTGTTGGTCTGCACCATCGACGATCTACATCTTCCTCAAGACTTGCCGTTGCCAAGGCTTGTTGGGTCCAATCCGGTCGCCGACACCTCAGCACTCGACAGACATCGTGTACCAGCCCGAATCCTGCTCCTGGTCGCCGACAACGCCTCCTGGACCTCGTGACTGAAGAGTCAAGACGACCGTCAATGCACCTGAAGCACTCGACATCGGTGGGCATCTGTCCATCGCCTTCCTGGTCACTGGCTAGTGACCCAGACTCTGTCCCCTCTGCTTTCAGGTTCACCAGAACTCCGATCCACTCTTGGATCCACCCGGACACTTTTCTCTTGGCCGCCAGCAGCACTTTGCAGCAGATCGCCATTCGAATCGACGACGAAACCCGACCCCGAAAGGCACCTATGCACCCGGCTTCCCTGGGTGAGGTAACACGAGTACTCCGGTGCTCCCGTGGGTAGAGACTCTTCAAAGTCCTAGATCTCAAAGGGTTTTGTCCTAGTCCTCTTTTAAGTGTCCCTTTCCTCTATTTTCCCGATCCCGACTTTCTCCATAGAAGTTAACGGCGTATCGCGGTTGTGTATTTACACTGCACGCGTCTCCCGTGGGTCCCCTGTGTCACTACCTTGGGTGGTTCCTTGTGGTCCAAGCACTTCTAGAGGCTCTAGGCCTAGTGTCTAGTTCAGTCGTGGTTCGCATACCACTTTATTGGTATATGGTTTGGTACGCCCCTAGGGCCCAAACGTGTATTTGTGCTATTACTGTGATTTAATATCTTATAACTTATGTACTTCGAACTCTAGCCTCATAAAGAGACTAGAGGGGTGTGTTTAGCAATAAATACATATATTTTGAATATATACCTGGTGTGGTGCTCTTTCATTTGGTCACTCAAGAGATTATAGACTGGTAAAACAAGCTGCTTTACATTCCTTCAAGACTTAGCCTGAAGGCTGCTCTCCATAGCTACCACTAGGATAGCTTTCAATAAGGTTGTCTTTAACCTATCTCCAATAAGGGGTTGTTTGGACTGGTGCAAGGTGCCCACTATAATTAGTGGACAGCATATGCCAGGCCAACTTCTCACATTGGTGTGCAGCGTGTGGGATTCCAGCTTGCTATTGTTTTACCAGATAATCTCAATTGAATTGATCAACTGAAAACCACTAAAGGTACCTAAGGTACATATAATTTAAGCTTAGAATAACAGTAAGTTCTACTGAACTTAGAGTTGTGTGTTAAGGGATAGCACAACCCTTTCTACAACTCAAGAGAGTTTAGTAGGCCACACTAGAGTAGGTAGTGCATACACCACACCACACTAGTAATGTCTTTAAGGGCAGGATCCAAAGAATCCTTGCAGGAAGCCATTGAGCTTCCACCCTCCAAGTATGATACACTCCCATTCTTGGAATTGAGAGCTTTATGCAACTTGAGAAAAATAAGGACAGGCCAAAGCCCCACCACCCAACACCTCAAGGAGTTGTTGGTGGCTTATGACCTTAGTAAGCCCTTGGGGACTGAAGGGGTAGGAGCTGAGGGTGGGGCAGAAGATGAGGATGGGACCAGGGGTACCAGTACCCCCAGCCCCCCTCTGAAACTGACCAGGAGGGTGACAATGGCCCTGACCTGGATAATCCAACCCCTCCTGAGGAAGAGGAAGAGGAGGATCAGAATGAGGCTCCTTTGTCCCCCAGGAAGGATTGTGAGTGTGCCCAGAAGGTCTAGATCTTCTTCTCAGGAGTCTAACCACTCTGGCACCTCAATAGGGAGCTCTGTCTCATCTCATAGGAGGGAATCCTCTCATGAGAGAAGAAAGAGGCTGGTTCAATATGAGGAAGCTCAGCTTGAACTCAAAAAGAAGCAACTAGCCATAGACAGGGAGTCCCTAGATCTCTTTAGAGAGAGAAGAAAGTTGGGACTAGAGTCCCATGGTGGCAGCCATATCCCTAGAGATAGGGACAGGTCTTATGACCATAGAAACCTAAACAAGATTGTCCCTCCCTACCAGAGTGGGGATGACATCCACAAATGGATAACTGCACTGGAGAGGGCCTGTAAAGTTCAGAAGGTCCCCCAGAGGCAGTGGGCAGCAATCTTGTGGCTCTCCTTTGCAGACAAAGGTAGAGACAAGCTCCTCACTGTAAGAGAAGAGGATGCTGACAATTACACAGTCTTGAAGAGTGCTCTGATAGATGGGTTTGGCCTAACCACTGAACAGTATAGGTTGAAGTTCAGAGACACCCAAAAAGCTCAGACTCAAGACTGGGTTGATTTTGTAGATTGTGCTACAAAGGCTCTGGAAGGTTGGATACATGGCAACAAAGTGCATGACTTTTTAGGATTGTACAATTTGATTATGAGGGAGCAGATCCTTAATAATTGTCAAAACCAGCTTTTGCACCAGTATCTGGTGGACTCTGATCTGACCTCTCCCCAAGAATTGGGAAAGAAGGCAGACAAGTGGGTCAGAACCAGAGTAAAAACTAGAAATCAGGGTGGTGACCAGAAGAAAGATTCTACTAAGTCCCAAGAGAAAGGTGGGGATAAATCTAAGGATAAGTCCCCTACAGGGCCCCAAAATTCCTCTTCTGGGGGTGGGTCCCAAACTCCTTCCTCTCCTGAAAAGAAACCCTATTGCCATGTCTGTAAAAAGCCTGGGCACTGGAAAACTGATCCCAGTTGCCCCAGGATTGGCAATAAAGAAAATGTTCCTCCCACAACTACTACCACCCCTCCTGGTACTACCAGTAGTAATCCTCCAGTTGGGAGTAGTGCATCCAAAAAGTTAGGTGCTTTTGCAAGAGGAACAGAGGTGGGCCCTAGTTTAGACAGGGACCCCTCAACAGACTCCTCTGACTCTGATGGTGGTATAGGATTTGCCACCTTTACCATGGGTCCCATAGCATTGGGCAGGTACAGATTGGAGCCAATAATTAATGGTCAGAAAGCTGTGGCATTTAGGGACACAGGGGCTAGTGTCACCATGGTGGCAGGGAAACTAGTCCCCCCTCACCAGCTTTTACCTGAGTTTAAATACCAGGTGACCAACATTGATGGTGTCAGAACAGATCACCCCATGGCCATAGTCAATCTCAGCTGGGAGGGGGTCACAGGCCCAAAGAGAGTGGCAGTGTCCCCCACCTTACCTGTAGATTGCCTGATGGGCAATGATCTGGAGATTTCAGCCTGGGCTGAAGTTGAACACCAAACCCATCTCAGGATGCTGGGCGTTCCTGTAAAGGCTAGTGGGGCTGTGATGGCCACAGCCCCAGCCCAAGATTTTGGAGAGATGGAGCCTGGAAGAATGGCCCACTCTCCCCCAAAAGAGAGCACAAGGGTTGAAGAAAAGTCTTCTTCCCTCCAGACAGTAGGTAAGGGTCAGCCTCCTCAGGGAACTGACCCTACCCCTAGTGAAGGAACTGCCCCAGAGGTAGTCAGGCCTGGCCTGGCCACACCCCTGATGGCAGAGGACCCTTCCAAGGTGGTACCCAGTCTGGAGCAGGTAACCTGCCCCTCTCTACCCTGCCTCAGCCAGCCCAGGGCTGCAGAGGTCAGGGAGGTCAGTGGACCCCCAGGGCCCCCTGTCCAGAGGAACCCCCCATCAGCAGATTAGGGGCACCCAGTCTAGTAGCCCTAGCCAGGTGAAAACTCCTCTACACACTGAGGGATCCCCCATGCCTTTATGTAGGGACCTCCCCCAGAAGGACTCTGGTAGGCAAGGGCAAACCTGGGACCTGAAGGTTCCAAACCTGCCCTGTCCCTCCAGTAGTCCATCCAAAGGGACCCAACCCCCAGCTGTAGGCAGCCAAAGGTTGACCCTTAGAGCAAAGTGCAACTCAGTCATGGAAAGACAGGCATACATGGTGACCAGTGATCTGAGGAAGCTGAGGCCAACATTCCTAGGGCCTCACTTCCCTACTCAGACACCTCACCAGCCTTGTACTTTACCTAAGCACACCAGAGGTAGTGATTCCCCATGGTGGAGACCCTCTCATACCCTTAGGGTGAGGGATTGCTTAGTGGACCATAACATAGGGGGCAACCATGCTAGTGCAGGTGCTTCCTTATATGGCCACTTAGTCAATATAGGCTCAACTGGCCAAGGTTAGCCTTATCTCCTTTCGATTGGGGGGGTTATGTAGGAAGGTGGAATCTGACTATATGGTTGCCCCCACTTTTTTTATGGTGTTTTGCTGGTTTATGACTTAGTTGGACTGGGATCCTGCTATTCAGGGCCCCAGTCTATCTGCTTTCTCTGTAAAAGGTTTCCATGTGCATTAGGCACATCTCTGATTGGGATCTGGAGTGCCCTTATAAGTCCCTAGTATATGGTATACTATGTACCAAGGGCATAGGTACCTCAGAGGCCTGCCAGGGGCTGCAGCATGTATTATGCCACCCCTGGAAGGCCATCCAAACTGACACCACAGGTCTGCTACTGCAGCCTGGGTAAGGTGGTGCATGCACTCCTTACTGTGATATAGGTTACCTATATCACTAAATACATACACACATATAAACCTATAAGTCACTCCTAAGGCAGGCCTTATCAATCCTAAAGGCAGAGTGCATGGTTCCTATGTGAGAGGGTGCCCCTGCATGAGCAGGGCCCCTCTGCAGCGTTCGGAGACCATCTCTGATGCTGTTTGTAGTGCAGCCTGACCATATACTCTTAAGCGCATTATATCCTCGCGGTAAAATGCTAACTTTGGAATGGCTGCACCTAAACATGTCGTGTTTGGTGTCAAACATCTTGGAATACTACCCCCCGCCAATCCTGGCGGCGGGGGTAGCATTCCACCCTTCTAGAGGGAAAGACATGTTAACTCTGGCTTACCCGGTAACTTCTTTCTGAAGCCCTGGCATCACAAAATGGATGCTGCTGCCACAGACACAAGTCTGGCCTCCTGCTGCTGGACGAAACTCCGGCAGGGGAGGCCTGGATAATAGGTTTCCTGTTGCAGGGAGGTGTGACCACCTCCCCAGACAGGATAATGTGTATTGGGGCTGGGTGGGTGCACTCTTAGAGTGCTTTGAAGTCCTGCACTGGGGGAGCAAAAGGCTCCTCTGTGCATATGCCAGTTCAAACCAGCTCAGGGGCTACCTGCCCCTGCTCTGGCGCGAAACTGGACAAAGGGAAGTGGGTGTAGCCACCTCCTCCCTTGACCCTCCCATAGGTGGGGTCATAGAGTTAGTCCCTCCCTGTTTTACTGGTTAAAATGGGGAACCCTTGCCACAGCAAGATTAGATTATACCTGGACGAAACTCTGAAACTGAATCCTGGACCTTCGACGCTCTACGACAAGATTAGAGGACTGAAGAATCTCCCTTGGGGTCAAGGAGTGACTCCCCTGCTTGGCAGGCACCAAAGAAGCATCTGTCCGGTTCGCATTTCTGAAGCTCCCGTCGGACGCCGAAGTCATCGCATCACCAGAGGTGGATTCTCAGACTTCCCCGAGGCTACCCTGAGTCCCCAGCAAAGCTGAGGCCCGTGACTATCGTGGGTGACTTGAGACCGTGACCCCTGGACACCAAGCACATTTGCAAGTGCATCCTCTTCTGGGTCTCCCAAGAAGTCGTGCTTTGGGCTCCGAGTAGCCCTAGCCTCCAGCACTACCTGCACCGAAGATCACTGGCCCCCACTCCACGAGTGTCCTGTAAGCCAGCTCCACGGGCGGCGTCACGAGGCTCCTTCGCAGTCGCTAGCCCGTTGGCTAGTAGCCCTCAACGAAGGCCAATCCTTTTCTTACTTGGCATCCTGGTTGCTCCAGGCCTGCCCTCACTTACCCTCGCTGAGTGAGTTCCACAGACCTTGCTGGTCTGCACCATCGACGATCTACATCTTCCTCGAGACTTGCCGTTGCCAAGGCTTGTTGGGTCCAATCCGGTCGCCGACACCTCAGCACTCGACAGACATCGTGTACCAGCCCGAATCCTGCTCCTGGTCGCCGACAACGCCTCCTGGACCTCGTGGCTGAAGAGTCAAGACGACCGTCAATGCACCTGAAGCACTCGACATCGGTGGGCATCTGTCCATCGCCTTCCTGGTCACTGGCTAGTGACCCAGACTCTGTCCCCTCTGCTTTCAGGTTCACCAGAACTCCGATCCACTCTTGGATCCACCCGGACACTTTTCTCTTGGCCGCCAGCAGCACTTTGCAGCAGATCGCCATTCGAATCGACGACGAAACCCGACCCCGAAAGGCACCTACGCACCCGGCTTCCCTGGGTGAGGTAACACGAGTACTCCGGTGCTCCCGTGGGTAGAGACTCTTCAAAGTCCTAGATCTCAAAGGGTTTTGTCCTAGTCCTCTTTTAAGTGTCCCTTTCCTCTATTTTCCCGATCCCGACTTTCTCCATAGAAGTTAACGGCGTATCGCGGTTGTGTATTTACACCTGCACGCGTCTCCCGTGGGTCCCCTGTGTCACTACCTTGGGTGGTTCCTTGTGGTCCAAGCACTTCTAGAGGCTCTAGGCCTAGTGTCTAGTTCAGTCGTGGTTCGCATACCACTTTATTGGTATATGGTTTGGTACGCCCCTAGGGCCCAAACGTGTATTTGTGCTATTACTGTGATTTAATATCTTATAACTTATGTACTTCGAACTCTAGCCTCATAAAGAGACTAGAGGGGTGTGTTTAGCAATAAATACATATATTTTGAATATATACCTGGTGTGGTGCTCTTTCATTTGGTCACTCAAGAGATTATAGACTGGTAAAACAAGCTGCTTTACATTCCTTCAAGACTTAGCCTGAAGGCTGCTCTCCATAGCTACCACTAGGATAGCTTTCAATAAGGTTGTCTTTAACCTATCTCCAGTAAGGGGTTGTTTGGACTGGTGCAAGGTGCCCACTATAATTAGTGGACAGCATATGCCAGGCCAACTTCTCACATTGGTGTGCAGCGTGTGGGATTCCAGCTTGCTATTGTTTTACCAGATAATCTCAATTGAATTGATCAACTGAAAACCACTAAAGTTACCTAAGGTACATATAATTTAAGCTTAGAATAACAGTAAGTTCTACTGAACTTAGAGTTGTGTGTTAAGGGATAGCACAACCCTTTCTACAACTCAAGAGAGTTTAGTAGGCCACACTAGAGTAGGTAGTGCATACACCACACCACACTAGTAATGTCTTTAAGGGCAGGATCCAAAGAATCCTTGCAGGAAGCCATTGAGCTTCCACCCTCCAAGTATGATACACTCCCATTCTTGGAATTGAGAGCTTTATGCAACTTGAGAAAAATAAGGACAGGCCAAAGCCCCACCACCCAACACCTCAAGGAGTTGTTGGTGGCTTATGACCTTAGTAAGCCCTTGGGGACTGAAGGGGTAGGAGCTGAGGGTGGGGCAGAAGATGAGGATGGGACCAGGGGTACCAGTACCCCCAGCCCCCCTCTGAAACTGACCAGGAGGGCGACAATGGCCCTGACCTGGATAATCCAACCCCTCCTGAGGAAGAGGAAGAGGAGGATCAGAATGAGGCTCCCTTTGTCCCCCCAGGAAGGATTGTGAGTGTGCCCAGAAGGTCTAGATCTTCTTCTCAGGAGTCTAACCACTCTGGCACCTCAATAGGGAGCTCTGTCTCATCTCATAGGAGGGAATCCTCTCATGAGAGAAGAAAGAGGCTGGTTCAATATGAGGAAGCTCAGCTTGAACTCAAAAAGAAGCAACTAGCCATAGACAGGGAGTCCCTAGATCTCTTTAGAGAGAGAAGAAAGTTGGGACTAGAGTCCCATGGTGGCAGCCATATCCCTAGAGATAGGGACAGGTCTTATGACCATAGAAACCTAAACAAGATTGTCCCTCCCTACCAGAGTGGGGATGACATCCACAAATGGATAACTGCACTGGAGAGGGCCTGTAAAGTTCAGAAGGTCCCCCAGAGGCAGTGGGCAGCAATCGTGTGGCTCTCCTTTGCAGACAAAGGTAGAGACAAGCTCCTCACTGTAAGAGAAGAGGATGCTGACAATTACACAGTCTTGAAGAGTGCTCTGATAGATGGGTTTGGCCTAACCACTGAACAGTATAGGTTGAAGTTCAGAGACACCCAAAAAGCTCAGACTCAAGACTGGGTTGATTTTGTAGATTGTGCTACAAAGGCTCTGGAAGGTTGGATACATGGCAACAAAGTGCATGACTTTTTAGGATTGTACAATTTGATTATGAGGGAGCAGATCCTTAATAATTGTCAAAACCAGCTTTTGCACCAGTATCTGGTGGACTCTGATCTGACCTCTCCCCAAGAATTGGGAAAGAAGGCAGACAAGTGGGTCAGAACCAGAGTAAAAACTAGAAATCAGGGTGGTGACCAGAAGAAAGATTCTACTAAGTCCCAAGAGAAAGGTGGGGATAAATCTAAGGATAAGTCCCCTACAGGGCCCCAAAATTCCTCTTCTGGGGGTGGGTCCCAAACTCCTTCCTCTCCTGAAAAGAAACCCTATTGCCATGTCTGTAAAAAGCCTGGGCACTGGAAAACTGATCCCAGTTGCCCCAGGATTGGCAATAAAGAAAATGTTCCTCCCACAACTACTACCACCCCTCCTGGTACTACCAGTAGTAATCCTCCAGTTGGGAGTAGTGCACCCAAAAAGTTAGGTGCTTTTGCAAGAGGAACAGAGGTGGGCCCTAGTTTAGACAGGGACCCCTCAACAGACTCCTCTGACTCTGATGGTGGTATAGGATTTGCCACCTTTACCATGGGTCCCATAGCATTGGGCAGGTACAGATTGGAGCCAATAATTAATGGTCAGAAAGCTGTGGCATTTAGGGACACAGGGGCTAGTGTCACCATGGTGGCAGGGAAACTAGTCCCCCCTCACCAGCTTTTACCTGAGTTTAAATACCAGGTGACCAACATTGATGGTGTCAGAACAGATCACCCCATGGCCATAGTCAATCCCAGCTGGGAGGGGGTCACAGGCCCAAAGAGAGTGGCAGTGTCCCCCACCTTACCTGTAGATTGCCTGATGGGCAATGATCTGGAGATTTCAGCCTGGGCTGAAGTTGAACACCAAACCCATCTCAGGATGCTGGGCGTCCCTGTAAAGGCTAGTGGGGCTGTGATGGCCACAGCCCCAGCCCAAGATTTTGGAGAGATGGAGCCTGGAAGAATGGCCCACTCTCCCCCAAAAGAGAGCACAAGGGTTGAAGAAAAGTCTTCTTCCCTCCAGACAGTAGGTAAGGGTCAGCCTCCTCAGGGAACTGACCCTACCCCTAGTGAAGGAACTGCCCCAGAGGTAGTCAGGCCTGGCCTGGCCACACCCCTGATGGCAGAGGACCCTTCCAAGGTGGTACCCAGTCTGGAGCAGGTAACCTGCCCTCTCTACCCTGCCTCAGCCAGCCCAGGGCTGCAGAGGTCAGGGAGGTCAGTGGACCCCCAGGGCCCCCTGTCCAGAGGAACCCCCCATCAGCAGATTAGGGGCACCCAGTCTAGTAGCCCTAGCCAGGTGAAAACTCCTCTACACACTGAGGGATCCCCCATGCCTTTATGTAGGGACCTCCCCCAGAAGGACTCTGGTAGGCAAGGGCAAACCTGGGACCTGAAGGTTCCAAACCTGCCCTGTCCCTCCAGTAGTCCATCCAAAGGGACCCAACCCCCAGCTGTAGGCAGCCAAAGGTTGACCCTTAGAGCAAAGTGCAACTCAGTCATGGAAAGACAGGCATACATGGTGACCAGTGATCTGAGGAAGCTGAGGCCAACATTCCTAGGGCCTCACTTCCCTACTCAGACACCTCACCAGCCTTGTACTTTACCTAAGCACACCAGAGGTAGTGATTCCCCATGGTGGAGACCCTCTCATACCCTTAGGGTGAGGGATTGCTTAGTGGACCATAACATAGGGGGCAACCATGCTAGTGCAGGTGCTTCCTTATATGGCCACTTAGTCAATATAGGCTCAACTGGCCAAGGTTAGCCTTATCTCCTTTCGTTTGGGGGGGTTATGTAGGAAGGTGGAATCTGACTATATGGTTGCCCCCACTTTTTTTATGGTGTTTTGCTGGTTTATGACTTAGTTGGACTGGGATCCTGCTATTCAGGGCCCCAGTCTATCTGCTTTCTCTGTAAAAAGGTTTCCATGTGCCTTAGGCATATCTCTGATTGGGATCTGGAGTGCCCTTATAAGTCCCTAGTATATGGTATACTATGTACCAAGGGCATAGGTACCTCAGAGGCCTGCCAGGGGCTGCAGCATGTATTATGCCACCCCTGGAAGGCCATCCAAACTGACACCACAGGTCTGCTACTGCAGCCTGGGTAAGGTGGTGCATGCACCCCTTACTGTGATATAGGTTACCTATATCACTAAATACCTACACACATATAAACCTATAAGTCACTCCTAAGGCAGGCCTTATCAATCCTAAAGGCAGAGTGCATGGTTCCTATGTGAGAGGGTGCCCCTGCATGAGCAGGGCCCCTCTGCAGCGTTCGGAGACCATCTCTGATGCTGTTTGTAGTGCAGCCTGACCATATACTCTTAAGCGCATTATATCCTCGCGGTAAAATGCTAACTTTGGAATGGCTGCACCTAAACATGTCGTGTTTGGTGTCAAACATCTTGGAATACTACCCCCCGCCAATCCTGGCGGCAGGGGTAGCATTCCACCCTTCTAGAGGGAAAGACATGTTAACTCTGGCTTACCCGGTAACTTCTTTCTGAAGCCCTGGCATCACAAAATGGATGCTGCTGCCACAGACACAAGTCTGGCCTCCTGCTGCTGGACGAAACTCCGGCAGGGGAGGCCTGGACAATAGGTTTCCTGTTGCAGGGAGGTGTGACCACCTCCCCAGACAGGATAATGTGTATTGGGGCTGGGTGGGTGCACTCTTAGAGTGCTTTGAAGTCCTGCACTGGGGGAGCAAAAGGCTCCTCTGTGCATATGCCAGTTCAAACCAGCTCAGGGGCTACCTGCCCCTGCTCTGGCGCGAAACTGGACAAAGGGAAGTGGGTGTAGCCACCCCTCCCTTGACCCTCCCATAGGTGGGGTCATAGAGTTAGTCCCTCCCTGTTTTACTGGTTAAAATGGGGAACCCTTGCCACAGCAAGATTAGATTATACCTGGACGAAACTCTGAAACTGAATCCTGGACCTTCGACGCTCTACGACAAGATTAGAGGACTGAAGAATCTCCATTGGGGTCAAGGAGTGACTCCCCTGCTTGGCAGGCACCAAAGAAGCATCTGTCCGGTTCGCATTTCTGAAGCTCCTGTCGGACGCCGAAGTCATCGCATCACCAGAGGTGGATTCTCAGACTTCCCCGAGGCTACCCTGAGTCCCCAGCAAAGCTGAGGCCCGTGGCTATCGTGGGTGACTTGAGACCATGACCCCTGGACACCGAGCACATTTGCAAGTGCATCCTCTTCTGGGTCTCCCAAGAAGTCGTGCTTTGGGCTCTGTGTAGCCCTAGCCTCCAGCACTATCTGCACCGAAGATCACTGGCCCCCACTCCACGAGTGTCCTGTAAGCCAGCTCCACGTGTGGTATCACGAGGCTCCTTCGCGGTCGCTAGCCCATTGGCTAGTAGCCCTCAACGAAGGCCAATCCTTTTCTTACTTGGCATCCTGGTTGCTCCAGGCCTGCCCTCACTTACCCTCGCTGAGTGAGTTCCACAGACCTTGCTGGTCTGCACCATCGATGATCTACATCTTCCTCGAGACTTGCCGTTGCCAAGGCTTGTTGGGTCCAATCCGGTTGCCGACACCTCAGCACTCGACAGACATCGTGTACCAGCCCGAATCCTGCTCCTGGTTGCCGACAACGCCTCCTGGACCTCGTGGCTGAAGAGTCAAGACGACCGTCAACGCACCTGAAGCACTCAACATCGGTGGGCATCTGTCCATCGCCTTCCTGGTCACTGGCTAGTGACCCAGACTCTGCCCCCTCTGCTTTCAGGTTCACCAGAACTCCGATCCACTCTTGGATCCACCCGGACACTTTTCTCTTGGCCGCCAGCAGCACTTTGCAGCAGATCGCCATTCGAATCGACGACGAAACCCGACCCCGAAAGGCACCTATGCACCCGGCTTCCCTGGGTGAGGTAACACGAGTACTCCGGTGTTCCCGTGGGTAGAGACTCTTCAAAGTCCTAGATCTCAAAGGGTTTTGTCCTAGTCCTCTTTTAAGTGTCCCTTTCCTCTATTTTCCCGATCCCGACTTTCTCCATAGAAGTTAACGGCGTATCGCGGTTGTGTATTTACACTGCACGCGTCTCCCGTGGGTCCCCTGTGTCACTACCTTGGGTGGTTCCTTGTGGTCCAAGCACTTCTAGAGGCTCTAGGCCTAGTGTCTAGTTCAGTCGTGGTTCGCATACCACTTTATTGGTATATGGTTTGGTACGCCCCTAGGGCCCAAACGTGTATTTGTGCTATTACTGTGATTTAATATCTTATAACTTATGTACTTCGAACTCTAGCCTCATAAAGAGACTAGAGGGGTGTGTTTAGCAATAAATACATATATTTTGAATATATACCTGGTGTGGTGCTCTTTCATTTGGTCACTCAAGAGATTATAGACTGGTAAAACAAGCTGCTTTACATTCCTTCAAGACTTAGCCTGAAGGCTGCTCTCCATAGCTACCACTAGGATAGCTTTCAATAAGGTTGTCTTTAACCTATCTCCAATAAGGGGTTGTTTGGACTGGTGCAAGGTGCCCACTATAATTAGTGGACAGCATATGCCAGGCCAACTTCTCACAGGACGCCCCAAAGATTTGCTAGGCAGCCGAACACGACCTCATATGGTGACAATCCTGTTCTAGTGTGAGCCATTGCTCTTGTTGACAAAAGAGCTAACGGTAAAGCATCGGGCCACTTCAATCCTGTGCTTTCCTGAATTTTTGCCATTTTCAGTTTGATAGTACCATTGTACTTCTCAACCAAGCCTGCTGATTGGAGGTGATGTGCAGCGTGGAACTTCTGTCTAATGTGCAACCCATCACACACCAACTGGATAACTTTTGAATTAAAGTGACTGCCATTGTCACTCCAAATCAAACGAGGCAAACTGAAACGGGTAAAGAACTCCTTCAGGAGGGCCTTCGCCGTCGCCAAAGCTGTATTCTCCTTAGTGGGGTAAGCCTCAACCCATTTACTGAATGCGCAAACAACCACCAACACATATTTCAAATTGTTAACCCGCTCCATCTCGATATAGTCCATCTGAAGGACCTCGAAAGGGAACGAAGGGGGTGCAAAATTGCCAGGGGGTGTAGGAGTGCCCTTCCCAGGATTATACATCATGCATACCATACAATACTTAACCAAATGGGCAGCTACTTTCGGGATGTTATCATTCTGCCACATGGGGTCCAATAGCTTGCATATGCCCTTGGTGCTAATGTGAGCTGGGCCGTGCACCATAGTGACTACAGGGAGGACATAGGCATCCAGTAACATCCACCTTTGCTTTCCTGACTTATCCGTCCAGCACCCATCTTCGTCTAAACGTACTGTGTTTTCCTGCTATACTGCTAGCTCCTCAATCGTTGCCTTACTCTGTATCTCTTTGACACTATCCAGTGTATCCTCAAACATAGTACCTTCAGGTACCCATCTAGCAGGGCCTGCCACAAACATTCTTTTCATTTTTGTTCGGGCTGTCTCCTTAGCTGTTAGGTCTGCAAATGCATTTCCCCTTCCCACATCATCAGTAATTGCCTTGTGGGCACTGCACTTCACTATTGCTAACTTCTTGGGAAGTGTCAGGGCTGACAAAAGCCTGTGTATCAATGGGCCATTATGGTTCTTTAATCCGTGTGAAGTCAGGAAATCTCTCTCCGCCCAGAGCCGCCCGAAGTTGTGGGCAACTCCAAAGGCGTACTGACTGTCAGTATAAATATTGACAGTCAGTCCCTCACTTAGCTCCCAAGCTCGAAGAAGGGCAGCTAACTCTGCAGCTTGGGCCGATTGATAGGGAACTCGTGATGTCTCGACTACTGTGTGCAAGGTAGTTATGGCATATGCCTCAGTTGTCGTGCCATCCGGTAATTTGAAACAAGAGCCATCGACATATAGCTCCCCTTGGGGTTCAGATAGGGGAACATCAGTCAGGTCTACCCGTCCCTTCGTCTCTTCCTCGGTGCGAAAGATACAATCATGCACGTCTATTTCCTCACTTTCAGAAGGGAGGGGTAGTAACGTGGCTGGGTTCAGAGTGGCACATCGTTTGATGGTGAAGTGTGGTGCAAATAGAGTCAGCTCATAGCCAGTCAGACGCGCACTGGTAAGGTGCTGCATCTTTGTTCTGTTCAAAAGTGTATCCACAGCATGCGGTACCATGACTGTGAGATCGGTATCAAGGACGAGCCCTGCCGATTGTCGGATAGAGACGGCCACGGCCCGACCGCTCTTAGACAGCTCGGGAGGGCTCTCGCGACGTTATCAAGAAGCGCAGAAAAATAAGCACACAGCCTCTGCTTACCTCCAAAGGCCTGTGTTAAGACAGAGAGCGCGCAGCCAGCCATCTCGTGTACATACAACATGAACAGCTTCTGATAATCAGGCGTGCCAAGCACAGGCACAGAGCAAAGCGTGACCTTTAGTTGCTCAAAAGCTTGTTGACATTCAGGCGTCCAGGGCAAGGGTACATGCACATCTTTAGTGGTTAGCTGCAACAGCGGCTTTGTTAGTAGGGAAAAGTTAGGAATCCAGTGGTGACAATACGAAGTAATGCTGATGAAAGCTCGCACATCCCTTTGAGTCTTAGGGATGGGCATTTTGACAATAGCACTAATATGTTCAGGTGTTAGTCTCCTTCCCTCCTTCAACAGTAGGTGACCTAAGTAGGTGGCCTCCTGTCGACAATATGGAATTTTGAAAGGGACACTTTATGTCCCTGATGGGAAAAATGTAGCAACAATTTAACCGTTGCATTTTTGCAACCATCTTCAGTGTCAGTAGCGATCAAAAGATCGTCCACATACTGCAGTAATACATTACCTGGGGGAAGTGTGAGGGAATCCAATTGGCCTTTTAAAGCTTGACTATAGATGCTAGGGCTCTCAGTATAGCCCTGAGGATCCCCAACAGAATCTAAAACTTCTGCCGGCAAGGGCAAATCCAAACAGATACCTACTATCTGGATGGATCGGAATGCTAAAGAACGCATTCTTCAAATCGATGACAGAAAAGAATTTGGCAGAGGAAGGAATCATAGTCAGAAGGGCAGTGATGTCAGGGACAACTGGGAACTGAGGGACCACGATCTTATTAACCTCACACAAATCAATCACAAAACAATAGACATCAGGATGGTCATCAGAGGAACCCGAGGGTGTCCTCTTAAGAATGGGAAGAATAGGGCTATTACACACATTCGCAGTCGTCTCTTCAACAACCCCTGACTTAATCAAATCCTGTATAATCTGCAATAGCGCTCGCTCCCCTGCTTGCAGTATTTTGTACTGAGGGATACAAGGGGGAACAGCGTTGTCCTTGACCCTGATAGAAACCGGAGGTATCTGCAACAGCCCTACGTCCTTATCACCTGTAGCCCATAACGTTCTTGGCACATCCTTAAACTCAGCGGGAAGGGGTTCATCCTTTGACAAACATTGCTTGGAACTCACTACATTGGGTCCTATTGTCATATAGACACCATCCGGGGAGCAAGAAATTGTCGCGTGCAACTTTTTTATCAAGTCCAAACCCATCAAATTTTTTCCACAGTTAGATGTCAATAGAAAAGGCGAATCTACAGTAAAAGGACCAATAGTCAGGGCAAGTGGCTTGGAAATGGGGCTCACAACCGGTATACCTGAAAAGTCTACCGAAACATTATTTTGGCCGGACAGGTCTGCCCTGGGGACCAGTGAACAAGAAACAGAGCTATTCATTGCACCTGTATCCACCAAGAATTTTTTAGCTGAGCCCTGCAAATCAGCAGTAACATAAGGTCTGCGCTGATCTACAGGTATCTAAACTGATCCCTCACCCTGTCCCTGGCTGTCCTAACCATGAGTTAACCCAGTCACTTCATCCAAATCGTAGTCATCATGATAGTACTGTCGCCCCGAGGGTCATCGAAATAGTTCTGATCAGATCGACCTTGCTGTTCCTCATTTCCATGGCCTCCATCATGGCCACCTGCTCCATGACCCCGTCCACGAGAACCCCGTCCTCTAGGGGCCGCAACCTTTTGCAACAATGTCGGGCACTCACTGTGGCAATGTCCCTCCTCCTTACAATATGCACACTGTTTCGGCCCCACAGGCGCTGTATTTTTCCCAGTGCGGGGCAGCTGTCGAGCCGGACCAATGCCTCGTCCTCTACCGTTCCCCCTAGACACCTGCTGCATCAACACCTTCGTTTTCAACTCCTTATTTTTCTTCTCTACCTCCTCCTTCTCTTCATTCTCTCTATGCTCATAATACTGTGCCATGCTTAATATCACTGATGGGGAGGAGGTAGTCCAAGTGCTCTTCGAAGCCTGCAACCGAGTTGCGATCTTGGGAAGCAAATTCGTAGCAAATCTGTTAACAAACAGTCGGACACCTCCCTCCATCAACAAGTCCTGTCCACTGAAATCCCAAAACACACCTTCAAACCTAGTAAAAAAATCAGATACATTTTCATCTTTCTTCTGACGACATGCTGTTAACTTGTCCCAATCTACTCTTCTAGGTGGAATTAGAGAGTGCATGTAAGTAATAATTCGACCTGGCAAAGCTAGTATCTCAGCCTTAGGCTTCTCACCCAGCTTCCTCTCTTTATCCCATGCCCTGATCTCATCCCAAGTGCCACCCAACTCCACAACATGGTCCTGCGAATGCACCTGCCACCAGATATCAACTGCCACCAGTAAACCGAAAAACATCTCAATGTCTGCCAACGTCATTACCGTCGACGACGCAGCCTCAGTTAATTCTTTATAGTAAGTATGCAGTTGGATTTGTCCTACGGTCAGGTAACTGAGTTTTAAGAGACAAGACCTCACTCCTCTTCCAAGGAGTATAAACCCATTGTTTTTGGAAGCGGGCCTCTACTCACTGTCTGACGACAGCATCCCTCTGGTCTCGCAACTCCGGTATCTCAGGGTGGAAGATCGGATGTACTTCCCTCATTGGAAACTGGGACACTGTTGTTGGGCTCTTCTGGTGCAACCTGCCTCAGTATCCAATCAACGTCACAACATTACTAAAACGTCATTAGGGGCCATATCAGCAGCATTCATGCAGTCCCGGATGTCATAAATAATTTGGGGTGCAACACCATTAAAGCACTGTTCCCACAACCCAATCAAAGTAGCCGACATATGCTTGAGGGCATGCTGCTGTACAAATGGCTCAAACTCTTTCAGCACGCTCCACACATCTTCCACACTGTAAATTGGACTCCAGGCCCACTGGGCAGCCTGGTTAGCTACCATCTGCTTCTCTGCATTCCCCACATCAGACCGAATCAGCACCCGCCCTATTCGTTCCCTTGCAGTCGCCCAGTCCCCGTCATCCAGTCCATGCACCGGCGTTCCAATGCTCAACAATGTCGGGGAGAGGAGATGTGGAGAGGGCACAACAGTCGAAGAGGCAGGCAGCAGAGCTACCAACGACTGTGTCGTAGGTGTAAGTGCTAGAGAGAGGGAAGAAGAAGTTGGAGCAATAAGCATAGCGGAGAGACCTGCAGTCGCTGCAGGCGTGACAGGCGAAGCCGAAGAAGAAAAAGGAGGTGCTGTAGCCGATGCAGCCAGGTCAATAGCAGGAGATCCAGAGGCGGGGGCAGGTGAGACAGAAGACTGGGGCTGTGGGACAGCAGGATATATTCTCTGTGGAGCATATGGAGGTGGGGGTCGGGTATCTAACAGATCCTCTACGAATGTATCAACTTCTTCTCGAGCAACATAGGATTTGTCACATTGCAACCTAAACTTTCTATCAGCACACTCTATACCCTTCTCTATTTTCTCTCTATCATACGCTACTGCTTTCTGTGTTACTGTCTGCATCTTTCCTCTTCGAGCCTCCTTTTCTGCTCTCATTCGTCTCTGCTTAGCCTCCTTTTGCCATACCTGGAGATAATCAAACATCGACTGCCTACTTCGTCTTGCAAACAATTTATCCTGCAGGAAATTCAATTTCTGTTCATCAAAGGTACCTGTTAGCGGCCACTGCAACTCGGCATTGTCCCTCGTATATTTGTGCCATAGTGTACTAAGCATAATAGGGCCAAGGCCGTGCTTCACATACATATCAAAGTTCGGGGTGCCTTCCGGAGGCGCAGACTTCCTCTCTTCCAATCGAGCATCAGCGGAACAACAACGGCACCCCAAACAACACAACTTGCTCCAGCAGGGCATCTTAAAAGGAAGCAAGTTCACTATTCGTGCCAGACGAATAATTCGCAAATATCTTTCGAAAGATCGGTCCTCAGACCGTGACAAAGAAAGAAAACTAAATTCAGTTCTCAGACTGCACCAAAGAGACAAACCAAAGTCGATACCATGAAACCAAAAATCAGCCAAATCCCAGGCATTTTCAAAAGTAAGCTAAATTCATTATGTTGCCTGGCAAAGTGTCCACAGACACTCTGTACCCAAATCGGTCCGCAGACCTACCAAATGCAAAGCAAATGGTCCGCAGACCATACCAAATATTATTCAAAAGGGTGCCATATTCACAAAGAACCAAAGCAAACTCACCTGGTGCACACAGGTCGAACAAATTTATTCTCCACTGCCGACTCTTCAGACCAAACGGTCAAATCCAAGGGTTCCGCCTTTCAGGACCCAAGCCAGGACGACCACTGGGTGAGGCACGGCTCGATCAGACAGGCGGGGCAGCTGCGAGTACTAGGCTCTATCGTGCAGGGATCCCTGATCCGCCAATCCGACCCGACGTGGCCCCGTCCTCCACATCCGTCCGCTGGCAAGGATGGGTCACCCGATGGAGTCCCTGTTGGGGCGCCAACTGAAGGAAGTGACCGGAATAGGGTCACCCGGGTCATCTGTGACCACCTCTCGGCCAGACAGTAGAGAATATAAACTAAAGCTATTTATTAGTATTGCGCTGCAGCGGAGCCCAGTCTGACCAGCCTCATGAGATAGCTGCCGAGGGACTGCCTCCCCCCAACATAACATCAGATATTATACATTTCCAATTCCCCAAGAACACGCCCATGCTGGAAAATTCCGGTCCAGGCACTAGCGAACAAAAGAGGCACAGAAGGATGAGCTATGGTCCTGGGACCGGGTACATGCTATCTCCTCTTCAAGGTTACTCTGTCCGCGCCCGCCATCATAGAAGGTGGGTACGAGCCTATCTAACAGCAAAGGTATGCCATAATACAGAGTACATTCATTAGTGCAGCGAAACTCGGCCTTGGAGAAATATCAACTAAGGAGACATCGAGGCAGTTTTCTGCTGAGGCAAGCAATGTAAGACAGAAACTTAGCTTCGATCATGGAACAAAATGGCGGCTGCTAATAAACTGGTGCCATGAATGCTAACTTAACACAGAATGAAGTATGAGCAACAAGGCAATTACATTTTTAATTCTAACACTACCTGAGCAGCCAAACAGGTCGCTCAGACCAATCACAATGAAGCTGATGCAGCATCGTGATTGGCTGGGAGAGTCTGGGAGCCTGGGTGCTTCTGTTCCTGCTGCCAGCGCAGAGACTGAGGACAGAGGAGAGGCAGCGTTGGCGGCGTTGGCATTGTTCACAGGTAAGTTTATTTTATTTATTTTTTCATCCCCCCCTGCCCCACCACCCCCGTTCCGAGGCAGACGCTACTGTTCGCCGCATGGAGGCAGGCCCATTCGAGTGAACGGCACATAGCTCTGAAATACATTGCACCCGGATCTAAAGTCCACCCAAATCGGGTTGCTTTCAAAGTAACAAAAATATTTCTTCAAAGGAGCTTTTCCTTCCCATCATGACATTGCTCAGACTAATCCACCTTAAGAAAGGAATAGGGCCGCACCAAGATCAACTTAAACCTCTCCAGTTCCTGGATCAGGGCTCAGGGATTTTGTGTGGACGCACATAAGACCCCTGAGCTCTGTAGATGCATTTATATAGAGTAACAGCGGTTTTAGAACTTACGTCAAACCACCACCAGTGCTGCAAAGTGGTTTTGGCCAAAGGTTTGGGTTCTACAAAACAATTGAATGAATACACATAATTGCTGATGCTAGACAGTAAAGGGCATGGTTATGTCCTCTGCAAAACAAATGCTAGCCCCCTCGCTTTTTTTGAGTAATTATAAACTAGCTGGGAGCATGTTGTAAGCTTCTGCACTGGTCTGGAAGCACAGTGCCAAAGAACGGCTGCATCTCGACACCTTTGACTGACACTGCCTTCCAATCTACAGTGACCACACTGGAACCGTAAATACAGGCTGACATTGGGTCAGGAAAGGTTCTCTGCCCCTATACAGGTCCCAAATCCTTCCTTAGTGGCGTAGCTACCCCTTTGGTTGCCCGTGGCGGTCCCTGTATTTACCGCCCACGGCAGCATTGAAGAGCGGGGGTGCTGGCGAGATTCACCTGAGGATTGCTGCCCCGCGACGGCCGCTTTGTAGGAGGTGGGATTGCCTGCCCGAGACATCAAGTAAGCGCAGGAGGAGGCCACCGTCCCCAAAACTCGTGCCACCTGGGGCGGACCGCCCCCCGCCCCCACCTTGCTACGCGACTACCCTTTCTTCCAAGCCTCCTGGTCGTCTAACCTATGCTTGTTTTCTTCCAGACCATTAATGGGTTTTCCCTTCAATTGTCGTATGGCTTTATGAGGTGCAAAGGAACAGGTTTATTTATTTATTTATGTAGTGCTACACTTACTCCAAGGAGTGTCAATGTGCTTTACGTTTAAAAAAAGGACGCAGTTCAGATGGATTGGGTTGTCAGGCCTTCTCAGTTGTCCTGTTAGATTAATCATGCCTCCACGTTGGGGGACCTCTCATGTGATTATTCAGTTTAAATCAATAAAGAAATATTAAAAAAGAAATAACAAAGAAGGGGACCGGGGTCTCCAGCATACGTGTAAAAAAGAAGAACCAACATCAAGTGAATCAGTAACTCCAAGCCTGTGTGTGATAGTAAATGAAAAGAAGGAAGGTGGGCGGGACAAAGTATGAAACAATAGGGGATCTAAAGAAAAGACGGATTTGATTGTCATAGATTTGCGGATATGGAGACCCAAAACGTTCTTGCTGTACGTTGCCCCACACTAAAACAAGAAAGATTCTCAATTCAGTGCAGGCTGCCAATCCTCCCCAAGTACACCGAGACACCTCTTTATCTTTCCAGCTGATTTGTTTTCCTTAAGATCTTTAATATTATTTTCTGTTTAGGGTTGCACCATTTTGTATTTTTAAATAGTCTGCATATATATGCTTTGAAATTTTGATTAAACTTTTCCAGATTTAAATTATATGTACATTTTTATTTATGTCTAAGACGCATCTTTAAAGGAAACTTGAATAAATAAAATAACATGCACGGATTTGACAAGATTCACTTCCCTGTAGACAGAGCCCTATCGAAATCAGTTTAACTGGAGCCCTGTTGGCTGCATGCTTGTAGGTTTGTCTACATCCTCAAGCTGAGCACCTTTGTGACTGACTCCTATGGCGTATTGGATTTTCCGGTAAGCTTCACTTTGACAATTGGAAATGCTATAAACTGCCACCATGAGGAAAATAAATTGCATCAGATGCTGAGAATATTTCTGTTAGATCAATAGCAGGTTAAATATGTGCACGCTGTGTCAGTAAGCACCAAGTAGTGCACTGCACTTCAGCTGAACAAAGAGTCCCATCATCACTGTAATAGAGATGTATATTTGGAAGAACAATTCGTGTTTCAGTTTTAAAGGCACACTGCTGTTGACATAAGAAACTTAAATATATTATGGAATAGTTATGGCCCAGGCAGATGTAATGTCACCACCCATAATTCACTGGGATGATGTCATACCTTTGTATTATTTCCCACACTTTATTGGAATACCATAGTTCCCATGAACTGCATACGTCAAAGAGAAGTCTAAAATATACATATAAAGAAAATTGTGAGTAGCTGCTAATGTGAATATTGTTCAATTAAATTCACAGTTTATTGTCATGAAACCAAGATTTTTCTATGAGAACATAAAAAAACTGTTGGTCGGTATTTATCATCAACAAAACCCATTTTAAATAGTTGAACAGCATTAGTAAGTATGTCATGAATATTTTATGTGACTGGGAATATCATACAATATTTACTTTACCTCACAACATATATATTTAATAAATTACTCATAAATCGGGATTTAGGGATAAAGGCCCAAACGCCACCACTTGCCGCCACATCACTGCAACCGGGAACCACAGCCCCCAGCAATCATCGCAGCTGAACGCCGCCAACGCGACGTGACGCGCCAGGAGGCGCATAAGAACTCTGCAGGACTCCCGCAGCACAGGAGCCCAAACGCCACCACTTGCCGCCACATCACTGCAACCGGGGACCACAGCCCCCAGCAATCACCGCAGCTGAATGCCGCCAACACGCGTGACACGCCAGGAGGCGGATAGGAACTCTGCAGTACTCACGCAGCGCGGAAGCCCAAACGCCACCACTTGCCGCCACATCACTGCAACCGGGGACCACAGCCCCCAGCAAGCACCGCGGCTGAACACCGCCAACGTGACGTGACACGCCAGGAGGCGCATAAGAACTCTGCAGGACTCCCGCAGCACGGGAGCCCAAACACCACCACTTGCCGCCACATCACTGCAACCGGGGACCACAGCCCCAGCAATCACCGTGGCTGAACGCTGCCAACACGATGTGACGTGCCAGGAGGTGCATAAGAACTCTGCAAGACTCCTGCAGCGCGGGAGCCCAAATGCTACCACTTGCCACCACATCACTGCAACTGGGGACCACAGCACCCAGCAATCACCGCGGCTGAATGCCACCAAGGCGACGTGACGCGCCAGAAGGCGCATAAGAACTCTGCAGGACTCCCACAGCGCAGGAGCCCAAACACCACCATTTGCCGCCACATCACTAAAACTGGGGACCACAGTCCCCAGAAATAACCCGCAGCTGAATGCCGCCAACGCAACGTGACGCGCCAGGAGGCGCATACGACCTCTACAGGACTCCCCCAGCGCGGGACGCGCACGGACATGCCCGGGCCAAGGGCGGGTCCGTCTGCGCCCGTCAGAGCCTGAAGGAGGCTGGGCTGGGCCACCCCTCTGAGATTTGCCTCCGGAGTCACCTGGACTTGACCCCTAGTCATCGTTTGAGCTGAGGTTAGTGTTTCGTCTCTCTGGAGAGCATATACTTTGCTGTTGAGCCACCTGTGTGGTGTATTTAAAGCTCTGTCTAGCTTTTGGCTCCTGCTGTTATTTGCAAGTGCAAGAGCACCAGATGTAAAGGTGATCCCACATACCCTAGCGTGCTATAAATAAACAGAACAATGGGGAAGCGAACCTGTGCTGAAAAAAGGACCTGGCCTGGCAGTTTGGTCTGGACTGTTCCCATGGGGCACAGGGTCAAGACTGATTTGCATATGGCTGGGTCCAAACTGGGGTGGCGTAGTGGGCAAAAGAACGATGGATTTTACCCAGATCTTTTGACTGGGGGAGAATGTTTGCATTGTCAGCATTCCGTCCATCATTTGTTTGCTGAAAAAAAGCAAATGACACTTCCGCAAACCTCCTCCACATTGCAACCGACTTCTATTGATAGGATGCTCCAGAGGGCCATAGGTGTGGTGGCCACCGAAATTGAACTGACCGAAAGGCGGCTATCGCTAACTCCGAACCTAGACCTTCCCTTGACAGACCTTGATGCCTCAGGTATTTCAGCAGCCTCGGCCACTAATTCTTCTAAGGCTCTGCCAAGGGGTTGTGTGACGACACGCAAAACACCTAACGTTGATCCGCATCCGGGGGCTGCTCCCCCAGGGCCCGCTAAAAAAGGGAAATCTAAGCCAGCTGTGAGATCTGGGGCAAAACGGAAGAAGGGTCTAGAAGAAACATCGGACACTGGAGACATTGGGGAGGCGGTAATAGCTGGTTGTACACCCGCAGCCATGGAGCACCCAGCATGGGTGACAAATCTGGTGGTGGATTTACAGGTCCAAGTTAGGGCTATTGTGAAGGACGAGCTCAGTTCTCTGATAGCACGGGTGGATAAGTTGGCATCATTGTTTGAGGCCTGGGTAGGCAATCAAGGAGTAACAACTAGGGGTATTGAGAATGCTAGTTCCCGAGAGGGGGGCAAGATGGCGGCTGAGTGGGATTCTCCGATACTCACCCCGCGTCTCTTCCGGAGATTCCCTGTGATGACGAGGCTCTTTTCTCAGGCGGCGCTGGCTATGCGCGGAGAAAATGATGGTTGGCCTCTGCTGAATGGATGGTGCAGAGGCTGCCGTAGATCGGCTGCTCGACGACCCTTGGTGAGGAGCGTGCAAGACAAGGACCGGTGCAGACGCTGGGAGTCTCTCGCGCGGCTCCTACTGACGGCGGCCGCCGCTGGCTGTGGGAATATTGACGCAGGAGCGGCACTGCTTAGCAACACAGACGCCGGAGAACACAGAGCACAGCTAGGAGGACAGATGGCGGCTTTCGGTGCTCGGAGTAAGACGCGCTCAACGGCGCAGGCGGTTGCCGCGTCTGCACAACCCGAGCAGAACAAGAAAACAGACAATGGCAGGAAAAACAAGAACCGCATACTGGTAAGGGCGGGAAGCAAGACACTAACAAAAATTCTTTGCCAAAAGGTGTCGTAATTGGGGACCAGCACAAAAGACAGATAGCCATAACGAGCTTGTTTCCAGCTAAAGGAACAATTGAGTTTGAAAAGGGACGAGAGCATTTAAAGGACATAAGCAGCATAATCGATATCCCAATTGGAACCCTTACAGGTGTCGAACCATCTGTCACAGACTTCTTAGGTTCCAACGCTACCCCTGATATAATGACGGATATCAGTAACGGGCGGCTATCATGGGGGTCCAGTGGTGAGACAACTATATTGGGTACGCCAGAATTATGTTTAAGGGAACACCTAGGAGGGGTGGAAGCTCTAACCAAAGGCAATACCCCGGATATGGTCCTCCCAGTTGCGACATCAAGCATAGCCAAAGAAGTCCCAAATGGGTTAAATATGACTAATAATAAGGACCTAACCCTCCCCATTCTTCCCACTGAAAAGGAAAAGGAAATACAGAGGGAAAATAACCATGAGACGGGTTCTTTGTCTACAGATCCTTTGGAAACATTTTATTCGTTGAATGAGGAGTCTGGGGAATCAGAAAATTTGGCCTCAAGCTCAAGCAGTTTTGAGGAACGGGATGAGGATACATCCACAAGTTATTGTAGTCAGCAAGGAGAAAAAAGACTACCCAGGAAAACTAAGAGGCTATCGGATGGAAAAAAGGTCGGTCAGAGACGGAAAGTGGCAGAGGAAGAGGGAGAACTAGGCTGGGATTACTCGGACACGCAGACATTACTAGGTAATGGTGTACCTGGGATTATGAAATCGCCTAGAAAACAATTAATGAGTTTGTCTGGACAGAAATTCTCGGGCTCACATGGAGAACCATCCTTATCCCTGATTCTACAGTCTCTTAAGTCATTTCAAGATGAAGCCAAGATGGAGAACCGGCAAGCCCGACTGGCCTCAAAAAAGATACAGGGCTCAATCAGAAAAGTTGGGAAAACATGCACAGAGATTGTGGAGAGATTAAGTCTATTAGAAAATCGAACTGAGCTGCTGGAAACCACGGTCGATACTTTGAAAAAAACAACAATGGCTCAAGAAAGTACCCTGAAAGACGTAATGTGGAAGATGGAAGAGGCAGAAAATCTGCAACGCCGTAACAATTTATGGCTATTAGGGATACCGGAGAACAGCGAGGGTGAGGACATCAGGAAGTTCATAATTAATCTGCTAAAAAAATCTCTTCCTGAATTGGTACAATGGGACTGGGATAAAGAAATCCAGCGGGTGCATAGATTTCCTCTAAATATATCAAGACGACGCCCGAATGACCAACAATATCCAAGAGCAATTTTAATCTTCTTCGGTAATTTTCTTCTTCGAAAATCTGTGTTCGAATTGGCGAGACCTGACAAGAAAAGGAACTGGGAGAACTTTTCGTACTTTGTCCGACCAGATTTCGCTCATGCTACAGTGGAGAGGAGATGGCGACTAAGACAGATGATAGCGCCATTTCAGAAAACGGGTGCTACCGTCTATCTACAAAACCCTGCTAAACTAAAAGTTAATTTCCAAGGACAGTATTTCTATTTTACATCCCAAATACATGCGCAGAAAATGTTAGAGGAAATTACTACAGGGAAAAAGGCGCAAAGAGAATAATCGCTAGAGAATAGATAGGAAATAAGGCTGCTATCCTCTATCTATATGATATTTAGTAACCATTCTGATTCGCATCGTATTTTTTTTTCTCCCTTTTTCTCACCAGTTTTGGTCAGTAATGGCTAGTAATAGTTAGTAATGGTCACTGATTTTGGGGCTGTTTTTCTTCAATTTTTTTCTTTGGGGATGGGAGCACTTTTAGGTAGAAACTGGAAATGTGTTCTGGGGGGAAAAAAAAGAAAATATTCAGAATCGGGAGGGCGACGGGGGTGGGGTGATGATGAGACAGACGCCATCAAAACAGGCTCAGGACTGAGCCTGATTGCCTATATACTGGTAGGGGGTGGGGGGTTGAAGGGAGAGGCGGGGGAGAGCGTTGAGATGCTCAGACCTGGGGTAATGATGATCTTCAAAAATTCTAAATCTAATGTAGAAATAAGCGGTAAGGGGAGAAAATATATAAATAGAATAAATATAGAGAAGACAAGTAAACACATATCAGAGATCGAAAAATATCAGTATGAATAAGTTAATAATTTTGACTATTAATATTTGCGGCCTTAACGATGAAAAGAAAAGGCAAAGAGTGGCTATCGGGCTACAACTGATTGGGGCTAATATCCTCTGTGTTCAAGAAACACATATCGAGGGATCTCAAATACATTTACTTAATAAACTGGGTTTTAAGGTGGTTACTGCCACAACACAAGGGGTAAGGACAAAGGGTGTAGCTATATTGGGGAAAGCGAGCGGGACACAATTCACTCGTTCTATCTCGGATAAATACGGACGATGGGCTATCACAGAGTGTCAACAGAACAATGGGGTCAAAATGACTGTCTGTACAATATATAGTAATATTAGTGACGACCCAGAAGTTTTGGATTATATATCTAATGAGCTCGTTCATTGGCCACTCCCAGTAATTATTTGTGGGGATTTTAATCTGAACTTACCTAGCAATTGGTCAGAGGATCCTGGCTTTCAGTATAAGGGCAGGAAGCCAAGAGTTTTTCAAGCTTTCAAAAACGTATGCCAAACCCATGGTCTGATAGACAGCTGGCAAGCGGAGCATCCGAAGGATCCAGGTTTTACTCATTATTCCTACCCACATGCACGCCACGCAAGATTAGATTATTTTCTGGTCTCTAATACATTGGCCGCTAGTTGTACTATTGTAAAATTACCAAGGGTACTCTCTGACCATAATCCTCTTCTTTTAACTATCGAACGTGGGTCAACAAAGCATAATATGAAAACATGGAGGTTTGAAAGGGCATTATTAATAAATGAGAAGTACTGTGATTCTATGCGGCAGTGGATTCCCAGATTTTTAGAGGAGACTATAGGTAGTGCATCAATCGATATTGTTTGGGATGCCCTAAAGGCTGGGATTAGAGGCGAAACACTTCGATTTTCATTGAATGCTAATAAAAAGCCGTAACAAGATATGAAAGTACTTCAGAACAACATAGCTATTGCAGAAGAAGGTCTAATAAAAGCTATTCAAGAGGGAAGGGACATTGAAAATGAACTTAGACAGATTGCAATTGCTAAAAACTGTATTATAGATGTATTAACGGTAAGAGCCATCGATAAAGCTACAATATACAAGGAAAATGTATATGAATTAAATGAACAGGTGGGACATCAGTTGGCGGTACAAACCCGAGAACAAAGCACTGCTAACTTTATTAAGGGTATTCAGGATCCAGAAGCTGGGTTAAGGACAGATCCTGACGCAATTAGAACTGCATTTCAAAAATACTATCAGGATCTGTACAAGGATACTGACATACAACAGGAATCAATCAAGGAATATATTGATCAAGACAGATTTGTAAGATTAGAGAGTAATGACGCAGAAAGTATGGATGCTATTCCGCAATGGGAAGAAATTCTTCTCGCATTAAATAGGCTTGCTCCAGGTAAAGCGGCTGGTATGGATGGGATTCCCGCCGAATTTTACGTTAAATTCTCCCCACAAATAAAAAATATACTGGCAGAGCAGGTCGCACATATATTTCAGGGGGGACGACCTCCGGGATCTTGGTGAATGGCCAAAATCGTGTTTTTTTAAAAAAAAAACATAAAGATTCTACGGAACTCGGGTCGTACCGCCCTATCACATTAATAACTGGTGATTCTAAAATTTATGCCAAGTTATTGGCTACACGATTAGCCCCGAACATACATAAAATTGTATCGGTACGGCAGCATGGGTTTATTCCCAGCAGGGCTACTACCGACCATATCAGAGGGTAATCTCACTGTTTGACTGGTCTGAGGTTACAGGAGACCCTATGGCACTTATATTATTAGACGCCGAAAAGGCTTTCGATAGGGTCTCCTGGAAATATCTCTGGACAGTCATGGCAAGGAGTGGTATAGGGGAACCCTTTATCAAAGCGATACAGATGCTGTATCGGGATCCGTCTGCCGTTGTCATGGTGAATGGATCAATATCAGAACCGTTGCCTATTGCCAGAGGGACAAGGCAGGGGTGCCCGTGTTCGCCTCTTTTATTTGCTATATATATCGATCCATTCATCCAGAGATTAGATAATAATGTATTGATCCCACCTGTTTGGATAAGAGACCAAGCCACAAAAACGCTTGCATACGCGGATGATATTGCGTTGGTTACCAGTGACCCAGGGAACGCAATCGGGGTGATTGAAGAAGAAGCTAAGATCTTTGGTGAGATATCTGGTTATAAATTAAATCAAGGCAAAACTCAGATTATCCCTAACAGCAAAATTGAGATGACTGATATTCGGGTAACAGAGAAAGCTATATATCTTGGCGTTAGCATAACCGCCAAAATAGGGAATTTAGTTAATGATAATATTGTTCTACTAATGCAACGTACAAAAAAAGATATGATTCGGTGCAATAATCTCCATATATCTATCGGGGGTCGGTGCAACTTGATTAAGATGCTTTTTTTGCCCAGATTTTTATATTTTTTTAGATCAATTTGTCTGGAATTTCCACCGCAATTATTCAAAGACATGGATAGTATGTTTTCTAGGTTTTTATGGGGGTATAGGAAACCACGAAGAGCACTACGAACCATTACTCTACCTAAAGATAGAGGGGGAATGGCATTGCCTAATTTCAAATTATATTATTGGGCCACCATACTAAAATACTGTATTAATTTACTATTTAAGACAGATGCCAGTAGTGAAGGGAATATTCCAACACCACAAGAGCTGTTATTAGGAAATGAATCTAGAGAATGTTTATGGCGTCATGTGAACGACAGTTACTTTAAAAAAGTTAGATTTAAGTCTATATTCGGTATCTATAAGGCTTGGAATTTTGTGCGTAAATTAGTGGGTATCGGACGATTATCTTATTATACCCCAATTTATAACAATAGCAATCTTCCCGGGATCTTTAACGACACATGTATGGAAAGGTGGGTATCGAACGGGATTATACAACTCGGATGTTTTTATACGATTTCAGGACTGAAATCTTTTGGGGAATTACAGTTGGAGTACAATCTAGATCATCGGGATTTCTTCAAATTCCTGCAAATTCGGGATTTTCTTTTGAAGACAGGTGGGGGGGGGGTCTAAAATTTCAAATGGTTCAGATAATGGAGAACTTGTCTAATAAGACTGATATAAAAATTGGAGAAATTTATGAATTATTGAACATCTGTAACCCAGATGATTTGGAAAAATATATAATGAAATGGCAGGCTAATCTTGGGGTCTCGGCTGAAACTGTCCACCACTCCTTCGCAAAATATCAGTCCTGTTTAATGTCTATTAAGTTACAGGCTCAATATTATAAAACCTTTTTTTTTCTATACTATACTCCCTATAAAATTGCTAAATGGGGGACGGGGAAAGGAACTACATGCCCTAGATGTGCATTAGCCGAAGCTGACACCATACATTTATTTGCTTCCTGTACAGTATTAACAAATGTAGTGAATGATATCTCAGCCTTTCTTTCAGAAGTATTTAATGCAAGAGTAGAAATCTCCGATGATGAGATTATGTTAGGTGTAGCTAATACTGAACGACCAAAATATATGCGAGGGCTGATATTTGTTGCAATGGCGGTTTTTAGATTATGTATTGCGTCAGCATGGCTGGACACAAACTCACCCGTGTTCCAACAGTGGAGATCTCGATTGCTGGCTACCTGTAGTTTAGAGGTAGCCATATATAAAAGAAAGGGACGTGGTAAACGTAAAAAGGACTGGCAATATGGGATCCGCTATTGCAATGGTCACAAAGACAAATAGAAAATACTTAATTAATACATGTTAAATATCTATTATAGACTCGAACTGTGTCAGGCCTTTGTATTAAGTGAAATTTCTTCTATGTCTTTTCTCTTTTTTCTCTCTCTTTTTTAATTTTTAATTTTTATTTACTATAATACTAACGATGAAACATGTAATGAAATGAAACATTGTTTGAACTTGGTAATACAGGGCAGGTCTGAGCTTGGGGTGGTGGGTGGGCTACTTGCGGGGGTGTAATTGTAAAATTCTTTAATAAAGAGTTTTAAAAAAAAAGAAGAGAATGCTAGTTCCCAGGCAGCACAAGCTGCTCCCCCTACCACCATGTTGGACCCCCCCACCCACACAAAAATTGATCCCCACTATTGCTACAAACCAGGCTAATCAGGGTGCCATAAATGAAAGTAGGGCTAAACCAACTATGCCGACAGTGCATGACAACAGGCATCGCCAGGGGGCCAGCCATTGGGAGGGGGAGGGAGTCGACACATGTATAGAAGACAACGAAAAAAGGCCAGTCCTGCCATGTATTAATCTTCCACCATATGTCATTGTCCTAACAGGAGTACCAGAGCTCGCGAGGGGGCAAAGGGAATCACACCATGAATTAAAGAATAAATGCATGTTTTGGCTGGCCAAGCAGAGGCAATTTTCTTATAAAGATGCAGATGAGATCCTCTTGACACGCAGGGTTGGTTGGGTGGGTTGGAGATCGAAAGATGTACAAGGGGACTGTATTGTGATTAATTTCAGAAAACCATCGGTTGCCCAAGCTCTTTTAGACAGGAACCATCATAGGCAGGATGGGGGTGTAAGGTCTCTTCCGCTGGGCTATTTTTATCCTCTGGGGCGTGCCTCACAAATTAGAAGGCAGAATGGACAAGAGGTGGGGATGTGGAACCAGAACTATCAATCTATTAATTTAGGTCAGGAACAGCCCAGACAGTTACTTTTTAACATACCACTAGCAAACAGATATGGGGCCCTAGAGTCAGTAGATCGACTCGTACCTGCGTAACACCAGATGGAGAAATTCCATCATCAGAGGGAGCCCCAGGGGAGAGTTTTGCAACAGGGGGAGATCCCTCAACAGAGTGTGTCACTCAGGTGGGTCGGGTTCCATGGGAAGGCATGCGCTAACGAAATGGAAGGAGTTGATAGGAATCATCGGCATAGGGCTATAATAAGCCGACCTCCGCCAAACCTACCTAATGAGACTGTGCAGGCTTCTGATCCACTCACAGTGGCGGCTTCACAATCACCATTTCTCGTACTTGACAAAAGCGTTATCAGCACTGGACCTATGATAGTGGGGGGGAAAGGACCAACCTCTCTCAGCAGGCACCTGGTTCATCATCGATAGCTGGCCAATCTATTAACATAGATAACTGTTCGGGCCCACCACCACGTAGCCGGACTCACCACCAAGATGGACAACCCTGAGTGGGGGGTATTCATAGAACAACATGAGGTTTGCATGTTCCAAGAAACCTGGGCTAGGGTGGATATGTTTAGATTAAGTTATGCATCGTTTAGTGTAGCCGCCATATCTGGGGGGAAGGGAAGGCCTTCAGGGGGGCTCTGTATTTGGGTTGGTGTGCACTTGGGCTGTGTAGCAAAACAGATGGGGACATTCTCAAGTGAAATTTTATGCATCTTTCTCACTTTTCCATCAAGGGTCAAAATTGCCTTAGTTAATGTTTATTCCAGACCGGTTGGCTACAGTCAAGAGTCAAGGACTCTTGATCAGTTAACCGCCTTTTTGTCTACCATCCCTGATAACTTTTTGGTGATCCTTGGTGGTGATTTTAACTGCCAGTTCGAGCCCCTGGGCGGCCTGAACGGAGGCAACCCCAGTGAAGAGGACCTACACTTGGCCATCCCAGAGGCTAATACTCCGCCAACTAGGGCCTGGACCCCACTGGTGCTTCAGATGAATTACCTTACATTGAAACATTCATTAAGGGCATGTAATGGCCGAACAAAATCGGACTCACCGGGGAACTACACCTTTAATAGAACAGGGCATGCCTCCATTCTAGACTATATTCTGGTAGATGCAAAATCCTGGCATAGGACGATAGATTTTAAGATTGTGCCCCGCCATGATAGTGACCATAATGCCCTGATTTTAGAGGTGGTCACGCCATGTGCTGAGAGCGCATCTGGCTTGGAATCTCCAGCTGATGATAGACTAATACTCACTAACTGCAGGAAGAAAGTCCGCTGGGTGGACATATGTCAATCTCAAGAAAAGAAAAGTTGTCCTCCTTATATCAAACTATCATTCCGTACCTTATGATTGCGAAACAATCTATTTTGGCTAATGGCACTTCAATCGCACTCTTGAAAGTTGCTGACAACCATATAACATTAACAACCACTATGGCCAACATTTTCTACCCTAATAAAAGAATAGGGGGAACATAAAAAAACTCGACACCCCTGGTTAGCGAAAGCTGTCACATGGCTAAATCAGCTTTGATCTCTGCTATTAAGGCCAAGGATAGGCCGCTAATTAGAGAAAAAAGTGCGGCCTATAGAAGCACTATGGATGAGGCTTAAAAAGGGTGGGAATGTGATAACTGGGATACCCTGAGAAGGGACCTGTGCACCCATGATATGAGGACTTTTTGGAACGTGGTAAATGCGAATGTATGACGTTACTACGCATACATTTACAACGCGGTATTTTACATTGTGTTCGTTACAACGCAAGTCGTTACAACGACTTGCGCTGGAGGGTGCTGGACTTAGGAATAGTATGATTTACTATTCCAACTCCAGTCTACGTACAGTAGGGAAGGTGTTGGAATAGTAAATCATACTATTCCTTAGGTTAGAGCGCCATCCAGGGCAAGTCGTTGTAACGACTTGCGTTGTGAAAACCGCGATGAAAAAGCATTGCGTTGTAAAAGTTGCGTGGTAAAGGATGTCTCCCGGTAAATACATGTTGCTCTGAAGGCAAGCAGGCAATAGAACCCAATATGTGTGGAAGGCTCATTTTGAGTCCCTCTACTCAAGGGTACAGGCAGAGGATAGTGTAACAGGTAATGAGTCTTCCCCCCCACAGACCAACTGTACTGTGGCCCACGTGACATTTCTCAAGGAGATAGCAGACGCCCCTGTGATAACTCTCAAGGAGATAACTGCTGCCCTGAGCAAAGTAGCACAATCTAAAGCTTCAGGGCTAGATAAGATCACCGGGGACTTCTTTTGCAGTGAACTTACTATCTGGGCCCCCTATTTGTGGACCTTGTTTAACATCATCCTGCAAGGAATTGCGATCCCCGCTACTGTGGTTGGCTTTCATTAGGGACACATTTCTGGCCATGGGAAGGGGCAATCTGTGGCATAATGCAGAAGTAACCTGTCCTACAATATCAAGGAAGGAGCTGATAGGGAGCTATCAGGAGAACAAACTTGCCCGTCTCCAGGACAGCTCTACAACTGGCACGCTCACCACAGCGTTCCTAGAAATCAAGGCTCAGTACAGACTAGAGCCCGTACTGGATGATATTAAACTGGCCCTTGCTAGGAAGTTATACTTGCAGTTCAGGCATGGGGTACTCCCGCTGCGTGCTTTCACAAACAAATGGGCAGATTCACCCATTTTGGGTTGTCTGGCTTGTAACAACGCAGCGGAGCGTAATATTTTTTTTTACCAGGCTATAAGAAGGCGAGACAACGATGGTTGATTCAGTTATGTAGAAACCTGGGAACCAAGCACTGCATAGAGGTTTTTAGGATACTGAAATATGATACCTGTCTCCCCATTATATTTTCAGTATCATGCTTTTTGTTCTCTATGTGGTGCGTACGTAGAGCTCTCTTGAAGTTGACCACCATAGGTTCTGGTTGATCACCCTACAATATTTTTAAATGGATTCGGAATGTTTTTAGCCTGTATACAAATTTCATGACTTTTTTAATAAGCCCTTTTTTTAATAATACTGATGTATATTTGGTTTTATGAATATTTTATATTTGTGTAAAATTGCCAGTAATTTTAACGCTGGTTTGTGGGCTAGGGCGTATGCCTATGCTATTTTATTATATGTAAGGCACATGCACTTTTCACAAGCAATCACAATGGAGGGCTAGAGGGCTCGAGCTTGTGCCTATGTGGATTACTTTGTGGTTGTCTCTTCCTGGTATTGTCTTTTGTATTGCACATATATCGCACACGCACTTTAATGAGGCTTTTGGATCTGGGCATGTGTCATTATAGATTGTTTTTATGGAATATAAATGTGATGCACATGCACTTTTGTGAGATGGATGGATTCCTTTTTTTATTATTTTATCTTTCAATGAAATGTATTGTACTGTACATATACTTTTATGGTCATAACGACCAAAATAAAGTTTTTCTGAACTGAACTGATAAAGGATGCCACCCACAAAGAGTCTCTGCACCTAAGTCAATCATGGCACAAAAATATAGCTGCAGGGGGGAAATTCCTTCATCCTAATTCAAGGAAGGAGGGTCCGCAGATGTTTCCTTCACCTGATTATATTTATTCATGTGAAACAATCCACCAGTTAAGCAGGCTGTGGAGTAAATCTGAGATCCAAGGGATAAGGTGGTGTTCTTAGGAGGTGTGTATACCAACAATATACTGACGGGAGGTGCACACAAATGTTTCTGTCAAGCATACTCCAGCAAATTATCCACTCCTTACATAAAGGCTGTAAACATACTAAAATCTAAAAGTCTTCTGCTTTACAACATATAGCAAATTCAGCCAGTGCTTAAAGACACTGTCATTCACATCTTGGATCAGCCTAGAGGAGTATTTTTTTCTTACTACATTGCTGTGGGGTGTATTATTCCTCCTCCTAGGGAATACTTCCATTTTAGTGCATTTGGCGCATTATTATCTGCATCTAGCAGGGACTAAGGACCATTTTACCATGGACTCAGAATGCATAAGGCCCTGTTTGCTGAATACAAGTGCCAACTTGAAGAGAATACTTCCTTCTTCCGCATGAGAAGTCTTCCCAGTTCCCACACTAAAAGCAACACATGCTGTATGTTAGCTAATTGCTTGCTTGAAGTATTTTTTAAGTAAAAAAAAGGTGCACTTTGATATATGTTTGGTGTTATTTTTCAAGATTTTTTTGTCGTATAAAAAAAAAGTCAAATGCACAACACGGAAAATGAACCCTGACCAGTATTGTATTTAATTTACATACTTTTCTTGATTATACTTCAAGTAAGCCGTTGCTTCTTATTTCGCTGGTGCCGTTTTTAACGCTGAAAGACACCCTTCCAGGGGCCGTATTATACAAGTGCCCCGGGGGCACAACAGGCGTTTGGGCCCGCTTTGCTCACTCCTGGGGCACTTTGGTATTAGAGAAGGGGCTGCAGACGCTTGTGCGTCCCCTTCTGTAATACTGAAAGCGCTGACGCACATACAGCGCCAGCGCTTCCTCAAGAGGGTGTTACCTCATTTGCATAGGGGTGTGCCCCATGCAAATGAGGGAATCACTTTGCCTCTGTGCCCGAGCCTTATTACAGACGCAGGTGCAGAGGCAAAGAAGCTATCAAGAGGTGCATTGACAGTGCACCATCTAAAAGGTGGCTCACTGTCAGCGCGCCCTCTGATGGCATCCCTCTGGAGGGAAGAAAGGGGGTTCCCATGGACCCCCATGACATCCCCTTGCAGGCGGGTGCAGTCACTCACTGCACCCGCCTGCAAGGGGATCTCTATTCCCCCTTCAAAGTGCAGGCGGGTTGCCGCCTGCACTGTGAAAACACAGAGCGTCTTCAAAGCAGCTGCTCCGTTTTTCACATGAATGCGCTGCCCTAGGGGCAGCGCATTCATCATAATAAGGCGCATATTCCTTCATTGCACTGGGCACACGTTTTAAAAGGTGCGCCCAGAGCAATGACGGAAAATGCACTGTATGTATAATAAGGCCCCAGATGGCTTCTTCCACCACAGAGTGCTTGGTTTTGAAAGAAATTCCTGCTTGCCTATCGAGAGAGAGAGAAGGAAGGCCAATCAAAGAACAAGCAGCTCCCTCTCAGAGAATTCCACCGCATGCACAAGTAATGTCAGAGTGGGAGATGTGCAGTGACACTCTGATTACACTGTGTATTTACAATATGTAGCATTCAAAGCCCTATTTCTGAGATGGTTTTTATCAGTGCAGCATGCTTCCTGTTGAAAGATGCAGACACATGCCCTAAAGCCGCCCTACCGCTCTTTCTGAGCTCAATGTGTGGCTACAGAGGCTAGCACAGGAATGGTTTTGTCTGATGAAAGTAGCAGCCATCTTGGAATGGCACTGCTTCCTATGGATCAAAGTATACCCATATTAGAGAGTATGCCTTTTATTTGCCAAGCGTGTGGAAATTAAAAGTTTAATCAAAAAGATGCCCATATATACCTTTAGAAACATTCATATTTTTGATAGCAATGCACCCATTTTCATCTGAATTGAGGGCTGCACTATCTATGTAGTTTGAATACTATATGATACCACTGATGCAGAGTTGGGCCAACCCTCTTACCATTATTAACCGATGGACCTTTTTCGCCAACTGAAAAGTAAAGGGAGTGAGCATTTAATCAAACAATCTCATTAACAGTGCAACCCGTTTGGCTACAAAATAAGGACCTAATAATCAGTGACCATAGATTTATTGCAATTTAGTAGTCAGGTTAAGGTAAACAAATCTTAAAACCATACTGCAAAGATACGGAATAACAACTTGGTAACCCAACCTCCTGAAGAAGTTCAGGTGTACCAGAATAAGGCAGACAGGACGTTCAGTGACAGCAATACAAAAGATCAAAAACTGAATTTGATGCTCAGAGACGAGTTTCTGGTTCTCTCTTCTAATCATGGGTGAAGTCTAAAATCATCCAGATTAAGTACAAACTAAGAGGATGGTTTAAACCCTAAAAGGATCTAAAAAATCAGTGAAATGCAGAAAAATAGGGAACTGCAGGAAAGTGCTGGAAGGTGTCAGCATTTCAAAAGCTCGGTGAAGAGTCTTCTTGGGACAGGAAATGAGTGTTAGCGTAAGCCACGCTCTTCAAAAGTCAAAGGGGAAGCATAGAGGTCTAAACCTGTCAACGTCCAGAGGAAAGTGGCATAACTAGAGCTTAATTTGCCCTGGTGGATTCCGGTGCTCAGCACTGGCAATTAATTGCCGCCACTGGCACTTATGACAGTCTGCCACATGGTGGCACTATTTATCTTATTTAAAGATGAGCACAAACATAGTTGTTTATTCAATATACATAAAAAAAATTACAAATGCTGTGCCGTAAGCCATTCCTATAGCTTTGGGTGGCTGATATAGACTGAACTGTCACACTTGTACAAGTGTGATGGTTAGTGGTTGTGTAGGTTCTGTCGTTGGCAGGGGCAATGGATGGTGCATGCTGCAGTGACCTCCTGATGAGGGCCATGGCTCTTATATTTTTTACAAATTAAGCACTGGGAGTAACCTCAGACAGTGTGAACTCCAGTTATTTCCACCAGAATATCCCAAGTAACACCCCTTTGTTTGCATCATCAGGGGCTCCATTGTCCTTTCCATTCTCACGTTATGACCTAAACATCAACGATTTTTCCCAGGCCAGACATGGAAACAATATTGTCCTTGGTCACCTGTGAGCCTTTGCAACAGCGCTGAATGGAAACTTTCAGTTAACACTTTGGCTCTGCATGTTCCTTGTCATTGTCTTCTTCTCTGGCTCTCTCTATCGCTAGTACAGTGTTACATCTATTCTCAAATGAACAAACCATGTAAATGTACCCTGAAGGAAAAGACAACCAGCAGAAAATGGAAAACATCTGAGACCCCTTGTTTCAGAGGGATGATTGAAAAGGAAAGCATGTGGTACTAATTAAGGTAAATTTTGATATCATGCATGGGCAAACTTTATTCTTTGATGGGTAGTAGTTCTAGTGTATGTAACCAGGAGGTTCATATACTTAGCTGGAACTTCAATGACATTCACTCAGCCACGAAGGTCAAATATAGTAAGGAAGAACTTTCTACTTTAAGCTCACATATTCGTTGTATTTAAGGAACCCATCTTACCACTAGTGAGTGTCACAAACTGCGCAGCCTAGGCTTTCATATTCACACTGCAGCTGGAATTATTGTTCCAAAGTGGGGAGTTGCGTTACTGGCTAATAGGAAGGAGTGGGTCCCAAATCAGGTAAAGCTGGACCAGTCTGGGCATCAGTTGATTGCAAGTATTGCTAATGGTAACTTACACTTCACAATTTGCACAATATATGGCCCACATTTAAATGACCCAGCAGTATTTAACTTTCTCCTTGGGAAGCTTGGTTTGTGTGAGGAACCAATTATCATGTGTGGGGATTTTAACTTCACCATCCACCCATGGGTGGATTCAACAGCGACTCCTAATTCAAGTCAGTGGCGTGTGTCGAAGTCCAGAGCGGCACTGAAACAAATTCTTGAGACTCGTGCATTGTGGGCTATCTGGTGCATTTGAGGGATGAGGCACCCCATTGTGACTATTATTGAGGATGGTCCTACTGGGAAAGATACCTCCTTGCTTAGTGCATTGAGGGATGTCTGTCACATGGGGGCTCAATCAATCAATCAGGGAAATTTTAAGCGTGCTACTCACCCGTGAGGGTCTCAAGGCGCTGAGGAGGGTGGGGGGGTGAAGCTCCGGTTAATGTGGTTTAAAGTTCTATTCTATTCCACATGAAACAGGCATGTTTCTGGCTAGCCACAACATTTTACAAGCCTTGACTATTAAAAACAATCGAAGGATAGTGTCAGATCATAATTCTTCAATCTAATTCATTGTATGTTAAGTCAAGTAAGCTGACTGATGCAGTATTGCATCCGCGATGGACCTTTGATATGAAGTTGTTAATGGATTCGATCTACATTAGTTTTATCGGTTTGTGTCTACGGCAGTTCATTAATATTAATAGGGGCTCAACCAGCCCAATAATTGTTTGGGATACCCTTAAGGCTTTTGTTCTCAGCCAAACTCTAGCTTTCACCATTCGTAGGGATATAGCATATCGGCCCATTGAGGAGCAGGTGCGGAATAAACTTCTCCAGTTAGAACTGGAGCATTCCCTTATGCAGAGGTCTCAAAATAGCTCTGCTGGCACATCTAGAGGTTTTGAACAGTTGACCACGCTGCGTATGCAATTGAAGAAAAGGATCTGGGACCGGGCAAGGTTGAAATATCAGTCAAAATGCCTGGCATGTTTAGAAAATAATGAGGAGATGGGCTGCCTATTGGCATTCCAAATAAAGGATGAGAAATTGAAATTTTGAAATTGAGATTTTAAAACTTATAAAGCGCATTATACCCAAAGGTGTCAAAGTGTAGTAAGAACCTTATACAAGGTTTTAGGGGCACAACAGGGAAGATAGTATCTAGCCACTCAGAAATTCTGGCTGTAGTACATTGTATACCAATGAATGCATGGCCACTCAGGGCTTGATAGATTCCTATGTGCAGGCGGTTCATCTTAACAAACTCACAGAGGAACAGAAAATCGATCTCGATGCCCTGATCACACAGGAAGGGCTTGAAAGAGCTATTTCACAACTAGCGTCAGGAAAGGCTACTGGCCCTAACTCCATTCCATCTGAATTCTAAGAAATCTCAAGAGTTGAGGAAGGACTTAAAGATCCCTAAAACTGGATTTTCCGGTTCCTGCAATTAAGGGATTTACTTCTTCATCTTTTCCCCCAAAAATGTTTGTTTGTCTCATAATGAATTCTTGTGAAATGTTATCAAAGTTTCTAGCCGTGGATACATATGTATCTTTTATTGCATCCTGGTTAATTATAATCACACAACAAATAAACTTGATGTAATATCGCTGTAGTTGGTCCTGCAAACTGAATATCAGGGTCCCGCCTGCAGACAGAAATTACTCATATAAATGTACTCGTCCAGAACATCTTGAATGTTTCTCACCTTAAGATTTACTTTTTTAAAACTCTTTATGACTTGTATAAACTAAATACATGGGGTCTCAGGGCGACATCTGAGTTTTTTCGGTGTACCAAATCTCAGGTAGACACTAAACATATTTTTGCTAGTTGTCACATCATTGCACCTTATTGGGATAAAGTTCTGAAGACATGTATCAGTCGGAGCCTAAAATCACCATGCTGGACTAGGCCATATGCATGAACATATTTTCCCATAGACACAGAATGGGCAAAACCGTTTGATGCATCTGGCCCTTATATAGGTATGTAACCAGTGTCCTGTCTAGGGTTATAGGGGTCTTTCTATTCGCTATAACTTCTGCCAGGCTATTTATAGCTCGCACATGGCTTCAGAAAGAAGCCCGGGATCCCCTTGCTTTCTGGCAAGAATTTGTTTTCCTGTGCAGGTTGGAAATGGCAGTAATAGAAAATGACCCTAGGCGTAGACCTGTAAAAGATGTTGGAGCCAGTTAGACAGTTTGTCTGATCTCACACCTGGTTTCGTGCTATAGATATGTGGTTTCACTTTTTTTCTTCTTTTTGTAGTTGTCATGTGTGTTTCCTGTACTATCTCGTTTTCCTATTTCACGTGTAGTTTTTGAACCTATGCATGATTTATTTATTCTGTATTTCCGGTGTGAAATTTGAGTAAATCTTTATGAGATGTTATTTCGTACTTATTTGCTGATTCTCAAATACCATAGTGTTATGTCGTTTGATATTTTTCATATAAAAAATAATATATTTTGGCACATTAATATTTCAAACATGATATGCTGACTTACAGTCATGTTTTGTAATTTAGCAGAGCTCTGAAAAATACACGTTCCACTATTTCAATCTACATTTTGTTGCATTTAATGAACATTTCTTTTCTGGTTCATTATGCTTTGAGCTCTGGGCAAGGGCTAGGATTGTCTGATAACACAACACTGACAGTGAATAAAACTGTCACTGAGATGCCATAGCAAACCGGTGGCTTTGAAGGGCCCACTGTTTCTGGGTGTAATATCCTAACACGTGCAAACACAAGCATCCACAAATGCTGTTTGAATTTATTGGACGAGTAAAATCTGATCGATTGGATTTTCCAGTGCTTGTTTTCCTTAGCACACTGTGTGGAAATAATAGCTGAGTCAATGTAATCAGACCTCTGCGTCATTACCAACACTTGGATTTTCCAATGCTATGCATGAAGTTGGGCTGATACATGGCAACATATTCCATAATTAGCTTTAGCTCTCACCCCATGAGTGCCCACTTGGCACATACTTGCATTCAAATCAAATTAAGCTATTTGACTGGGTGACCAGAGAAAAAAACACATAGAGCAAAAAGATCAGAAAACTCTCAACTCCGTTCTAGACTCGGAATTTGTTCACAATTGCAGCTGCTGTGGGATGGAAGTGGCGATGTTCAGAGACGTTTTAAGGCATTGGCAAACTGGGCTCTCACCCAGGGCCCCAGCCTTTCAGGGGTCCCCCTGATAGAGCCAGATCTGTTCTGCAGAGTCTTGTCCTGATTGCCTTGAATAATTCTCAAACAGATTGTTTTAAATACCGTTTTCCTTTTATGTATTTTTAATGTGGGTGATGTGTGAAAGTCTATTACAGTCATTTTACAGAGAAATGTTGGGTTTATTTTTCATACAGCATCCATAAAAAAAGGTTTCTTTTAGATCACAATAGGACTTCACATATGAGAAATGGGAGGGTATCCCAGAGATTATTTGCAGTAATATTATTGAACTGCTGCTGTGTTACAATATTGAAAACGCACATCACTGTCCCTGAAAATTAGATGTAAACACACTAGAATTTGGACAATTGCGCCTGCACGCTGTCAGTGACCTAGCCATAGGGGGATTAACTGAAAAGGCCGTTCTGAGGCCCCTGCACTCACCGCAAATACACCAGAACCAGGCTGCTGACTGGGGTGGGACTCGGTTCCCCAATGTTCCTTGCTCTTCCGGCGCGGGAGGCGGAGCCAGTCCTCCCAGCGCCACAAAAGGCAGCAATCTTCTCCCGCAGCGCGGGATGTGGGCAGGTGCGCCCAGGCTAAGCCTGGGCCAAGGGCGGGCCCGTCTGCGCCGCCTGTGGCCAGACAAGGCTGGGCTAGGCCCCTCTCTTTAGCCCACATCTCTGGCCCCAGCAGAACTACGGACCGGGGTCTGCATACTGAAGTGGAACAACAGGATATAACGACGGACAAGTCTGTGTATGCACTCTGCTTTCTCCATCCTTCTCCCCACCTTGTTTTCCTCCTCTACATCTAGTAAACACGAGACAGCGGGGCATAGACAATGGGTAAACGTAAATTAGCACAGTTATCAGGAAAAGGGGGATTAAAACCAACTGCCTCCACTAAAACAATTACTAATTACCTGACGAATGTCATGGGCGTACTGAATAGTGAAATCACCAATGCGGAGGAAAGACTGTCCGAAACCAAATCCGCCTTACACAATGCTATTGACAAAACAGTTGAAAAAGATATCGTAACAGAGGCAGGGAAGTCTCCCATTACTAAAATGTCTGTGACACCATGCATTTTGAATGACTCCTTGAGGATTAGCGAGGACTCCCCGCCCGGTGAGCTATCCCCCCCACCAGCAAAGAAAATGTGTCTGCTGGTAGATCCGGTCCCTAAAGATTCAAAAAAGAGGAAGGTAACCACAGGAGAAAAAGGAAACATGGTCAATACAAAGACACCTAGGTCAAATGCTAAAGATAAAGTCTCAAAACCTTCCAAAGCAGCAGATTGGTCATTAAGGAATGTACACAACAGGCTGACAATATTAGAAGAATCATTTAAGAAAGAACTGGAGGATATAAAATCTGGGATCTCCCCACTTGAGGCAGCCGTAAGAGAAATACTAAACCAAGTAAAGTCATTCTCTGGGCGGACCATTATTAGGGAAGCCGCACAAACCGACATTGTGGCAATTGTGGTCCCAGACACCGCCCCTACTCACCACTGTAAATGATGACCCCCCTCAACATCAAGAAACACACCCTCAGACACCTTTACATCTCCCGCCGGAAGCAACGCCATTTGTAATTGTGCTAAGAAATGTACCCATTCTAAGACCCAACGCAACTGAAACCTGGTTTGAGCTAGAAAATAAGCTGATACACTGGTTGACTAAACAATCCTGGAGTACTAACTGTCTTGCCAAAGAAATAATAATGGTAAGAAGAGTAGGATGGATAGCCCCCTCAAAGAAAACTAGCGAAGGCGACTGCATTGTGGTGAACTTCCGCACTCCCCTCTTGGTAAGAACCCTTCCCTCTGGTCTGGGATGTAGACGCGGTGCTGAGATCGCCAGCGGGAATATTCAAGCCGAGCCTTTGTTTTTTTTTATAGGCCAGAAATGTTTTTGGGTAGGACTGACATCCCTACACATACAAAAACAACAATTGATGGACAGAATGCAGAACAATGTCATACATTCACCCCAGTACAGAGATCTGGGCCTAAATCCATCGTTTTTTTGCTCACCATGCCATTCCAGTTTGAACCCAGCCATATGCAAATCAGTCTTGACCCTGTGCCTCATGGGAACAGTCCAGCCCGAACTGCCAAGCCAGGTCCTCCCTGGACTGGAAACAAGCATCCTAGGACCGGTTTCGGGGTTTCACCCCTCTTCAGCCAGGATAGCTTGATTCCAGTGGCTTGGAGAGCACGGGACCCACGTCTGGGCATACCCGTCCCACTCGGGGTGACAAATGCAAAAACAACAATTGATGGACAGAATGCAGAACAATGTCATACATTCACCCCAGTACAGAGATCTGGGCCTAAATCCATCGTTTTTTTGCTCACCATGCCATTCCAGTTTGAACCCAGCCATATGCAAATCAGTCTTGACCCTGTGCCTCATGGGAACAGTCCAGCCCGAACTGCCAAGCCAGGTCCTCCCTGGACTGGAAACAAGCATCCTAGGACCGGTTTCGGGGTTTCACCCTCTTCAGCCAGGATAGCTTGATTCCAGTGGCATGGAGAGCACGGGACCCACGTCTGGGCATACCCGTCCCACTCGGGGTGACAAATGCAAAAACAACAATTGATGGACAGAATGCAGAACAATGTCATACATTCACCCCAGTACAGAGATCTGGGCCTAAATCCATCGTTTTTTTGCTCACCATGCCATTCCAGTTTGAACCCAGCCATATTAAATTGGATTAAACCCAGATCAGTTGACTGGGGGTGAGTGTTTGATTTGCTCTAACGCTCCGTCCATCATCCCCTTTGGTATCGCTTTGTTTGCCCTAAGTTGGCAGGGTATGCCCAGACGTGGGTCCCTTGCTCACTTTGCCACTGGATTCAAGCTAGCCTGGCTGATGACGGCTGAATAGCCAGAAACCGGTCCCAGGATGCTTGTTTCCGGTCCAGGGAAGACATGGCTTGGCAGTTCGGGCTGGACTGTTCCCATGAGGCACAGGGTCAGACTGATTTGCATATGGCCATGTCTGAACTGGGGTGGTGGAGTGAGCTAAAGAATGATGATGGATTAAACCCAGATCAGTTGACTGGGGGTGAGTGTTTGATTAGCTCAAACGCTCCGTCCATCATCCCCTTTGGTATCGCTTTGTTTGCCCTAAGTTGGCAGGGTATGCCCAGACGTGGGTCCCTTGCTCACTTTGCCACTGGATTCAAGCTAGCCTGGCTGATGACGGCTGAATAGCCAGAAACCGGTCCCAGGATGCTTGTTTCCGGTCCAGGGAAGATATGGCTTGGCAGTTCGGGCTGGACTGTTCCCATGAGGCACAGGGTCAGACTGATTTGCATATGGCCATGTCTGAACTGGGGTGGTGGAGTGAGCTAAAGAATGATGATGGATTAAACCCAGATCAGTTGACTGGGGGTGAGTGTTTGATTAGCTCAAACGCTCCGTCCATCATCCCCTTTGGTATCGCTTTGTTTGCCCTAAGTTGGCAGGGTATGCCCAGACGTGGGTCCCTTGCTCACTTTGCCACTGGATTCAAGCTAGCCTGGCTGATGACGGCTGAATAGCCAGAAACCGGTCCCAGGATGCTCGTTTCCGGTCCAGGGAAGATATGGCTTGGCAGTTCGGGCTGGACTGTTCCCATGAGGCACAGGGTCAGACTGATTTGCATATGGCCATGTCTGAACTGGGGTGGTGGAGTGAGCTAAAGAATGATGATGGATTAAACCCAGATCAGTTGACTGGGGGTGAGTGTTTGATTAGCTCAAACGCTCCGTCCATCATCCCCTTTGGTATCCCTACACATACAGTCCTACCAGCTGGGCAGAATGTCACCCGGCAACAAACAAAACCTAACCAACAGACCTCAGATAACAATCCCTAAAAGGAACAGATTCCATTCCCTCTCGTACTATGATGACCAGGATTGACAACAGGCTGGGGAGGGAAGAAAGGGTAGTAATTTCACCGAAGTACATCATGCAGACTATGACATACAGAACTCTGACCCAGATATTTTAACCTGCCCAAAGACTGGAAACGCCAATCTTGTAATAAAGACATGGAACGTCGCAGGACTAAAGAATAAACCAACAAACCCAGAGTGGCTGGAGGCCTTCAGCCAAACTCAACTAGTTTGCCTACAAGAAACATGGGCAACAGATGACTTTTTGTGGAGGGTTTTATTTCACTTTTAACTTCGACAACACCTTCAGAGGGAGGGCGGGCTAAGGCAGGCCTGGCAGTATTAATATCTATAACCGCTTCACTAAAACTATTAAGGTCCTACCTGTCCTCCCCCTATTTTCAATTTCTCCATTTATTAACCGAAGAAAAGGTGAATCTGGTTATAATTAATTTCTATATTAACGTTTTTGATAAAACTAAAGTAATTGTTATAATGGATTTAAGTGAGGAGATTGAACTATTTTTAACTTATATTAAGGATGAGTACATTTAAACATGGTTAGGAGATTTTAATGTGAGCCAATGCTACAAGCGGGGATCTAAATGTTGTGGCTATGTAAAAACAAATGGGGAAGGAATGTTGCATTTTTTACACAATCCTTATGGATGGAATTATTTGTAAATATAGTTTGGATCTTCTGTAACATTGCAACGGTGAAGACCAAACGTTAGTACCCACATTTTATAGGAACGGCAGAAATTCTGTCATGGATCACATTTTGGTGACAGAAACAGGCAACGCCTAGTAGAAACCATCAACATCACCCCAAGTGCCCTAAGTGACCATGCTATCTTTTTAAAAAAAAGATTTATTTTTTAATTTTCATAACAACAATATACAGTACAGTTGGCCATGAACAGTACAGAATATTCAATTATGGTCCATACCCATATAACAGTTACCAAAGTATTTAGCAACAGTGACAGTCCCGGACCACCGACGGGGGATGCATCTATATATCACACACATGGTAGTGTTACTATGCGACAGACAGTGCAACATCATTTCTCCCAGTGTCCAGAGAGGGGGTGTAATGTCATGCTTGTGAGCCACCCGGGTCCTGCGCGGCTAGCAGGAATGAACGAAGTGGCTGCCAGATGTCAAGTGGTCTGGAATTTGGGGGTTGCAATTGCGCGTATGTGTCACTAATCATATTGCAGTAGGTCATACTGTATAGCTAAGCTTTTAACATTGGTGAGTGTCTGCTGCCCCAGTGCACTGCCACTTCCCTTTTAGCAAGAAGAAGTGCAATTGCGACAAAACGTCGCACTGATTTAGGAAAATCATGCATGTATCCCATAAGGGCCTGCAATGGGGAAGGCGCAACGTCTAGTTCAATCATGTGGGACATCTCACCAAACACCGCTCTCCAATATTGTTGGCTATCTTGTCACAAGTCCACGTCATGTGTGCAAAGTCTGCCATTGGGAAGTGGCACTTGGGGCATGAGTGGGGACGAGATGAGTCCCTTCGGTGTACCTTCACAGGTGTAATGTATGCCCGCCAAAGAAACTTAAAGTGTAACAGTTTGTGTTTGTGGTTAAAGGAGACTCTACATGTCTGTTTGCAGCAGTGACTCCATTGTGAATCAGAGATAGGTCGGCCCAGGTCCCGTTCCCACGCTGCACGCACCCCGCGTCTCTGTTGGGTAGTAGGGAGATGACTGATTTATACATCTTGGACATTAGATGATCCCTGCTGGTGTCTTTGATAAGTATCGTTAACAGGGGGAATTCAGGTAGTTCGAGCAGGTAACTGGAGATTTGGTCTCAGAGTGCCCCTTGCATCCTCCGCAGCACAAACTGTTCCATCAGCGAAGCATCTCTAAAATGGGCATCCTCGGAACGTTACCAGACTGTGCTTTGACCGAGTGCGCTTCACTAAGGTTTCCTGTGTAATGGGCAACCAACGATTCCCTGCCAGTGGTATAGCAGGGGAATAGAGAAAGTGGGTTCCGGTTGCCCGAATAAGTTGTTGCCAAGCCCAGCTGGTTGTGGAGAGTGTCTGAATGTCATGTGGGTGCGGGGCACGCCTGCCGGCAAGGGTGCTGTCAGAGGTGTTGGGTGTACAAGATCTGCTTCCGGCCTAAGGTAGGGGCTCCAGGAGTCAAAATGGTACCAGTGCCTCGCAAAACTACACTTGGCAACCAGATAATATATATGAAAATTCGGGACGCCGACCCCCCCTCGTTCATACGGCAACATCAATGTGTCCCAGCTGACCCGGGGTTGTTTACCACCCCATACAAGTCTGATTAAAAGCGAGCGAAGCGTTACCACCAAATAAATTATGCATTGATGTGAGCAATCCTGCAAACAGAGGACCTGCCTGAATCATCCACACTAGAAGACAGATTACTCAATGATTACATGCCAAAGAAAGCAATCTCCTTAACATACCGGAAAATATAAAATAATTCCCCTGAGAATTTAACGAAACTCAGTGAGAAATGGGGGGATGACCTAGGACCCGTAGATGACGAGGAATGGTTGGAGGTGACTGCGTCTCCAAAAGAAGTGGCTATACGTTCCCGTTTCTGACTGGTCCAACTGAAAATCCTGCATAGAATGTATTATGCCTGCACCACTCTTGTAAAAATGGGAAAAAGAACCTCACTGCATTGTATCTGGGGCTGTGGAGGCAAGGGCACCTTCTTATATATTTTGTGAGACTGTCCCATAATCCAGAATTGTTGGGGAGAAGTGAAATCTCGGGGGGAGTCGGTTCTGACTGAAAATATTGACATCAGCCCCCGATTGGGCCTGTTGAATATATGGGGAATGACAGATCTTACTAGAGGAGGAAGAATATGGGTCACAATCAGCCTCTGTCAGGCACTGACCAACGGCGCCTGCATTGCGTGGAGATTACGTGGCAAGGCCCGCGTACTACAAGTCCCAGAGGGCCAACCTTCTGGGAGGGGCCAAAGTCAATATACGGACGCGACGCGCGTCAAACAGTGCGCGTAATTCTTTCGAAGAGATCTGTCTTGTGGGAAGCAGCGCCGCCGCGCTGCTCGTTTTGGTGCTATTGGCAGATATACAGGGGAGGAGACCCACTGGAGGAAGAACATCGGTGACCGCAGAGGACCGGAGTCACGGACGTCTCTCTCGGCCTCGTAGACGACTGTCTACCCTCCGTCTTGCCTGTGCGAGAGGAATTCTCATGTTCCTCACATGAACCTCAACCAGCCTGGAAAGGAATAGAGAACTTGCTTAATCTCTCTTCCCATTTCGGGGCCGTTTTTTGTAACTGCTTCTCTGCCTTCTGGTGGCTCGTTCTGCTGAACCCTTACCTACTCAGGTTGTCATCTTTCAGGTACTGTAGTTTGAGGAGGATACTGTGTCTGTATTGCTACCTTATTAGACTGAATTTCGTTCCTGTGAATGGACTACTGCCGACGTATATCAAAGGAGATATTTGATGTCAAGGAAAGGCATTAGAGTTAAGAGGAACTATTGACTTTGCCCATCGTTTTTCTTTATTATTGTGTTAAAGACTATACCGATGGTCTATCAGATCCTATCCAATCTAGACCCTCGGTTTTTCTTCCAAAAGGCACCAGCTGGGGAATCTTTTTTTTTACTTCTTGTTTACTGGTCTTCTTCTACAGAAAGGGGGAATGCTGGAGGGGTATGTACGAGTTCTTTTTATTTCCTACAGTAGGAAAGTAGGAAGTGGGAATGGATGACACTGAGTTTTGTTTTGTTATTATAGGTACCCACTCTTCCAGGTTGAGAGAAGCATCTTGCCTGGAAAAGAAGATAGGGACGCAACAATAGCTGTTAGTGTTCCAGGTAACAGAGGCGGTAGTGAGACGAACTGAGAGTAGTCTTGTTGTTTGCTCTGTAGTAATCCTGTGTTTTCTGTTTACAGGTATCCCATTCCCCCGCTGTTCCTACCCTAATTCCTTTCCCCCGCTTGATCACCTCAATACTCTGTGTATGATACTTCAGAGTTGGGGATATCAGGAGGTGGACCCCTTGTGCATCACTCGGACCCTGAGGAGTACCTGTGGTCATTACAGAATTACGCACCCACGAATTTAACTCCTCCCGGTTAGGGCGATTCACGGAGATGGCGTCCTTGGATGAAGTGCTGCAAGCGCTGGTAGCAGTCCAGCAAGAATTAGCAGCATCAAGAGCAGAAACAGCTGCGCTTAGGGAGAGAGTCGATAGACAGGCGAGGAACCCATTCGACACAGCTACGTCGCAGATACAGGTGAACGTGCCCCCTCCTATTCCTCTAGCTAGCCTTGAGAGGTATTCAGGGGACCCCTGAAAATACAGACCTTTTGACGCAGATCATGTTGCACTTCTCATGTAAGCCGGCTTCCTTTCCCAACAACCATTCTAGGGTGGCTTTTGCCATTTCATATCTCACAGGAGATGCGGCAAACTGGGCCGTACCATTGGTGAAATACGACGACCCTATACTCTCGGATTGGAATGCTTTCCGCCGAGAATTCGAAAGGGTGTTTGATCGTCGAGCTACCACGTTTAGCGCTGATAGGGAGTTGTTGGAGCTAAGGCAGGGAAAGAATGACTTGATCACATATTTGACCTCGTTTAATAGATTGATCGCAGAAACAGCTTGGCCCGAGGAGAAGAGGATGTCGTTATACTACCAGGGACTAAGTGAAGAGATGAAGGATGTATTAGCACAAATCGACCCTCAGCCCACCACGTATACCGGCTTAATGAATCTCACGTTACGTTTAGACCATCGGATAGCGGAGAGAAGAGGAGGAGAGCGTAGGAGGGGTGAAAAAACCTATGCTCATTCAGAGAAGGATACTAGGCCAGCCTCTCAAGCCAGTGAGTCAGGGACAGAACCCATGGATGTAGGGGCTATCAGAGCGCCACTGACGAAAGCAGAGAGAGAGAGCCGCAGGGCACAGGGTCTCTGCATGTACTGCGGGAAGAAAGGCCATTACGTGCGGGACTGTCCACTTAAGCCCAAGAGAAAAAGCCCCTTTTATTCTAGCAAAAAGGTGGCAGTAGTGGCAGTTCATAACACAGGAGACGAGGAGGTGCCACCTGAGATAAATCTGGCCAAAGAAAAACCCCAGTTAGTGGGCCTAAATTTGCCTTCGTTGTCTGTCACCGAGCTAAAAAGCACGGAATCACATATTGTGTTGTCAATGCTTCTTACAACGAGGCAACAAAACCATCACGTTTGGGTGATGATTGATTCCGGTGCTACTGGAAACTTTATCGACTATGGACTAGTACAACGATTAGGCTTACAAAGCATTGCCAGGGAGAAACCCGAAAGAGTGTTGGCCGTGGATGGTACACCCCTTAAATCCGGACCCATCACGGAACACACTGAGAAAGTGGGGCTTACCTTAAAAGGGGGCTTTCAGGACCATGTAGAAGACCTAACTTTGAATATTATTGAGGCACCTCAGTATGAGGTAATATTGGGCATGCCTTGGTTATGGCAGCATAACCCCACCATCGATAGGAAAATGAAAACTGTGGTTTTCCAGTCTGAAGAGTGCCAAGCCAGGTGCATGCGTGCTTCTTGCCCCCACACTATAGCTCTCACCCATGCTTTCCACATCGCCACCGCTGCGGAAAAGAAACAGTGCTTTCCTCTGAGTATGCCCTCTATAGGGGGGTTTTTTGTGAGGCCAAAGCAGAAGTCCTACCCCCTCACCGCAGCTACGACTGCCAGATAGACCTAATTGCGGGAGCTACTGTCCCGTCCTGTAGGGTCTATGCCTTGTCCGAACCGGAGACTAAACACCTGCGAGAATACCTGGAACATTTTGTGGACATAGGCTTTATAAGACCCTCTCGCTCCCCGGCCGCATCTCCACTTTTTTTCATAGCGAAAGCCAATGGGGAGCTCAGAATGTGTATAGATTACCGCGTGTTAAACAAGAACACCGTTAGAAATCGATACCCTCTTCCGCTCATCCCGGTGTTATTGGATCAGGTGAGGGAGGCCAACGTGTACACCAGGCTAGACCTCAGGGGGGCCTATCATCTGGTTCGGATCCGGGAAGGGGATGAGTGGAAGACGGCTTTCAAGACACGTTACGGGTTGTTTGAGTACTTGGTTATGCCCTTCGGGCTGTGTAACGCCCCAGCAGCCTTTCAGTACTTCCTCAACGACGTGCTCAAGGAGTATGTGGACCGATTTGTGGTCGTTTATATCGACGACATCCTGATTTATTCTCCTGACCGGGAGAGGCATGTGCAACACGTCACCTTGATACTGCAGAGATTACAGGAGCACAGCTTGTTTTGCAAGCTGAGCAAATGCGAGTTTAGCGTTACGGAGGTCGAGTTCCTGGGGGTTATGCTGAGTCCCAGGGGTCTATGTATTGCGAGGAGAAAGGTACAAGCAGTTCAGGAGTGGCCTGTTCCCAAGAGTGTGAGGGATGTGCAGTGTTTTCTGGGTTTCTCCAACTACTACAGGAGGTTCATTTCTCACTTTTCCCAGCTGGTCTCTCCCTTGACACACCTTTTGAGGAAGGGGGTGCCCTTTCTGTGGAACACAGAGGCCATGAATGCCTTCATCCAACTGAAGAAGGCGTTCTGTACTGCACCAATCTTAAAACATCCTGAGACAGGTATTCCATTCATCGTGGAGGCCGATGCATCGGATATAGCGGTAGGAGCTGTGTTATCTCAACGTGATGAACAAACGGGACAACTACATCCAGTGGCCTACTTGTCCCGGAAACTGAACACAGCGGAACTCAACTATACCGTGGCCGAAAAGGAGCTTTTGGCCATCAAGAAGGCGTTTCAGGAGTGGAGACACTATCTATGGGGGGGCTCACCATCCGGTCACAGTCTACACCGACCACCGAAACCTCCAATATATGAAGACAGCGAGACAACTCACCCAGAGACAGATGCGGTGGATGTTGTTTTTTGCCGAATACGACTTTGTGGTCACATTCCGTCCTGGGTCAGAAAATAGAAAAGCAGATTCGTTGTCTCGCCAGGAGGATGTGACTACACCACGGCAGGGGATCACCGAGGCGATTATCAGTCCTGAGAGGGTGCTATGCGCCATAACAGTGGAACATTTCCTGGACGCTGTCATAAAACACCAATCCTTTGCTCGGTGGCAGACATGGGCAGAACAGTGTAAACATCGAACGCTCAAACATGGGGTACCACTGCACAAGAACCGATTGTATCTACCTTCACAAGAACTTAGGCTGAAGGCGTTTAATTGGTGTCATAATGCTCTGATGGCGGGCCACCCAGGTAGTAAAAAGACCTTACACTTGGTGCAGCGACAATTCTGGTGGGTAGACGCGGCTAAGGACGTTAACCAATGGGTATCTCAATGTGAGACGTGTGCACGGGCAAAAAGGGAACATACCAAAGCTAAGTGCAAACTGATGCCAATGCCCACACCCTCACAACCATGGCAAACGATCAGCATGGACTTCGTTGTAGGACTGCCAGTGGACCAGGGATACAACGCCATTTTGGTTGTTATAGATAGCCTCACTAAGATGGGTCATTTTATACCCTGCAAGAACCTACCTACTGCAGGGCAAACTGCCCAGTTGCTTCTGTCCCAGGTAGTTCGTTTACACGGCTTCCCTAGGGTCATTGTGTCAGACAGAGGTCCTCAATTCATCGCTAGGTTCTGGCGCATGTGGTGTAAAGCCCTTCAAATAGAGGGGGCTTTGTCTACTAGTTTCCATCCACAGACCGACGGCCAAACGGAGCGGTTAAACCAGACTCTCAAGCAGTATCTACGGTGTTACTCCAAAGAAGCAACGGATTCCTGGGTGTCTCTGTTGTGGCTAGCGGAACTGTCATACAATGCCTGGCACAGTTCCATAAAAGAAACCCCGTTCAGAGCCAATATGGGGTTTCATGCTAAAACATTGCCTCTATCCATTCCCCGTGAGGTAGAAAATCAACCTACGGTCCTGTCCCAGATACGGAACCTGCAAGCCATGCACAGGAAGGTGCAAGGCAACCTGAAACGGGCCAAGATGACCTACCAGAAGTGGGAGGATCGACACCGTCTAGAAGGTCCCAGTTATCAGCCAGGCGACATGGTATGGCTTTCCACGAAAAACATCCGTTTCAGAGTACGCAGTGTGTTCCACCCTAAGTTCATAGGGCCGTATACTGTCGTTCGTAAGATCAACCCTGTGGCGTACAGGCTAAGGCTGCCAGCATCTCTACGGATCCATCCGGTGTTCCACTGTAGCCTGTTGAAGCCAGCGGTGGGTGCCAGACGCAGGACAGTACCTCCCGTGGTCAGGGATGGTCAGCTGGAATACGAAGTGCGGCGCATCTTGGATTCCAGGAACCGGAGAGGGGGGCTGTGGTACCTGGTCTCCTGGAAAGGATTCCCATCGGAAGACGACTCCTGGGAGCCATGTGCGAATGTCCACGCCCCGCTTGCCGTTCGGATGTTCCATTCCCGTAACCCAGGCAAACCTGGCTCTAGGAGGCGCATGGGAGGAGGGCGTACTGTCAGGCACTGACCAACGGCGCCTGCATTGCGTGGAGATTACGTGGCAAGGCCCGCGTACTACAAGTCCCAGAGGGCCATCCTTCTGGGAGGGGCCAAAGTCAATATACGGATGCGACGCGCGTCAAACAGTGCGCGTAATTCTTTTGAAGAGATCTGTCTTGTGGGAAGCAGCGCCGCCGCGCTGCTCGTTTTGGTGCTATTGGCAGATATACAGGGGAGGAGACCCACTGGAGGAAGCACATCGGTGACCGCAGAGGACCGGAGTCACGGACGTCTCTCTCGGCTTCGTAGACGACTGTCTACCCTCCGTCTTGCCTGTGCGAGAGGAATTCTCATGTTCCTCACATGAACCTCAACCAGCCTGGAAAGGAATAGAGAACTTGCTTAATCTCTCTTCCCATTTCGGGGCCGTTTTTTGTAACTGCTTCTCTGCCTTCTGGTGGCTCGTTCTGCTGAACCCTTACCTACTCAGGTTGTCATCTTTCAGGTACTGTAGTTTGAGGAGGATACTGTGTCTGTATTGCTACCTTATTAGACTGAATTTCGTTCCTGTGAATGGACTACTGCCGACGTATATCAAAGGAGATATTTGATGTCAAGGAAAGGCATTAGAGTTAAGAGGAACTATTGACTTTGCCCATCGTTTTTCTTTATTATTGTGTTAAAGACTATACCGGTGGTCTATCAGATCCTATCCAATCTAGACCCTCGGTTTTTCTTCCAAAAGGCACCAGCTGGGGAATCTTTTTTTTACTTCTTGTTTACTGGTCTTCTTCTACAGAAAGGGGGAATGCTGGAGGGGTATGTACGAGTTCTTTTTATTTCCTACAGTAGGAAAGTAGGAAGTGGGAATGGATGACACTGAGTTTTGTTTTGTTATTATAGGTACCCACTCTTCCAGGTTGAGAGAAGCATCTTGCCTGGAAAAGAAGATAGGGACGCAACAATAGCTGTTAGTGTTCCAGGTAACAGAGGCGGTAGTGAGACGAACTGAGAGTAGTCTTGTTGTTTGCTCTGTAGTAATCCTGTGTTTTCTGTTTACAGGTATCCCATTCCCCCGCTGTTCCTACCCTAATTCCTTTCCCCCGCTTGATCACCTCAATACTCTGTGTATGATACTTCAGAGTTGGGGATATCAGGAGGTGGACCCCTTTGTGCATCGCTCGGACCCTGAGGAGTACCTATGGTCATTACAGCCTCATGGTCGTGAAGCGCAATATAGCAAGAAAGTGGGGCTCCGATTCTAGACCAACCCTGAGGGAATTGGAGGAGGATATGGATTGGATTCTGCAAGCAGAGTGGGTTGTCTGTGAGAGCAGCGGATGCCCCATAAGTGGTCCAAAATCTGGGGAAACTGGAATAATGACAGAGGGATGCTGTGTCCACCTGTGCAGTCAACCACTCAGCTGGAAGAGGAGTAACTCCGTGGGGGGAGGGCAGAACCCATGACCTACCAATTGTTATTCTGTATATTTGATGATGTGCGTAGATGATTATTGCTTATGTATGTATTACCACGATTGTCCATCTGTAAGAATTAACTGCTGCCATTCTGCTGTCTGCCTTTAATAAATAAAGTTATAAAAAAATAAAAAAGCGAGCAAAGCATAGAGAAAAAACGGTTATATAATGGGATTGGGATATTTTGAAAGAAATATAAGAATTGAGGTAATACGACCATTTTTATTATAGCGATTCGACCCGCCATAGTCAGAGGTAGTTTTAGCCAGCGCTCAACGTTTCGGCCCAGTTTCTTTCTTCATTGCCGGACCATAGTTAAGCTGTAGGATTCACTCCAGTTCTTTATGTATGTGGATACCCAGATAGTTGACAGAATCACCGCAAGTGGGTAATCAGTAGTCCTATCACACGGGGCTGCTGTCAATGGGAAAATTTCCGACTTGCCCCAGTTTATATATAGGCGTGACAGGGCGCCATAGCGAATTATTTTTCAAAGTATGGGTCCCAGATTATCATCGGGATGTCGCACATAGAGGATGATGTCATCCGCATAGAGGGTAATAACTAATGGACCTGTTTTAAACTGCAGGCCTCTGTGGAGGTGTCCCTCTTTTAAATGATGCACCAATGGATCCAGTGATATTACGAATAGTAACGAGGAGAGCGGGCAGCCTTGGCGCGTCCCCCGTGTAAGTGCGAAAGGAGAGATTAGGGTGCCATTTAATCGGATACGTGCCATGGGCTTTGTGTTTAACAGCTTAATAATAGACATAAACCTCTCTGGTATCCCCATTCTGTTCAATGTAGAGTACAGAAACGGCCATTCAAGGGAGTCAAAGGCCTTCTCTGCATCCAGCAAAATAGCCGCGGCAGGGACAGTGTGTGCAATTCTATGTAAGGTAGCAAATAGCGTGCGCAGATTCATGGCACTTGTGTGGGATGAATCCAGACTGAGCTGGGGATATTATCTGGTCAATGATAAGAGAAAGTCTTGTGGCTAACATCCTGGCCAATATTTTGCTATCAAAATTTAATAATGAGAGCGGTATATAGGAGCCACATTGTAGTGGGTCCTTCCTTTTCTTGGGGAGGAGTGGTATGACCACCTCTCATAGTGTGGGGGAGAGCTCACCAGTCTCTACGGCTTCCTGGTACACCTCCAGGAGATACGGGGCAAGTAACTGCTTATATACCTTGCAAAAACTGCCTGGGAACCCGTCGAGCCACGGCACCTTGGAGCCGCCCATCGCGTCTATTGCTTGAGTGACTTCTTCTTCCGTGAAGGGCTCCTCCAAGAAGTCTTGATGGGCAGCATTAAGCCACACTAAAGTTATTTCGTCCAAATAGCTCTTATTGACAGTGGCATCAACCGTCACCCTGGACGTGTACAAGTCAGTATAATAAGCAAGCATCGCCTCCTGTATACCGATGGTGTCAGTTATGTGTTTGCCGTCTTGGCCCTGGAGTTCAGAAATGTATGTCTGCCCCCTGGATTGCTGCATCAACCTGGCTAGCGTTTGACCCGATCTTTCACCCTACCCGTATCACCTAGCGACAGCGTATTACCCGAGATAGTGTGACTGGCATTCTGCCACCTCGCGAAACTCAGCCATTAGGGCAGCTCGACGTTGTGAACTGGGTGGACGTTGTAGTGATGCGTCGCAGTGATCTAGCATTAGTAACTGCGCTTCCAGTTGCGACACTGTGCGACACAGGTCCCGCAGTACACCAGCACTCTTTGAAATACATACTCCCCTAATGTATGCCTTAAAGGCTTCCCACAATGTTGCTTTAGTAGTCACTGTGCCCACGTTTATTTAAAAATATTCTACAATTGCAACTCGTGACCACGCTATCTTGACACTGGTCCTTAACATAAATATTTCAAGGCCTAATGGTTCACAAATTATGAATCAAATCAAAGTATAGGGCAGCAATTGAATTTCTCTAAGATGGGCGAATATAGATGGCACAGCTATAACAGGGGAAATCATGGAAGAAAATCTTAGACATTTTTATATAAGTACAGCCCTGAAGTCCTCCCCGCTATGTATTATGGTAACCTTCTGTAAAATCATGGCAAAAATCTCAGAGAAACTTAAATACCCTGGAACACCCTCCCCATCCTCCTACGGCAGACCCAGGACCTGCTTACCTTCAGGAAGCTACTCAAGACCTGGCTATTCGAGCAGTAGCAGCACCCCTCCCCCCAGCGTCTTGAGACCCTCACGGGTGAGTAGTGCGCTATACAAATGTACTGATTGATTGATCTAGAGGGAAAAGAAATAGAAAGAGGGGATGGTTTAATACAGAATGTTCCTCGATAAATAGAAAACTAAGGAAAGCTTTACAGGATTCACCTAGAGATAGGGATAAAATCTATAGACTGCGAGCCATGTACAAATCTGCCTTAGACAAGAAGAAAGGAGAGCTGAAAGAAAAGATCTGGGATGACGTCCTACAGGCCGCTGAATTAAAAGATAACTCTCTTTTTTGGAAAATAATAAATCAGCCATTCCCAAAAGAGAGAGGAGAACCAAGGATCGAGGCATTTGTAGAACAGGTGGATTGGATAGAACATTTTAATACTATTTTTAATCCGGAAAATTGTCTTATAAAATTGCCAACCACACATATATACCGAATTGATGCTGTGGATATCCCAACATAACCCTAGAAGAGGTCACTAATGCCCTAAGTAAAGCAGCAAGCGGAAAGGCTGCAGGCCCGGATGGTGTTCCGATAGATACTTTTAAAGCACATGTCACTTTATGGGCCCCGATGCTGACCCAAGTATGCAACTCTACAGTCAAGGGCTTCCTCCCTGCCTCATGGACAGAAAGTACAAAAGTCCCAATATTCAAAAAAGGTAACAGAGGGGACCCGAAATGCTATGGCCCAATATCCCTCCTGGACTCCAGTGCTAAATTAATGGGTAGAATGCTCCTGGGTAGGCTAGAACAATGGGTGGAGGAAAAACATATAGTCACTGACACACAATATGGGTTCAAGAGGGATATTAGAAAGGTAGAACAATGCGTTAATCTACACCTGATAATTAATAAATATACGGTAGCAAGAGCAGGGCATGTGCATTTATGCTTTGCAGATCTGAGCACTGTGTTCAATCTGGTAAACCATAATAAATTATGGAACACACTTGCGGAGATTAGCGCCCCTCAGGGTATCATCAACTATCTGTCTCAACGGTACTCCCACCTTATCGCGCAGGTGCGTTATGGACCAAAGGGGGAATGCACAGAAAGTTTTAAGGTCGCCCAAGGTAGTAGACAGGGTTGTGTTCTTGCCCCCTTGCTCTTCTCACTCTACATAAACGGGGTGGACGAATGTCTACAAAAAGTTAAAGCTGACGCCCCCATGGTTGGATCCAGCCCCGTCCCCATTTTACTATATGCGGACGATGCAACCTTTTATCTAGAACAGCTAATGGGCTGCAGCTCCAGATAGATAACTTTGCTAACTTTATGGATAACAAAGGTATGATAGTAAATTTTAAGAAAACCGTTACAATGGTAACTGGAAAAGGAAGAGCAAAAAAGAGGATACACCATATGAAGGGGAAGAGGTTAGCTGAGACACAAATGTTCTCATATTTGGGAATTCAGATCACTGCATCAGGGTCCTGGGAAAGTCAAATAAATATCTCCAAAATGAAATTTTTGAGAGCTACAGAATTTATCTTTAGGTTGGCTAGTAAAATAGGCCAAAAACCAATCAGGGAGATACTAATCCTGTATAATAGCAAATGCCTCCCAAGCGCTGATTATGGCGCTGCCATTTGGGGGTACATAAATTGTGGCAAACTCCAAACACTAGAGAATTTGTTTTTGGCACAATTATTGGCTGTCCCAAAATCATGCTCAACGTACAAGACACATAAGGAAGTGGCAGTTCCTTTTCTAGAGGACAATCTATATACTAGACTGATCCTTCTGTGGCATAACATATGGAGTAAAATAGGGACAGAGTTTACAAAGGCAATCATTTTAGATTGCCTTAGTTTAGATGCCTGGAAGAAAATAAAGTGGTTGTCTTACATAGACAGCCATTTAAGAAAAATGGACCCTGCCATTGGAGCTAATGACACAGCTAAAGTCCTAACCTACTCTAAAACAGGAGTTGGGACTATACTTAGGGGACAGAGAGAAAAAGAGAGAGACACCAATGAAAGCAAAAGATCCACGGTAAGTAGATTCTTGTCACACCACGCAGATACGGGTGTGTCAAATTATTTGACAATTGTCAAGAGTAGCCAACATAGGTTCTATCTTACCAGACTACGACTAGGAACACTGCATTTAAGATTTACATTCCCAAAAATTGGGGCATGGACTGATAATCTCCCAAAATGTCCATGCGATGGCAATACCAGACAAAGCACAATGCACTTTATTTTATTTTGCAATTTTTATAAGGACTTTAGAAAACGTTTTTAGCCCCGATTTTTAAAATTGGTAAATATATTTACTACCAGGATGCTTTTAATTATATATGTGCTTTGGAAAACAGGGATATTTGTTCATCTGTTATAGCGTTTATTACATCGGCCCTAGGAAGAAGGAAAGACCTAGCACACCTGGAAGCCCTAACTTATGAGACCACAGAATAAACTTATTACCCCTGTTTTGATCGTATACCATGAATTTTTCTTTCTGCTTGATTACATCCTATTAAATGACTACTGGGGGGACTTGAAGCTGTGTGATTAGTAATATTTCTTGGTCTGCTATATTGGTGCTGGTCAGCCCCTAAGAGATGGTTCCCATGTTGTCATACCACAATTGTTATGAGGTGTCTGCTTGGGGAAGGGGTATGCACACATGATCTCTGTATTATCTCTTTTTTTATTATCCATTGACTGTAATGTTTTTAATGTGTACTTTTATGGTTTTATGTCCATAAACCGAATAAAGTTTATGAATTGAATTGACGTAGCCAAAGAAGGCATGAAAGAGATGAAATTAAATCATAAATTCAAACCTGTTCTGCACAGGGGCCCCCAAAATAGGTGTGACCCAGGGCCCCAAAATCCTTAAGATGTCCCTGGCGATGTTAATGTTAGGCTGGGTTAGAAATGGATAAGGTTATTATACACTGCTGACAGCCAGGGGCGTAGCTTGGTCAGGAAGAGGGGGGGGAAGGGGGAAGGGGTTGAGCTTCAGATTTTCCAATAATCACACTGGCTTATCGTGTTAAAATACATTATAGGACAACCAGGGCTCATGAGATGGGCTAGAGGGACAGTGGAAAGGAGACTTTAATTCGACCTTCGAGACCCTTGATAGTGAGGACCAGGATCTCGCGTGGGAGGAAGATGTCCAGTGGGGAATTCCTAGCCTTGAGCTAGCACCCGTCAAATGGTGGACAGATGTGGCAAACCAAATCAAAGCCATCTGCCTAGAAAAAGGCCTATGGGCGGCTAACGGAAGAACTTCTTCCGATAGACACGGGGTGAACACTTCTAACAATGGCCATAACGTGAGTTGTATCGACTATTTGTTAATTAGTCTAAAGTTATGGTATGCCCTTTTGGACATGGTGGTGCGGGATCGTTTGGAGAGCGATCACAACCCACTATGTTCTACCTTCGAATTACTGGCCCAACATGAACCCACACAACCTGATAAACAGCTCATCACCCGTGACCTGGTACCTACTAACGATGTGAGGCATCTCAAATGAGCAATGGTCATAGAGAAACCAGATATTTTAGCTTCCATTGCTATGGAAACTGAGCACACAATAGCTGATTTAGAGGCCCTCCCCATCGGCTCTGATTCCCTTGCGGCTACCACCGCATTTCATAATAAATTCTTCTCTAAATTGCGTTCCCATTTCATTAAAGAATGTAGGGCCAAGAGGACCCCACAAAAGAACCCGTGTCAATGACTGGATAGAGGAACAGGACAGTCTCACTCCCTTACAGGCGGGCTTTCGGGATCACATTAGCACGATTGACCAGGTGTTCCGATTCAGGTTAATAAACTGGCGGACCGTGGTCTTAGGCAAGGGCAGCATGTATGCTGCCTTTGTCGACATCAAGTCAGCATTTGACCTAGTCTCGCGTAGCAAGCTCTGGGTCGTGTTGCAGGAGCTGAGGATGCCCCCTGAACTACTCTCCCTTATAGCTCACCTCCATGAGGGCAACTTTGCTCAAATTCGCTGGGGCATGCAGGGAAATGTGACCAACCCCTTTCCTGTAGAGAAGGGAGTGCACCAAGGATGTGTCCTGGCCCCTACATTATTCTCCCTTTTTTATTAATGGTATCGCTAAGTTTTTAACATCTGTCCCTACCGATGCTCCGGTTCTCGTAGGCACCGAAATCCCCATTTTAATGTTCGCTGACGATACGCAAATTATTTCCAAAACCCGAGCAGTTTCAGCGAGCTTTACATCTCTTTGAAAAGTTTTGCACCCTTCGGGACTTGGAAATCAATGTAGAAAAACCAAGTTTATGACCTTCAACCAACATAGATCATTTAAAGGAGGCATACTCTTGGACAGCCGGCCATTGAAACAAGTCAGCGCTTTTACTTACCTGGGGGTTATCCTGCAAAAAGATATGAGATGGGGTTGCCAGATTGATACTGCCACTTTGAAACATTGACAATTGTCAGGAATTCTACACACTGAGTTTAATGCCTCCCTGACCAAGCCAGTCAGCCCGGTCCTACAAATCTACAATATTAAAGTGGTGAGCTCAGTGTTATACGGGGCGGAACTCTGGGGGTTTGAGAATCTGTCCCAGTTAACCACTGCTGAAAACAGGTTTTTGCGAAACATCACTACTCTCCCGCAAAGTACCCCGGTGCTACCAATGTTACAAGACCTAGGTAGGAAAGCACTGGCTGATCTTGCCAGGCTGCGCCCCATCTTGTACTGGCGTAGAATTTGATGTACACCAGAACTGTTAACATACGCTGAAGGTCTTTGGGACATAATCAAGGCTGATTCCTTCCATAAAATTAGTTGACTACGTGACATAAGAGCTTCCCTACTAAATATGGGCATGTTAAATTTGTGGGAAAACCCAACAAGCTCCCAATTTCCCTCCAAAGAGATCATAAAGGAAAGATACTGGGAACTGGTGAACCACAACAGATACAGTAAAAGCGATAGTTCAACACTAACGGGGGCTTTTTTAGCAGTTAAACCACGGCCTAGCTTGGAGCAGTATTGGGACATTATATCCAAACCCTTTGACTGGAAGTTGTACTTTCAATTTAGAGTGGGAGCTTTGCCTTTTAGAACATATTGCAAAATGGGTTAAATCAGGCAACAGTAAATGTGCCTTTTGTGAGGTATTGGAAGAGTCCTACGCACACATCTTGTTTGTCTGCCCTGCCTACGCTGCCCCTCGCAAAGCGTGGTTGACGCCAATTTGTAGGAATTTGGGCACCCGAACGAGTAGCATTGCATTGAGAATATTGTGCAATCAGTAGCGGCTCGTGGAGGGAGTGCTGTGGGGCGGTGGGGCGGGGGAGGAGCAGGGTGGGGGGTAGTAAACTACGGCATACGGCCGAACAGAGGTAAGTAAACAAATAAATAAATAAACGAATTTCATTGCGCGCGCTGCATTGCCAAATGCGATGCAGCGCGCGCAATGAAATTCGTTTTATTTATTTATTTGTTTACTTACCTCTGTTCGGCAGTATGCCGTAGTTTACTACCCCCCACCCTGCTCCTCCCCCGCCCCGCCTCACCGCCCCACAGCACTCCCTCCACGAGCCGCTACTGTGTGCAATGACACCTTGCCGTGTATCGCAATTGCAGTAGCTAAGTTCTTGAGCTGGATGTGGGTAATCAGATTGCGTACTCTCTCAGTAACCTGATAAACTATTGAGCCGCACTTGTGTCTGAGCCTCACACCGCTGAAGCAAGGAGTGTAGTTGACTCACTTTCCACATATGTATTTAAATGTTTGAGTCTGATGTTTTTAAACAGCCCCCGTTGCTATGTTTACGCCTCACTGATTTAATATTCTATTATGATATGTACTTCCTTTTTAATCTTATAATGAGTTTTAACTTTGAGTATGTTTGTTGCACAAAATCTTAAATGTTTTATTGCTCTTCCCGCAAGTATTGTATTTTATGATTGGAAACTACTCTGTTTTTATTGTGATCTCCTTTTATGACATGAGTTGTCGAATAAAGCTTTTTGGAATGAATGGGAAAGGAGACAAATATGGATTGGTAGGGGTACTAAGTGAGAGAAAACACAATATTGTGTAAAATAGCCACCAATTTTGAAGACTTTCAAAACAGAGGGGGAAAGTGTGTGCTGCATTTTAGTCTATGTGTATGTAAAAATTCCTCTTGTAATCCTACAGACACCTCACCATACCCGACTGAAAGCACCTGCACTTAACTATTTAGCAGAAAATACATTTATTAGGGGGGTGTAAAACCACAAACACCCCCCTGAAGCCACGCCCCTGCTGACAGCACTGGTTCTGGGACAAGATGGTCTGGTTCAGGATGATGAAACATTGGTGGCAACTGAGTGCCTTAGGGTCTGGTCTCTGGTCTGTGCTCTTGGCTGTAAGTGTTCGTTTTCTTTTGTATGTCATAGAGACTGGGCCTCAAAATGTTGTGTATTGGGCCTAATACCCTAGTTCACTACCTGAAGACTGAAATGGTCTTCGATTAGATACAGTGTAATAGAGACTAGTAGTTAAAGATCAGTGAACCATTGAGTTTCACAGCTCTCTTTGTATTCTGCCCTACAATCTTTGAAAATTACACTGAACATTAAACCTGAACCCTCAATTGCATTCCTCTGCCTTTTTCAATACATCTTCCCACACATGATATTGTACCTAATTTGTAAAAAAAAAAAAAAAACGTAAATTGGAGCTTTTCTGTGTGATAGGAAAAACTCTGGTGGTATTGTGTTCTTTTTTTACGTTTATTGGGCTTGTACTACATGCCCTAATTAGTTACAGCAAAAAGCCATATTAAAGGCTGCAAATGAGTCATGTTTTTATAGAGAATATACCGCTGATAGCTCGCTTGTTTCCCTTTTTATCGGTTTACATAAAGCATATTATTCCTAGCAACGACATAAGCATTACAATGTCTTACAACAAATCATCGTGTTATTGCATTTGTTCTCTGTTACATGTTCTGCTCTTTCAGCCGAATCCTTCTGCCCGAATGAAAAAGACATTAAAGACGAGGATGCTCGCAATATCAGATGACTTATTTATCATTCGTGTTCCTGTTATCCAACAGGTTGCCTAGACAACTTTACCTCACGGGATCTCAGATATTTACCGGCTTGGCGGAACAGCTCTAACAGGCTCTCACATGCTGGAAGAAAATCATTTCAAGCTCTTTTTATTTTTAAAAGTCTTTCTGGACCAGCACACATGACATATTCCACTGGCATTCTACCTCACAGCAGATGCCCCCACATCTATTAAAAAACACATGACACATTATGTTTCAATTCTTGGAACAACGGTGGTTACTTTTTTATCAACATGTGTGTGTCTGTAAAATATATTAAATTATTTGTAGGTAAATACTTATTTCAAAAGAGTAGATAGATATTTCCAGGACCCTTCCATATGCCTCGCTGCCAAATTCGTCATTTTGTTCCGTGAATAAGCAAAAGAAAATAATTCTTCATTATAAAGAATAACACGAGTCGTTAACAGTTTTCGCCTTATGATAATTGTTGGTATTTTTACCTATCTTGGGAAGGGGAATATTGCATCTTTCCCCAGTACGGAGATAAAACGTGGTTTAAGAAGCAAACGTCACTGTATTTCGGAGCTGCAATGCTACAACAAAGAGTTTGTAGAAACAAAGTAGAAGAAAACAAAACCTGAGTCCAATAATGAAAGAAAAGAAGGACTTTTCATCTCGCATAGGCCAATGTTGGTTCTTATTGGTGTGCAGGCTAGACCATCTGCACTTTGCTCTAAACTATCTTTACTTCTTATTCTCAAACCTTTCTATTGATTTGGACATTATTTATCAATCCAGTCTCCGTTCCCCTCTATTCAATAAGGAGATCTGGGTCATCTTTTTCCTGGTTCACCTCTTTTCTCTTGGAATGCACTTGCTCATTACCACTAACTAGATACTCTACTAACTCTCTTGTTCTTCAGTCTAGTGTTGCTCACATTTCTGTCGTTACTCCTCCTATCCTTTGCATATTTACACTATCTCCTTATGGCTATTTTCTCGTTTGGCTTACACTGCCAATGATATTGACCTGGCCCATGATCTTTAATTCCTTCTTATCTTGCACGTGTGCCCTCCCTATCCCATTTCCATTTATCTGGCGTCCATTGTGGAATGTCTACCAATTCACTCCTTCTTAACCCCTCAAAGAATGAAATCCTATTTTTTTCTACACTTTTCCCTTAAGCCTAACTTCTTTCCAACACTGTTTTTCTCTTTCTTCTGCTGCACCAAACTTCCTACAGCTGAGGTGTTACTTTTGACCCATCCTGATACGTTTTCAGCCATATTTCCATTATTATATATATCTTCCCATTCCCGCTGTGCAATATCTTGAAACTCTATTCTTTTTAGCTTTCCAAACAAAGAAGGCTTGCATTCTCTCCCTCATTCACTCCCTACTTTTCTTCTCGTCTTCTTGACTTCCCTGCGTATTCACCGGCTACCATTTAATCTGTGTTTAACTCTTGCGTTTGACTTCACCAAACTCTCCTTCTCTTGCTTCTGGCCTCTGACTGCCTTTACACTTTTAACTTGTATTTCACACACTCTATATTTTCTATACCTGTATTCCACGTCTCACATTTGCCAATCTCTACTGCATGTTCCTTCAAATGCTTTTTCCCTTGATCTAAGCTATGTCTCATAAATCCAACTAGTTGTTACTCATCCCCACTGAGCCCACTCTTGACTCTCCACTTTCTGATGATTTGCTTCTAAACATTAGAATTATTAGAAGTCTCCCCCACTTTGTCTGCTCTACTTCCACTCTTCATTCTCTTCGAATTCTTCTAAAGAAACATTTTCTGTCCTTCATGTCTGTTGCATGACTGTCAATTGGAGCATTTAGGGCCAGATGCATCAAGCATTTTTCTCCTCGCAAACGGGCCGATTCGCAGAATCGGCCCGTTTGCGATCGCAAAAAATGCTTTTGCAATGCATCAAACCCAATTTTGCGATTCGGTAACCTGTTACTGAATCGCAAAATGGGTTTGCAATTTGGTATTAGGAAGGGGCGTGTTTAGGGCGTCCCTTCCTAATACCGAATCGCATCGGTATGCATGAATGTTTTGTGACCGTGAATGTGGTTGCAAAATATTCGCATTTTACCACCTACTTCAAGAAGGTGGTAAGACATTCACAAATGGGAATGGGGACCCCTTCCCGAATGTTTGTAAAAGCATTTTTAAGAGCAGGCAGTGGGGACCACTGCCTGCTCTTAAAAAATGAAAAGAAAACTTTTCATTTTACTTTTTGTAAAGCATCTCGTTTTCCTTTAAGGAAAACGGGCTGCTTTACAAAAAAAAAGATTGCTTTATTTAAAAGCAATCACAGACATGGTGGTTTGCTGATCTCAGCAGGCCACCATCCCTGTGATTTTTGCGATTCCTAGGGGGTCGCAAATTGGGACCTACCTCATTAATATTCATGAGGTAGGTCATTTGAGACCCCTTAGGAATCGCAGAAAGTGTACTGCACACTTTCATGCATGCCGCTTTGCGATTCCCTAATTGCGAATCGCAAAGATTCGCTATTAGGGAATCACAAAACATGTTTTTGATGCATCTGGCCCTTTGAGAATAATCAATCTTATGCACATTTTTGGTTATGCTATGTGTATTTGGAAAGTGAACTATCACCTGCGAGGGTATCCTGGTGCTGAACAGGTGTGTGTGCCTAGCCCTGCCTATGGTAGGTTGGTTAATTGAAAAGCCAGGTCTTCAGCTTCTTGCGGAGTTAGAGAAGAGAGGAAGAGGCCGATCCACATTATAGGAGCAATATAAGAGAAAGTCCGTCCTCCCAATCTGGTTCCGTGTATTTGTGGGATGAGTGCGAGTAGAAGTCCTGCGAACCAGAGGTGTCTTGGTGGTTGGTGGAAACAGATGCGACTGGTCAGGTAGGTTGTATCTAAAATGTGCTGTGCCTTGAATGTGTGTGTGAAGAGTTTGAAATTACTGTGTGTGTGTATCCGGAGCCAGTGGAGCTCCCTTAGGTGTGGTGTGAGGTGAGTTCAGTGTGGGAGGTTGAGGATAAGTCTGTCTGTTGAGTTCTGGATGGTTTCTAGTCTTCTAGTTAGTTGCTTAGTGATCCCGGCATAGAGGATGTTTCCATAGTCCAACTTGCTGGTGACTAGGGTGTAAGTGACAGTTTTTCTACTGTTGTCTGGGAGCCATTTGAAGATCTTCCTCAGCATCTTCAGGGTGTGGAAGCAGGATGCAAGGACGGTATCGACTTGTGCAGTCATGTCCAGTTTGCTATTGATGATTATTCCAAGGTTCCTGGCATGGGTGCTGGTTGTGGGTGTGGGTGTCTGCCCAACAATTAAAATCCCATGTGAGATTTTCTTGCCGAAGATCACTACTTCTGTCTTGTCGGTGTTGAGCTTAAGACAGTCAGCTTTCATCCAGTTAGTGACTTCTGTCATGCAGGCAGTGAACTTGTTTCTTGTGTTGGGGGTCTTGTCCGAGAGGGAGAGTATGAGTTGTGGTCAGTGTAGGAGAGGATGTTGATGTCCTGTGCATGGATGATGTTGACCAGAGGGATCATGCATGCGTTGAAGAGTGTGGTGCTGAGCAATGAACCTTGAGGCGCTCCACAGATGAGTTTGCATGCTTCTGAGGAGTAAAGTGCCAGGTTGACAGTTTGTGTACTAGCGTTAAGAATGAGCACATCCAGCTTAGAGCGGGTCCTTAAATGTCAATCTCATGCAAGCATCTGATGATGATAGGATTTGAGACCATGTCAAAGGCTGCACAGAGGTCCAGGACAATGAGGGCTGCCATGTCTCCTCTGTCAAGGATCATGAAGATGTCGTCTGTGCAGTGATGAGCACTGTTTCTGTACTATGGTTGGGCCTGAATCCAGACAGCATGGAGTCTAGGAGATGCTGTTTGCTAAGGTGGTTGGTGAGGCATTGGTTGATTTGTTTCTCGAAGAGCTTTGCCAGGTATGGTGGGAGTGAGATGGGTCTGTAGTTGGACAGTGTGGCTGGGTCAGTTGATGTTTCCTTCAGCGGAGGCAAGAAGGTGGCATGTTTTTAGGTGTCCAAGAATGTGGCTGGGATGATTGAGGTGTTGAGCATGAGATATTAGTGGTTTGCTGATCAGGAGGAGTCCTTTGATGAAGGTGTGGTGCAGGCAAGGGTCAAATGGGGCCCTTGAGTGGATAGTCTTCATGGTAGCAGCGATTTTGATGGTGGTGATGACGGGCCACAAGGTCAGGGTTCGTTCTTTGATCGTGATGGGAAGTTCATTTTTTGATGGTGAGGGGGTATTGTTGAGGGTTGAAGATGCTGTATATGGAGGTGATTTTGTTACAAAAAATTTAGAGAGCTTGTTGCAAACGTCTTGTGAGAGGGTGATGTTGCAGCAGGCGGCAGTATGAGAAATCTTTGATAATGGCAATGGTTTCCTTGCTGCTACTAGTGCTGGCGTTAATGCGATCTGCAAGAAATGGCGCTTGGTGTTTCGTATCTGCTGGTTGCAGCATCTTAGGGCTGAGTTGAAGATATCTTTATCTGTGGTGTCTTGACTTGTTCTCCATTTGCGCTCCAGTTGCTTGCAGTGGCATTTCGTCAGCCTGAGTTCCTCTGTGTACCAAGTGGCCTGTGGCTGGGCTCTTGCTGTTGGGTTGCACTTCAGTGGAGCCAGGATGTCAGCGCATACAGTGATCAAGCTTTTGAGGTTCTTGATGGCCTCCTGCAAGGTGCTTGTGCTCTGGCCAGCGCACAGAGAGGGTGGAAGCCCACTCCTCTCCTGTGATGCTTTTTCAGCTGCAGCCAGCGGTTCTTGTGGTGCTAGGTCTGTGGTGGTGCAGAATGTGTATGTTGAAACTGATGAGGATGTGGTCTGTCCAGGTCATAGTTGCTGGTTTGTTGACTGTGATGTTGCTGATTGAGGAGAAAATTAGGTCCAATAGATGTCCAGCAGTGTGGGTAGGTTCGGTAACATTCTGGGTGAGGCCAAGGTCTGCAAGGTTTTCTAGATGGGCTGTAGAGTCTGGTTTTGTGAAGTCTTCTACGTGAAAGTTAAGGCCTCCGAGAAGGATGTGGTGTTGGTGTTGATGATGAGAGGTGCGACAAAGTCCTTGATGTTGCAGACAAAATTAGTGTGGGATCTTGGTGGTCTGTACATGAGGGTTCTGTGAGGTGAGGTGAGGTGACGTGACGTGAGGTGTTCCATGTAACTGGTGGGGCTGTCCATGTAGGTGGTGCAGCTGATGGTATCTTTGATTATGATGACAACTCAACCTCCAGGTCTGTGCTGATAGTCTTGCCTAGCAACCATGTAGCCGGCGGGTCTGGCTGTAACGCTGTCTGGTGCAGAGGTTGTGTATAGCCATGTTTCTGTGAGAAAGAGCAGGTATGGAGAGTGGTCACACACTAGGTCCCATGTTTGGTGAGTGAGTGGCTGTTGAGGAGAATGCATGACAGTGTGGCATGGCGTGTAGTGCAGAGACGTTTTAAGGCATGGGCAAAGTGGACTCTGGCCCAGGGCCCCAGCCTTTCAGGGGGCCTCCTGAGATAGCCAGCTCTGTTCTGCAGAGTCTTGTCCTGATTGCCTTGAATAATTCTCAAACAGATTGAAAATACAGTTTTCCTTTAATTTATTTTTAATGTGGGTGATGTGTGAAAGTCTATGACAGACATTTTACAGAGAAATGTTGGGTTTATTTTTCATGCAGCATCCATAAAAAAAGGTTTCTTTTAGATCACAATAGGACCTCACATATGAGAAATGGGAGGGTATCCCAGAGATTATTTGCAGTAATATTATTGAACTGCTGCTGTGTTACAATATTTAAAACACCCATCACTATCCCTGAATATTAGATGTAAACACATTAGAATTTGGGCAACTGTGCCTGAGCGCTGTCAGTGACCTAGCCAAAGAAGGCATGAAATAGCTGAAATTAAATCATAAATTCAAACCTGTTCTTCACAGGGGCCCACAAAATAGGTGTGACCCAGGGCCCCAAAATCATTAAGATGTCCCTGGTGTTGAGTGGGTGGTGTTTGGTCTGTGTGAGCGGGTGGCTGGTTTGTATGAGTGTGAGCAAGTGATGGGTGTTGTTAGCACGGGAGTGGAGGGTCTGGGGTGTGGGTGAATGCATGAGAACTTGCAGGAGGCACATGTGAATGCTCCTTCCGTGTCATGTTGTGTGATGCAGTGTGGCAATAGTGCGGTGAGTGGGGGGGCCAGGTTGAGAGAATGGAGGAATGCAGTAGTATAACAGTGGGTAGGGGGTGAACCGCAGTTCCTGATGCTGGGTGCAGTCCAGGGGTGGATGGGTGCAGACGGGCATGCCTTTGATGTGCCAGTGGCGTGCCCGCAACATGTCTGCATTGCAGCTGCCATTAAGTAGGTCCTGAGAGGTGGGAGGAGCACAGGATGCTGTGGGAGGGAAACCAGTGATGACACTTTCAGTGCAGATGGATGAATGGAATTCCAGTGAAGTCACTTTCTGTGCTGATGAATGATGGGGAGGTCAAATTATGTCACTTCCTGTGATGGGCAATGATGTCCTCTTTCTTGGATTTTTCTTTTGAAGATGGCTTTGGCAGGAAACCAGTGCACTTCCTATGCAGATGGATGATGGGAAATCCAATGATGTCACTTCCCATGGCAAGTGAGAGGAAATTTGGATTTCTGTGAGCATAATTTTGACAAATCGGTCAGCACAGAGGTGGTAATTGTCCCAATCTGCCACTCCAAGGTGCAGAAAGTTTATCAGTTGCCTAGTGGTGTGGACATATGACAAGGACAGTGGGCGCCCCATACCATTCCTTTTTCAGAACACCAATTCCAGGTGTGTAGTGGACTGTCTTCCCTCCATGGCATAAGAACTGGGGTGAAATCTCCATTCTGCCCTTCCTACAGGAGCAGAAAGACACACGAGTGCTCATGGTGTGGTGTGCAGACCAATGGTAGGAATGGCAAGCTCCCCACCGCATTCCTTTTCTCACTTGTTTCTTCTGGTTGTCTGCTGGGCTTTCTGTTCCAAACACCCCAGTCTACTCACTTCATGGGGCAGAAATCCAAGAGACCAGCAGGATAAATTAAATGGGGTGGGTGGCCAGTCTATCATTGAATTAGACACTGCCCTAATTCTCCAACCCCTCAGAGTCTTTTTGTGTCCCATTGGGGCATATAGGGGTGAGTACCACAAATGTCCCCATCCCAAGGGGACAGAAAGTCCGCCAGACCACCAGACAGGTCTCCAGCCTCTCTCAGTATTGGGCCTCACCCCCTTGCACCAGATAGACTTTGCCCCCTATGCCAGACCATATATCACAACAATGCTCAAAGATATCCCAATTTCCTCCCACTTGCCATTACGAGATGGCTGCAGTAATCGGGCTCTGGGTCGGCCATTACCCAGGGAACCCTAGTAACATGTTCATTTCTAAAAGCTAGAAAACCACATGAATTCAAGCAGTTGTTACTTGCATGGATCTCATCACTTTTTACCCAGAAACAGCTGCAAACAACAAAGCTATGCCTACAAGCACATCTTTCTTTCCTTAGGGATGGCTACAACATTTGGGCCCAGGGTCGGCTGTGACACAACAAACCCAACAAACCCTGGGTATTTCTAAAGAATAGAGACCCCGCAGAATCCAGGTTGGTGTGACTTACATGAATCCCAGCATGTTTTCCTATCTAGAATGCCCAGTGAACATCAAAACTATGCATGAATGTACGTATGTGGTGTTTTTATAGTGCAAACTTAGACAAAGGCAGCGGACCCCTGTGCAGGGACAAAGGCATAGATACAATGCTTCCTAATAGTCAATGATCAATTTTTATAATACTGCTGAATCGCAATAGGTGTAGCGTATATCTTACAGTCCAAGCATACAATATTAGAGCATCAATGTTTTAACCCGTAGAATTAATAATTTATGGGACTAGGCCTTCATCAGGACCAAATTAGCGGATGCACCCTCAAGGTGTTGGAAACTACCACTTGTAGAGGACACAGAAAGTTGCAATGAGTCACCTCTGAACAGTATAATACAAAGGAACCAAAGTATTCCCTAAATTGTCAGATTTATAAAACACAAGTATCAGGGTCATAAAATCCCCAAAGCATTCCTGCTATTGTGTCTGTTCACCAACTCACTACAAGCTGCAATCTTTATTAATGCTACAGATCGAAACATCGGCGATCACAAACTTGGACTGTAATATATACATGCTACGCCTATTGCAATTAGGCAGAATTATAAAATAGTACAATTGCCCATTAGGAAACATTGTATCTATGTAGCCAGGCATTGCTTTGTATTTTTAGATCTCACTATTTTCACCTTTCCCTATTTTGTGTTTTCATGTAGCCGTCTGATAACATACATGCTCCTTCACCTGTGGGCTTGCTGGAGTTTTGTCATTTGTTATTTGAATCACTCTATGGGCCTTATTACGACTACCACTCGTGGTGGTGGTCCTCAGGACTTCTGTACTCGTGGTGGCGGTCTGACAACCACCACCACTGCGGTTCCACGTGCAGTATTCTGAGTGTGGCGGTCGGACTACCATGAGACCACCAGCACCACCGGGAACAAGGATCCTACTGCGCCGGCGGTCTGCAACCGGCCTCAATATGCTGGCGGTGCCAATGCCAGCACCGCCGAGCATATTACGAGTTGGCTTTCCACAGCTTATTTCATGGCCATGAGCTCACCATGAAAGGGGTGACAGAGAGGCAGCCCCTGCCCCTTTTGGGCCCTGGGGTGCATGCGGGAGGGCACATGTTGTGCCCTCCTGGAATTACACCCCATTCCTGCGCGGTGTGGGATGCATGCCACACTGTGCAGGAACGTGCTGCAGGTGCTATCACGGCGGCAGTCTGCTGTTAAGGCTCTCCTTTGAAGCTTACACAACTGCTGCTGTAAGACTGCCTACGCACTGCCCTCCTGCCCTGGATTACACACGTAATCTGGCGAGTGGATGCAGGATGGGCTTGGCGGTCCTCCTGTCGGCGCGGTGGTGGGCTGACAGGAGGACTGCCAAACTCGTAATAAGGCCCTGTGGGCCTTATTTCCAAGAACGTAACGCAGCGCGGTGCCGCAAGCCATTTGTCTGCGCCGTGCTGCGTTACTTTCATAGCGCAGGGATAAGTCATATTTGCAACAATATGACGGATCCCTGTGCTCTCCCCTGCACTGGCACACAATTGGCTGCCATGTGCCAACGCAGGCACCCTTGCACCATGGTGCAAGGGTGCCTGCGATGCGGGGATGATTGTTTTTGTGCAGGAAGGGACACCGTCCTGCACAAAAACAATCATGAGAGGTGTTTTCCTCTTTCTATGCGTGCTGCAGAATGCAGCACACATAGAAAGAGGAAAAAACTAGGAGAAATAACAGTATTTCTCCTCTTTGGGCCTCCTTACGCCCCCCCCTGCAGAGGCGTAGGATTCTGACACTTTCCCAGGTTTAAGAAACCTTGTAAAACTGGGAATGTGGCAAAATCCATGGATGTTGCATGGGAACACCCACAGCAACACCCATAGCTCACACAAATTCATGCAAAGTGCTGCGTGAAAAGGGAACATATTTACAAGGAAACAAAAAGCCATGCAGGGTGGTTTTATGTGTCCTTATAAATATGGAGCACCAAATTGCGCCACCGGTGCATCACAAAAAGTGACGCACCGGCGGCGCAAGGGGCTTGCAAATATGCCCCTAAGTCTTTAAAAACTCAACTAATGAACTAATTTAGATGCAGCTTTGGTCTAATATATTATTCAAGCTGAAGAGGAAACCTTAATGTGGAACACAATGGATAAGGAGAGAAGGTCTTGAAGATGAGAAGTGTTTTGAGAAAGAGAAAGGAAAAAGATTAGGGGCACATATTGCCAGTGGATACGAACACAGGAATAGGAACTGGCTGGGAATGAAAATGGAGTTAGGGAAAAGGGCATAGAGCAGAGGAGAGTAGCACTTTCAGTCACTTTTTGCTTTTTACCTCCACTAAAGGCAACCGCCGCACCACTTCTGCACAACGGGCACCCGATAAGGAAAAATGGATGGTAGCACTTATTAAGTAACATGAAATTCCCTCAGCTGTTTCTGGAAGAATTTTGATGATGTCATATCATTGGGTTTCAGACTAGTTCTGATATAACTCTTTATCTTTTATTCCATGGAGTTGTGCTTTCATTTTATTGTACTCACTGACATTTTTTTTAAAGTTTTCCTTAGCCGCATATAGTGTCACTGTACCTGATCGTACTTGAAAAGTTAAAGTTTGGCTTTTGGAACAACTACTGCATTACTACAAGATATAAAAATCAGTATTCATAATACATTTCCCCCAGCCAATTAAAATGTGCATTCTAATTACATTATTTTGTAATGCAGCATACAGAGAAACATGGGAACACCATAGTATCCAGGGAGCAATTCTCAAGGTCAGCTCTCTGTAGGCAGATGCCCAGTTTTTAGAAAAAGACATTCAAATAGAAATCCTGTAGAATCAAATAGAAAACTTAATTCATTTATTAATAGATAAAGTGCAAATTTCTGGTGTAAAACAAAAGTGTAAGAAATGTGGTGGCTGACGTGTTTCAGTCTGTTCTGTGGACTTTGTCAAATGAAGTATACAAACCACCATTAAGGAAGATGGGGGTAAATAGTCATAAGAGAGCCAATGTTTAAAGATATACACATACATGTACATTAAGACATTAATGAATCCCAAAATCTGTAATATTTACACAGACTCCTATGAGAAATTATATCCTATACTTTTATAACATATAGATTAATCCAAATAGATTATAAAGTATGTCTTCAATCCCCAACATATCACAATGTGCTTCTATCAAAACCCAGCATGAAATCTTGAAATAAATTAATACAATGCATTGAAGTTTTTAATTACATATCTGGTCAGGTCATCTAACTGTGCAAAAAATAGTTAGACAGAATGAGGGAAATCTTGACATAATGGCTGAAATACAGAAAGTATGTCATATATAAAAGCAGAATATACACTTTTGTATTAAAATATGTGTAATCCTTTGAAGTGATTTGGTAAGTAAGTTAAGGAAAATATGACTTTCCATCCTTGTAAATGTAATTCCCTATTACCGCCTGAAGCTATTTCCGTTCCCTATATAGTGCAATTGCTTTGATCAGAGATTAGTCACAAGTATTTGCTAAGTGTATTGCAATGGGATAGCTTACATCTAAATTTCCAGTCATGCATAAGTGCTTGAAGGCTCTTGTCTTCATGCTTCTAATAGTGCTACTGATGTAAATCAAGTTGCATAGACAAATAAGGGCATAAACTACAAGTGAGATTGACAATGAATGAGAGTTCTAATATCATGTTCATTATGAATCATCCTACATTGTTTCATACATAGGTTGCATATTTTTCATTTACCACATGAGAAAAATCCTGTCACCTTGTTGTTAACCGAACTAAGGGCCTGATTTAGAGTCTGGCAGACTGCGTATACACTATCACCATGGTAGAGTACATTACTGCCACCAGGGCGAGCGTATTCTGTCTGGCAAATTAAGAAATGTCCACCGGCCCAGCAGATATATCTTACATTTACAGGAACTGCCGTCATGGCAGTCCCTGTAAATACATTGAAAGTTTGATGGACTTTGAGTGTGGGGGGGGTAAAACATTGATAATGGCATCAGGAAAAGCCATATAGTTGTTCACCTAATGATAATTGCACACAGGTGTGTTAGTCTAATTATGTCAATGGATGCCTACCAATACAACAGCACCCAGAAGCCATTAGGTATTCACTCAAAAGACAGGGACTAGAAGCTGTCCATAATGACATGGAGTTTGCTGGACATCAAAAATACTAGTCACATATTACCCACTATGAAATACATACATACGTATTATACACTGTCCAATTTATTTCTCCTCCCTCCAATGCAAATTATATTCCTGTGAAGAAATGGGCTAATACCTTAAATACAGCTGAGCGCTTAGTCTGGTGGCAACGTAGTAGTATGAAGCTATGCCGGTGTCACCATGCTTTAATCGTATGTTCCTCCTGTGTCAACCTGCTAAACTAAGCTTACAATCTCAATAAAGAAACATTCTCGAGAATCTTTTAACACCAACATAAAGGATCATGGTACTTGTCATTTCTATTGATAGCATTTACTTATAATTATAAATAATAGATGAAAAAATATATCATTGTATGGCTACATATCCAACACCCGTCAGTCACAAGAATACAGGCAAAACAATTTGACCGTCCATTGTAGGCTTTTCTTTACCTATATGTTGTAGCAGGCTAAACCATGGGCATCCTAAGAGGATCTCATACATTCAGACTCTTAATACCATACAGGTATCACACTCTCACTTACTCACACATGAAGTTAACATGCACACAGGATGTCATGGCAAGGTTTCGAGTTTCACATAATATAAGAACTTTTAACAAGATGGGTCAGGACACCACACTCTGACACAGAACAAATGTTTGGTCACATTGCACAAGAAACAAAATTAACGATTCCGTGGGACTCTTTTCATTATGCACTTAATATAGCGCTCTCTCTTTGCATTTCAATCAAATTACAGCTTGCTTTGCTCCAGATATAGCAAATCTGGTGGTAGCAGATTTTTAAAATAATAAGATACTAACACCTTTTAATCCATATAGAAACAACAAAGTGACATGGAAAAGGTATATAGATTATATTTTTATGTTATGGGAAGGTGATCAGATATGCCTCGATGAGTTAATTGCATGGCTCAATTCACAAGATCCTGATTTGAGATTCACCTGTAGTTGTAACAGGGAACAGATTAGCTACCTAGATATCTGAGTTAAGCGTGAGGATGTTAGGGGGTACATTGCACTATACCGTAAACTCACTGATGAGAATTCTCTGTTAGCATATGACAGTTTTCAACCGAGATCATTAAGTGATAATTCACCTGATGGACATTTTCTCTGAATCAGACGGAGTCGCACACGCAGGATTGATTACCTTAGGGAAGCAGGACTACTTACTGCCAAATTGATTGCCAGAGGGTAGCCCAAAACAATAGTGCAGAGAGCACTGAAGTGAGTTTGGTACTGCCCGAGAGAAACACTCCTTACACAAAGGAGTAGAATTAATAAAACTACAGAATGCACTATTATGGTCTCTACATACAGCCCAATGAGCAATTAGGTCAGTAAAATCATCAATAGACATTGGCACATGTTGGGTGAGGTGGAGAACAACAGCTCCTTGTTCGCTTATAAAAAGAATAGGAGTATAAGGGATTATGTAGTAAGAGCTTATAGAGAAGAACAAAGAGTAGAGACCATAACACAGCGCTGGGGGTTGCCTCCCATTATTGGCTACTTCAAATGTGAGAACTGCCAGGCATGTAAATTCACAAATAACACGAAAGTTATTGAAATAGCTGGTTTCAAATACAATTGAAGAGTCACTCAAATTGCAATTGTAGGAATGTTGTATATTTGATTGTATGTCCATGTGAACTGATGTACATGGGGCAAACTTCACAAATGGTAAAACAAAGAATCAGTCAACATTGAAGCAGAATACGATGCAAGAAGGAAGGAACACCACTTGTCAAGCATTACATAGAAGCACACCACACAGAGGACATGCTACGGTGGAACGTTTTGGAAACAGTGAGGCCCGGTTCGAGTGGTGGGAACCTACATAAACTATTGGCATCTCGAGGGTGCAGATGGATGGATCATTTGAAAAGTATGGAGAAAGAACTGAATGATGTTTGTGATCTACGAGGTGTAGCAGCCACTTTAACCTAAGGCTCACTATTGAGTTATCTCTATAACGAAGAACTGTGAGTTGGTCGAGGCAATGCCAAGAGGAGAGCATTTTAATTGACTCCATGTGAAATGGACTGGTTGAATATAATGTATTACTTATGGTTGGAAAAATCGACTGATAGAGATGGCCATTTACGGTACATATTACTGATTATTGTACTATGGATTCTGCTTATTTATCCAGCATAATACTGTTTGACACATAATTGATTACGTTGAGATGAGCCCCTTATTTAACTCCTCAGCTTCCAGAAATTGTGCATTAATAGTGTTTATTAGATCTCCCAACGAAGATGGCCGCTAGGGTTAGCAGTCTAGGAGGGTATGAGGACAGTGGGAATAAGTGCTCCCACAGGGTCCTCCTGCTCACCTAAGTTGGCCACCAGGGTTAGCGGTCTAGTGCGAGGAGCGTGGGAGATAAGAATCAGACGCTCCTATGCATCTTCCTCGATTTCTTTGGGTTGGATCCAGACGCATGAGCATATGGCGCTGCCGAACCTTTTACACAGATTGATAGGGATTGGCTTCCCCCTGTTTTTCAGAAACTTTAAGTGAGATGCAGACTTTTGTGGAGTTGCTCACACAAAGATTATGTCGGGTTCACAATTCTAACCCAGTGTGCGTGCACGCATTACGATTGATTGTTTCTCTGACTAAGACAACACAGTATGGATGGATATGGTATCACGTAGTTACTATTGGGCCACCGTATAGTGATTATAATATTTGTCTCATGTTGACTGTCATGAGCAATCTGATCGGGGTTGAAAGGTTTCATGGAAATTACTTCTGAAGAGAAAGCACCTTAGTTCCCATTAAGTGCTTCATACAGTTTGTAAAATACACAAGCAAGTTTATCCATGCCTAATACTACTTTTTTTCCTGTAGTTGAGATCCAGTGGCCAACTAACTGTGACCACCTCAACATTTGAACAATGTACTCTACGTTGAGGTAGGTTGACACATGGCATTTATTGGTATATCAGTAAAGCTACGTCTGATATATGTATTTTGTAGCCTATTTCTACAGTAGGTGTTGTGCAAGACAGCACTTCTATGTCCTGAAGAGACCCACATAACCTACACATAGGGTCAAAACGTCAACATTGCGAATAAGGTTTGTTCGATATGTATACATATTGAGGGCGATTATATGCGAATATATACTGTACTGCTGTTATATAGTGTAATCGTAATTGTATTTATATAGCGCTTACTACCCCTGATGAGGCATCAAAGCGCTTTTCAGCGAGTAGCACGCTATTCTGGGACCCAAAAAGGATAAGTGATAATTAGTATAGGGAAAAATTAGTTAATTTGAACAGTGGACATGTGAGTTTGTTATTTGGAATGAAAAAGATAATGGAGGGATAGAAGAGGGAAGAGTCTAGAGAGTGTTTATTGGAAGATCATAGTAGGAGGAGGGGGTTTGAGATGAGTAAGGGAGAGATGGAGGAGGGAAGAGTCTCTAGAAATGGATTAGGGAGATCATAGTAGTAAAATGGGTTTTCAGATGAATCTACGGAGGGATACATGTGGGGAGAATATAGTAAGGGTTGTTTGGGAGATTACAGTAGTTGTTTGGGAGATCATAGTAGTAAAATGAGGTTTGGAGTGATCCAAAGAGGGATAGAGGAAGTGTGAGAAGTTGGCCTGGTATATGCTGTCCACTAATTGAAGTGGGCACCTTGCACCAGTCCAAACAACCCTTATGGTGATTTAAGAGGTCTAAGATAACCTTGGAAAGCTATCCAAGTGGTAGCTGTGGAGAGCAGCCTTCAGGCGTAGTCTTGAAGGAATGTTAAGCAGCTTGTTTTACCAGAATGCAACCTTATAGTATTGATTAAATGAAAGGAGAACCAAACAGTAGCTATAAAAATATGTAACTATTAATATAACACTCTAAAAGTATGACACAGTATCTGCTACACACAGAAAAACACAAAGCACACAATACCATAGCACAGAAACAATCGTTAGTAGGACTAATACACAGTGGGCTCCAGGGGGAGACCAAACGATATACTAAAATAGTGGTATAAGAACCACGACTTGAGTCAAGACAGTGTCTAGAGGATGTAGAATCGCTGGGACCCGGAAGGAACCACCCAAGGTGAGTAAGTAGGGACCCCACAGAGGACGGGTGCAGTGTGGGAACACGACCGCGTGCGCCGTACAATTCTATGGGAGAGTCGCTGATGTAGTTTCAAAGTTTAAGGACCCTTCGGAGTGGACTTCGAAGAAACCCCGTGGAACCTAAGAGGTTGGAGAGCCACCCCACCCGTGGATACCGTAGTACCAGAGTTACCTATCCCAGGGAAGCCAGGTGCATAGGGCTGAAGTGGCGTCGGAAACCACTGTCGAACTTATAGGAGGACTTTGAAGAAGAGCCACTGCTGGAAAGAAGAAAAGTGCAAAAACAACAGTTGATGGACAGAATGCAGAACAATGTCATACATTCACCCAGTACAGAGATCTGGGCCTAAATCCATCATTTTTTTGCTCACCATGCCATTCCAGTTTGAACCCAGCCATATGCAAATCAGTCTTGACCCTGTGCCTCATGGGAACAGTCCAGCCCGAACTGCCAAGCCAGGTCCTCCCTGGACTAAACCCAGATCAGTTGACTGGGGGTGAGTGTTTGATCAGCTCAAACGCTCCGTCCATCATCCCCTTTGGTATCGCTTTGTTCGCCCTAAGTTGGCAGGGTATGCCCAGACGTGGGTCCTTTGCTCACTTTGCCACTGGATTCAAGCTAGCCTGGCTGATGACGGCTGAATAGCCAGAAACCGGTCCCAGGATGCTTGTTTCCGGTCCAGGGAAGACATGGCTTGGCAGTTCGGGCTGGACTGTTCCCATGAGGCACAGGGTCAGACTGATTTGCATATGGCCATGTCTGAACTGGGGTGGTGGAGTGAGCTAAAGAATGATGATGGATTAAACCCAGATCAGTTGACTGGGGGTGAGTGTTTGATTAGCTCAAACGCTCCGTCCATCATCCCCTTTGGTATCGCTTTGTTCGCCCTAAGTTGGCAGGGTATGCCCAGACGTGGGTCCCTTGCTCACTTTGCCACTGGATTCAAGCTAGCCTGGCTGATGACGGCTGAATAGCCAGAAACCGGTCCCAGGATGCTTGTTTCCGGTCCAGGGAAGACATGGCTTGGCAGTTCGGGCTGGACTGTTCCCATGAGGCACAGGGTCAGACTGATTTGCATATGGCCATGTCTGAACTGGGGTGGTGGAGTGAGCTAAAGAATGATGATGGATTAAACCCAGATCAGTTGACTGGGGGTGAGTGTTTGATTAGCTCAAACGCTCCGTCCATCATCCCCTTTGGTATCGCTTTGTTCGCCCTAAGTTGGCAAGGTATGCCCAGACGTGGGTCCCTTGCTCACTTTGCCACTGGATTCAAGCTAGCCTGGCTGATGACGGCTGAATAGCCAGAAACCGGTCCCAGGATGCTTGTTTCCGGTCCAGGGAAGACATGGCTTGGCAGTTCGGGCTGGACTGTTCCCATGAGGCACAGGGTCAGACTGATTTGCATATGGCCATGTCTGAACTGGGGTGGTGGAGTGAGCTAAAGAATGATGATGGATTAAACCCAGATCAGTTGACTGGGGGTGAGTGTTTGATTAGCTCAAACGCTCCGTCCATCATCCCCTTTGGTATCGCTTTGTTCGCCCTAAGTTGGCAGGGTATGCCCAGACGTGGGTCCCTTGCTCACTTTGCCACTGGATTCAAGCTAGCCTGGCTGATGACGGCTGAATAGCCAGAAACCGGTCCCAGGATGCTTGTTTCCGGTCCAGGGAAGACATGGCTTGGCAGTTCGGGCTGGACTGTTCCCATGAGGCACAGGGTCAGACTGATTTGCATATGGCCATGTCTGAACTGGGGTGGTGGAGTGAGCTAAAGAATGATGATGGATTAAACCCAGATCAGTTGACTGGGGGTGAGTGTTTGATTAGCTCAAACGCTCCGTCCATCATCCCCTTTGGTATCGCTTTGTTCGCCCTAAGTTGGCAGGGTATGCCCAGACGTGGGTCCCTTGCTCACTTTGCCACTGGATTCAAGCTAGCCTGGCTGATGACGGCTGAATAGCCAGAAACCGGTCCCAGGATGCTTGTTTCCGGTCCAGGGAAGACATGGCTTGGCAGTTCGGGCTGGACTGTTCCCATGAGGCACAGGGTCAGACTGATTTGCATATGGCCATGTCTGAACTGGGGTGGTGGAGTGAGCTAAAGAATGATGATGGATTAAACCCAGATCAGTTGACTGGGGGTGAGTGTTTGATTAGCTCAAACGCTCCGTCCATCATCCCCTTTGGTATCGCTTTGTTCGCCCTAAGTTGGCAGGGTATGCCCAGACGTGGGTCCCTTGCTCACTTTGCCACTGGATTCAAGCGAGCCTGGCTGATGACGGCTGAATAGCCAGAAACCGGTCCCAGGATGCTTGTTTCCGGTCCAGGGAAGACATGGCTTGGCAGTTCGGGCTGGACTGTTCCCATGAGGCACAGGGTCAGACTGATTTGCATATGGCCATGTCTGAACTGGGGTGGTGGAGTGAGCTAAAGAATGATGATGGATTAAACCCAGATCAGTTGACTGGGGGTGAGTGTTTGATTAGCTCAAACGCTCCGTCCATCATCCCCTTTGGTATCGCTTTGTTCGCCCTAAGTTGGCAGGGTATGCCCAGACGTGGGTCCCTTGCTCACTTTGCCACTGGATTCAAGCTAGCCTGGCTGATGACGGCTGAATAGCCAGAAACCGGTCCCAGGATGCTTGTTTCCGGTCCAGGGAAGACATGGCTTGGCAGTTCGGGCTGGACTGTTCCCATGAGGCACAGGGTCAGACTGATTTGCATATGGCCATGTCTGAACTGGGGTGGTGGAGTGAGCTAAAGAATGATGATGGATTAAACCCAGATCAGTTGACTGGGGGTGAGTGTTTGATTAGCTCAAACGCTCCGTCCATCATCCCCTTTGGTATCGCTTTGTTCGCCCTAAGTTGGCAGGGTATGCCCAGACGTGGGTCCCTTGCTCACTTTGCCACTGGATTCAAGCTAGCCTGGCTGATGACGGCTGAATAGCCAGAAACCGGTCCCAGGATGCTTGTTTCCGGTCCAGGGAAGACATGGCTTGGCAGTTCGGGCTGGACTGTTCCCATGAGGCACAGGGTCAGACTGATTTGCATATGGCCATGTCTGAACTGGGGTGGTGGAGTGAGCTAAAGAATGATGATGGATTAAACCCAGATCAGTTGACTGGGGGTGAGTGTTTGATTAGCTCAAGCGCTCCGTCCATCATCCCCTTTGGTATCGCTTTGTTCGCCCTAAGTTGGCAGGGTATGCCCAGACGTGGGTCCCTTGCTCACTTTGCCACTGGATTCAAGCTAGCCTGGCTGATGACGGCTGAATAGCCAGAAACCGGTCCCAGGATGCTTGTTTCCGGTCCAGGGAAGACATGGCTTGGCAGTTCGGGCTGGACTGTTCCCATGAGGCACAGGGTCAGACTGATTTGCATATGGCCATGTCTGAACTGGGGGTGGTGGAGTGAGCTAAAGAATGATGATGGATTAAACCCAGATCAGTTGACTGGGGGTGAGTGTTTGATTAGCTCAAACGCTCCGTCCATCATCCCCTTTGGTATCGCTTTGTTCGCCCTAAGTTGGCAGGGTATGCCCAGACGTGGGTCCCTTGCTCACTTTGCCACTGGATTCAAGCTAGCCTGGCTGATGACGGCTGAATAGCCAGAAACCGGTCCCAGGATGCTTGTTTCCGGTCCAGGGAAGACATGGCTTGGCAGTCCGGGCTGGACTGTTCCCATGAGGCACAGGGTCAGACTGATTTGCATATGGCCATGTCTGAACTGGGGTGGTGGAGTGAGCTAAAGAATGATGATGGATTAAACCCAGATCAGTTGACTGGGGGTGAGTGTTTGATTAGCTCAAACGCTCCGTCCATCATCCCCTTTGGTATCGCTTTGTTCGCCCTAAGTTGGCAGGGTATGCCCAGACGTGGGTCCCTTGCTCACTTTGCCACTGGATTCAAGCTAGCCTGGCTGATGACGGCTGAATAGCCAGAAACCGGTCCCAGGATGCTTGTTTCCGGTCCAGGGAAGACATGGCTTGGCAGTTCGGGCTGGACTGTTCCCATGAGGCACAGGGTCAGACTGATTTGCATATGGCCATGTCTGAACTGGGGTGGTGGAGTGAGCTAAAGAATGATGATGGATTAAACCCAGATCAGTTGACTGGGGGTGAGTGTTTGATTAGCTCAAACGCTCCGTCCATCATCCCCTTTGGTATCGCTTTGTTCGCCCTAAGTTGGCAGGGTATGCCCAGACGTGGGTCCCTTGCTCACTTTGCCACTGGATTCAAGCTAGCCTGGCTGATGACGGCTGAATAGCCAGAAACCGGTCCCAGGATGCTTGTTTCCGGTCCAGGGAAGACATGGCTTGGCAGTTCGGGCTGGACTGTTCCCATGAGGCACAGGGTCAGACTGATTTGCATATGGCCATGTCTGAACTGGGGTGGTGGAGTGAGCTAAAGAATGATGATGGATTAAACCCAGATCAGTTGACTGGGGGTGAGTGTTTGATTAGCTCAAACGCTCCGTCCATCATCCCCTTTGGTATCGCTTTGTTCGCCCTAAGTTGGCAGGGTATGCCCAGACGTGGGTCCCTTGCTCACTTTGCCACTGGATTCAAGCTAGCCTGGCTGATGACGGCTGAATAGCCAGAAACCGGTCCCAGGATGCTTGTTTCCGGTCCAGGGAAGACATGGCTTGGCAGTTCGGGCTGGACTGTTCCCATGAGGCACAGGGTCAGACTGATTTGCATATGGCCATGTCTGAACTGGGGTGGTGGAGTGAGCTAAAGAATGATGATGGATTAAACCCAGATCAGTTGACTGGGGGTGAGTGTTTGATTAGCTCAAACGCTCCGTCCATCATCCCCTTTGGTATCGCTTTGTTCGCCCTAAGTTGGCAGGGTATGCCCAGACGTGGGTCCCTTGCTCACTTTGCCACTGGATTCAAGCTAGCCTGGCTGATGACGGCTGAATAGCCAGAAACCGGTCCCAGGATGCTTGTTTCCGGTCCAGGGAAGACATGGCTTGGCAGTTCGGGCTGGACTGTTCCCATGAGGCACAGGGTCAGACTGATTTGCATATGGCCATGTCTGAACTGGGGTGGTGGAGTGAGCTAAAGAATGATGATGGATTAAACCCAGATCAGTTGACTGGGGGTGAGTGTTTGATTAGCTCAAACGCTCCGTCCATCATCCCCTTTGGTATCGCTTTGTTCGCCCTAAGTTGGCAGGGTATGCCCAGACGTGGGTCCCTTGCTCACTTTGCCACTGGATTCAAGCTAGCCTGGCTGATGACGGCTGAATAGCCAGAAACCGGTCCCAGGATGCTTGTTTCCGGTCCAGGGAAGACATGGCTTGGCAGTTCGGGCTGGACTGTTCCCATGAGGCACAGGGTCAGACTGATTTGCATATGGCCATGTCTGAACTGGGGTGGTGGAGTGAGCTAAAGAATGATGATGGATTAAACCCAGATCAGTTGACTGGGGGTGAGTGTTTGATTAGCTCAAACGCTCCGTCCATCATCCCCTTTGGTATCGCTTTGTTCGCCCTAAGTTGGCAGGGTATACCCAGACGTGGGTCCCTTGCTCACTTTGCCACTGGATTCAAGCTAGCCTGGCTGATGACGGCTGAATAGCCAGAAACCGGTCCCAGGATGCTTGTTTCCGGTCCAGGGAAGACATGGCTTGGCAGTTCGGGCTGGACTGTTCCCATGAGGCACAGGGTCAGACTGATTTGCATATGGCCATGTCTGAACTGGGGTGGTGGAGTGAGCTAAAGAATGATGATGGATTAAACCCAGATCAGTTGACTGGGGGTGAGTGTTTGATTAGCTCAAACGCTCCATCCATCATCCCCTTTGGTATCGCTTTGTTCGCCCTAAGTTGGCAGGGTATGCCCAGACGTGGGTCCCTTGCTCACTTTGCCACTGGATTCAAGCTAGCCTGGCTGATGACGGCTGAATAGCCAGAAACCGGTCCCAGGATGCTTGTTTCCGGTCCAGGGAAGACATGGCTTGGCAGTTCGGGCTAGACTGTTCCCATGAGGCACAGGGTCAGACTGATTTGCATATGGCCATGTCTGAACTGGGGTGGTGGAGTGAGCTAAAGAATGATGATGGATTAAACCCAGATCAGTTGACTGGGGGTGAGTGTTTGATTAGCTCAAACGCTCCGTCCATCATCCCCTTTGGTATCGCTTTGTTCGCCCTAAGTTGGCAGGGTATGCCCAGACGTGGGTCCCTTGCTCACTTTGCCACTGGATTCAAGCTAGCCTGGCTGATGACGGCTGAATAGCCAGAAACCGGTCCCAGGATGCTTGTTTCCGGTCCAGGAAGACATGGCTTGGCAGTTCGGGCTGGACTGTTCCCATGAGGCACAGGGTCAGACTGATTTGCATATGGCCATGTCTGAACTGGGGTGGTGGAGTGAGCTAAAGAATGATGATGGATTAAACCCAGATCAGTTGACTGGGGGTGAGTGTTTGATTAGCTCAAACGCTCCGTCCATCATCCCCTTTGGTATCGCTTTGTTCACCCTAAGTTGGCAGGGTATGCCCAGACGTGGGTCCCTTGCTCACTTTGCCACTGGATTCAAGCTAGCCTGGCTGATGACGGCTGAATAGCCAGAAACCGGTCCCAGGATGCTTGTTTCCGGTCCAGAGAAGACATGGCTTGGCAGTTCGGGCTGGACTGTTCCCATGAGGCACAGGGTCAGACTGATTTGCATATGGCCATGTCTGAACTGGGGTGGTGGAGTGAGCTAAAGAATGATGATGGATTAAACCCAGATCAGTTGACTGGGGGTGAGTGTTTGATTAGCTCAAACGCTCCGTCCATCATCCCCTTTGGTATCGCTTTGTTCGCCCTAAGTTGGCAGGGTATGCCCAGACGTGGGTCCCTTGCTCACTTTGCCACTGGATTCAAGCTAGCCTGGCTGATGACGGCTGAATAGCCAGAAACCGGTCCCAGGATGCTTGTTTCCGGTCCAGGGAAGACATGGCTTGGCAGTTCGGGCTGGACTGTTCCCATGAGGCACAGGGTCAGACTGATTTGCATATGGCCATGTCTGAACTGGGGTGGTGGAGTGAGCTAAAGAATGATGATGGATTAAACCCAGATCAGTTGACTGGGGGTGAGTGTTTGATTAGCTCAAACGCTCCGTCCATCATCCCCTTTGGTATTGCTTTGTTCGCCCTAAGTTGGCAGGGTATGCCCAGACGTGGGTCCCTTGCTCACTTTGCCACTGGATTCAAGCTAGCCTGGCTGATGACGGCTGAATAGCCAGAAACCGGTCCCAGGATGCTTGTTTCCGGTCCAGGGAAGACATGGCTTGGCAGTTCGGGCTGGACTGTTCCCATGAGGCACAGGGTCAGACTGATTTGCATATGGCCATGTCTGAACTGGGGTGGTGGAGTGAGCTAAAGAATGATGATGGATTAAACCCAGATCAGTTGACTGGGGGTGAGTGTTTGATTAGCTCAAACGCTCCGTCCATCATCCCCTTTAGTATCGCTTTGTTCGCCCTAAGTTGGCAGGGTATGCCCAGACGTGGGTCCCTTGCTCCCACTTTGCCACTGGATTCAAGCTAGCCTGGCTGATGACGGCTGAATAGCCAGAAACCGGTCCCAGGATGCTTGTTTCCGGTCCAGGGAAGACATGGCTTGGCAGTTCGGGCTGGACTGTTCCCATGAGGCACAGGGTCAGACTGATTGCATATGGCCATGTCTGAACTGGGGTGGTGGAGTGAGCTAAAGAATGATGATGGATTAAACCCAGATCAGTTGACTGGGGTGAGTGTTTGATTAGCTCAAGCGCTCCGTCCATCATCCCCTTTGGTATCGCTTTGTTCGCCCTAAGTTGGCAGGGTATGCCCAGACGTGGGTCCCTTGCTCACTTTGCCACTGGATTCAAGCTAGCCTGGCTGATGACGGCTGAATAGCCAGAAACCGGTCCCAGGATGCTTGTTTCCGGTCCAGGGAAGACATGGCTTGGCAGTTCGGGCTGGACTGTTCCCATGAGGCACAGGGTCAGACTGATTTGCATATGGCCATGTCTGAACTGGGGTGGTGGAGTGAGCTAAAGAATGATGATGGATTAAACCCAGATCAGTTGACTGGGGGTGAGTGTTTGATTAGCTCAAGCGCTCCGTCCATCATCCCCTTTGGTATCGCTTTGTTCGCCCTAAGTTGGCAGGGTATGCCCAGGCGTGGGTCCCTTGCTCACTTTTGCCACTGGATTCAAGCTAGCCTGGCTGATGGCGGCTGAATAGCCAGAAACCGGTCCCAGGATGCTTGTTTCCGGTCCAGGGAAGACATGGCTTGGCAGTTCGGGCTGGACTGTTCCCATGAGGCACAGGGTCAGACTGATTTGCATATGGCCATGTCTGAACTGGGGTGGTGGAGTGAGCTAAAGAATGATGATGGATTAAACCCAGATCAGTTGACTGGGGGTGAGTGTTTGATTAGCTCAAGCGCTCCGTCCATCATCCCCTTTGGTATCGCTTTGTTCGCCCTAAGTTGGCAGGGTATGCCCAGACGTGGGTCCCTTGCTCACTTTGCCACTGGATTCAAGCTAGCCTGGCTGATGACGGCTGAATAGCCAGAAACCCGGTCCCAGGATGCTTGTTTCCGGTCCAGGGAAGACATGGCTTGGCAGTTCGGGCTGGACTGTTCCCATGAGGCACAGGGTCAGACTGATTTGCATATGGCCATGTCTGAACTGGGGTGGTGGAGTGAGCTAAAGAATGATGATGGATTAAACCCAGATCAGTTGACTGGGGGTGAGTGTTTGATTAGCTCAAGCGCTCCGTCCATCATCCCCTTTGGTATCGCTTTGTTCGCCCTAAGTTGGCAGGGTATGCCCAGACGTGGGTCCCTTGCTCCACTTTGCCACTGGATTCAAGCTAGCCTGGCTGATGACGGCTGAATAGCCAGAAACCGGTCCCAGGATGCTTGTTTCCGGTCCCAGGGAAGACATGGCTTGGCAGTTCGGGCTGGACTGTTCCCATGAGGCACAGGGTCAGACTGATTTGCATATGGCCATGTCTGAACTGGGGTGGTGGAGTGAGCTAAAGAATGATGATGGATTAAACCCAGATCAGTTGACTGGGGGTGAGTGTTTGATTAGCTCAAGCGCTCCGTCCATCATCCCCTTTGAGTATCGCTTTGTTCGCCCTAAGTTGGCAGGGTATGCCCAGACGTGGGTCCCTTGCTCCACTTTGCCACTGGATTCAAGCTAGCCTGGCTGATGACGGCTGAATAGCCAGAAACCGGTCCCAGGATGCTTGTTTCCGGTCCAGGGAAGACATGGCTTGGCAGTTCGGGCTGGACTGTTCCCATCGAGGCACAGGGTCAGACTGATTTGCATATGGCCATGTCTGAACTGGGGTGGTGGAAGTGAGCTAAAGAATGATGATGGATTAAACCCAGATCAGTTGACTGGGGGTGAGTGTTTGATTAGCTCAAGCGCTCCGTCCATCATCCCCTTTGGTATCGCTTTGTTCGCCCTAAGTTGGCAGGGTATGCCCAGGCGTGGGTCCCTTGCTCACTTTGCCACTGGATTCAAGCTAGCCTGGCTGATGACGGCTGAATAGCCAGAAACCGGTCCCAGGATGCTTGTTTCCGGTCCAGGGAAGACATGGCTTGGCAGTTCGGGCTGGACTGTTCCCATGAGGCACAGGGTCAGACTGATTTGCATATGGCCATGTCTGAACTGGGGTGGTGGAAGTGAGCTAAAGAATGATGATGGATTAAACCCAGATCAGTTGACTGGGGGTGAGTGTTTGATTAGCTCAAGCGCTCCGTCCATCATCCCCTTTGTGTATCGCTTTGTTCGCCTAAGTTGGCAGGGTATGCCCAGACGTGGGTCCCTTGCTCACTTTGCCACTGGATTCAAGCTAGCCTGGCTGATGACGGCTGAATAGCCAGAAACCGGTCCCAGGATGCTTGTTTCCGGTCCAGGGAAGACATGGCTTGGCAGTTCGGGCTGGACTGTTCCCATGAGGCACAGGGTCAGACTGATTTGCATATGGCCATGTCTGAACTGGGGTGGTGGAGTGAGCTAAAGAATGATGATGGATTAAACCCAGATCAGTTGACTGGGGGTGAGTGTTTGATTAGCTCAGCGCTCCGTCCATCATCCCCTTTTGTATCGCTTTGTTCGCCCTAAGTTGGCAGGGTATGCCCAGACGTGGGTCCCTTGCTCACTTTGCCACTGGATTCAAGCTAGCCTGGCTGATGACGGCTGAATAGCCAGAAACCGGTCCCAGGATGCTTGTTTCCGGTCCAGGGAAGACATGGCTTGGCAGTTCGGGCTGGACTGTTCCCATGAGGCACAGGGTCAGACTGATTTGCATATGGCCATGTCTGAACTGGGGGTGGTGGAGTGAGCTAAAGAATGATGATGGATTAAACCCAGATCAGTTGACTGGGGGTGAGTGTTTGATTAGCTCAAGCGCTCCGTCCATCATCCCCTTTGGTATCGCTTTGTTCGCCCTAAGTTGGCAGGGTATGCCCAGACGTGGGTCCCTTGCTCACTTTGCCACTGGATTCAAGCTAGCCTGGCTGATGACGGCTGAATAGCCAGAAACCGGTCCCAGGATGCTTGTTTCCGGTCCAGGGAAGACATGGCTTGGCAGTTCGGGCTGGACTGTTCCCATGAGGCACAGGGTCAGACTGATTTGCATATGGCCATGTCTGAACTGGGGTGGTGGAGTGAGCTAAAGAATGATGATGGATTAAACCCAGATCAGTTGACTGGGGGTGAGTGTTTGATTAGCTCAAGCGCTCCGTCCATCATCCCCTTTGGTATCGCTTTGTTCGCCCTAAGTTGGCAGGGTATGCCCAGACGTGGGTCCCTTGCTCACTTTGCCACTGGATTCAAGCTAGCCTGGCTGATGACGGCTGAATAGCCAGAAACCGGTCCCAGGATGCTTGTTTCCGGTCCAGGGAAGACATGGCTTGGCAGTTCGGGCTGGACTGTTCCCATGAGGCACAGGGTCAGACTGATTTGCATATGGCCATGTCTGAACTGGGGTGGTGGAGTGAGCTAAAGAATGATGATGGATTAAACCCAGATCAGTTGACTGGGGGTGAGTGTTTGATTGGCTCAAGCGCTCCGTCCATCATCCCCTTTGGTGTCGCTTTGTTCGCCCTAAGTTGGCAGGGTATGCCCAGACGTGGGTCCCTTGCTCACTTTGCCACTGGATTCAAGCTAGCCTGGCTGATGACGGCTGAATAGCCCAGAAACCGGTCCCAGGATGCTTGTTTCCGGTCCAGGGAAGACATGGCTTGGCAGTTCGGGCTGGACTGTTCCCATGAGGCACAGGGTCAGACTGATTTGCATATGGCCATGTCTGAACTGGGGTGGTGGAGTGAGCTAAAGAATGATGATGGATTAAACCCAGATCAGTTGACTGGGGGTGAGTGTTTGATTTAGCTCAAGCGCTCCGTCCATCATCCCTTTTGTATCGCTTTGTTCGCCCTAAGTTGGCAGGGTATGCCCAGGCGTGGGTCCCTTGCTCACTTTGCCACTGGATTCAAGCTAGCCTGGCTGATGACGGCTGAATAGCCAGAAACCGGTCCCAGGATGCTTGTTTCCGGTCCAGGGAAGACATGGCTTGGCAGTTCGGGCTGGACTGTTCC